>JANTPM010000245.1:11891045-11904406 GCA_025434745.1 Erythroxylum divaricatum | reverse complement strand
TGGAGAGTGGCAGGGAACTGCAGACCCATCCGCTGTAGTGCAAATGCCGCGACGGCGGCTATATCAGGGTTGGCTGCTGCCGCCTGACTAATCTGAGTATTTCTGGACGTGGTGCCCTGATGCTGGGCCCTACGGTGGGTGCCAACTGGTTCTGCCTGATTCTGGTGAGATAGGACGCTACTGTTTGGATCCATGAGATTGATTATCTTGAGCTAGAGATCACCTGCAAAACAACACAAGGCACGCCCGGGATTGATAACCGGCAGGCCCCTCCGACACTCAAGTTAGTCTTTTTGTGAGGGTTTTGGTAGCTGTAAACAAAGAATATCAGGGTTATAATGTCGTACCTGTATCATGGAAAAGTAGTACCTTATATATAAAATAGATACTAGGTTTAGGTCTTTACGTATGCATGGGGGTTTCTGCGAATGGGCCGTACCTGGGCTTGAGCCTAGCACGACCGACCCAACCAATATATATATTTCTATTGAAAGTTTATTGTTTTTCTTACTTGGCTCTTCTGCTTCTCAAAATAGACTCCGCCTAATTAAATTTGCTTCCTTAATCAACTAGAGTCATTACTCATTAAGTTGGTACTATTATTACCTAAGCTACAAATTTTAGCATTGTGCTCTGGATTGTATACAAAGCCAAAGTGGCATACTTAGTCTAGCCTTAAACTGGTAATCGTCAGTTTTACAAAGCAAATATAAAAAAACAATCACATCTTTCCTTTCGTTTCCAATCTTTGTGATTTTAATCCGGAACATATAGTTCTTATTCTGACTATTTACTTATAAATTGAATATGTATCTTAATTTACAAATGAACATAGCTTAATAGATTATTTAACAAATTAAAATTTTAAAGGAAACTACAAATTCAGTTTAAGGTAAAAATCAAAATAATTGAAACTTAAAAAATTCAAATACTTGGTTTTGTAACAAGATAGAGAAAAACTCTTTTTAACTTTTCTCTTCTCATGCTACTAATGCTGCTTTTGTTATAGCCTATAGGCGATTCAATATGTAAGTTTTGTGAGACCTGTTCTTTTTTAAAATTATTTTGTATTAGTTCAGAAAAATGAATTACTTAGAAATATATACAAATTAATTCCTGCTTTAAGTGTATATCAACCTCTCGAAGTGCTTTTTAATTTAGTCATTGACGAAAATTAAACAATTACTATACCAACCAGAAATTTTCTTTACCAGGGAGGCTGCACTGTTATCTCGTGTGTTGCTTCCTGCATAATATACTAACCACACTGTTCAGCGACAGCTTTGAAAAGTCAAAACCAAGACCAACAGGTGTGGTCCACTTCAAAATATGTAGGGAAAGGCGATCCTGTAGACATCGCAAATTCATAGCGGGGGCCCAGCCGTGGTTGCCGTCACCTTCCCCCACTTTCCACTGCCCTGCCTTTGTTGTACAACAAACCACATTTTTCAACTTCTATGTCGACCGATAATAGAATTAGAATGAATGATTTGGAACGAGAGGTCGGCACAGACAGAGTCTTGTGGATGCATTTCGCGGGGACGTGTCAGTTTCCTAATCCTCATGCAATAATGCGCAGGGTATTCTTTTCTTTTCTTTTTTCCCTACTATCTTCTTGGGCCATGGACAATGGAGCTTGTAATTGCGGTAGGGTCCATGGAGCTCCATGGTGGGTTGGTTAAGAAGGAGCCATCAGAAAGCTCACGTGGAAAGGAGGACAAATGGGGTCTGAAGACTATTTTAATTTTTGGAAAATGGTAAGTTATCTTGATTTTACTTATCTAAAATTATGAATGAGAAGTCTAACTCTAACTTGTTTTTATATTAACTTTTACCTTTTTATTTCAGTTCAAACAATGCCTTTCTTCTTCTTTACAAGAGCATTGCTTTGTTACCATGTATCTAAATATAATGAACTCTACTTTTCAATGATCGTACGTATAGGTACGCATATATAATCACATATAGACATAAAAGTGTGAAATCAAACTAAAATTCCATAGACATTGAAAATGATATAATCGACAAGTCGACTAAAAGCTTCAAACACCTGAAAACGCACTGAATCGAAAAAGAAAAAAGGGCTTTCAACTCCTATGAGAATCTGCATTTTGTCTGCCAGATTGTCCTGTAATTTCGAAATTGGCCCTACTGTCATGTTCCAAAGAGCATGCAAATTCTGTTTCATTTGCATGTGTCTTATGCCACCTATGATTGAAACCAAGAACTGGTAATCACTTCCCATTTCTAGCTATTATTATTTAGCCATATCCGAGATGTTCAGAAATGGTTCCACGAAAAGATCATAAGATTACGATAAAAACTTCGCAGGCACATTGAGACTTGAGCAACAGCTTAAAGCCACACCACATGCATGTTCACTGTTTGTTTGGTGGATTGATCATACATGTCCTTTTATTTTCATTTTTATTGGTAATACGTCTTGCTGAGACAAGATCACCATGTGATTTCTGAGTGGTCTTTTAGTAACATTTCAGCATCAAAAATATTACAACCAAACTTATTAGATTATAGACTATTTAGACATATATTCATCACCTTATTAAGTACTGGTGGTAGGAAAAGTCTTAAGAGTCACTTTATATATATATATATACACTCGTATATTTTATTATATGAACTCCAATTATGGAAAAGTTTTAAAGATTTTTGGTTCTGGGTTTCATCTATCACTAAATTAGAAAGTTGGGATGTTCTAACTGAGGAATGTTTGTGATAGTAAAACCTTGCAAACGGTTCAAAAGTCCAAAAGTTGAAGGTGTGATCGAGAATTTGACTAGTTCTAAATTAGAATGAAAAAAAAACAGATGACATTTTTTATTAATGGATTCAATCAATTTAGTGGCATAGTCATAAACTAATGATAACGAAGACAAGGATGCTCGTTGATTGTGCAACCTTACTATAAGAGATAAGGTCAAGAATGTAATAATAAGTGACATGTTAAAGATAGCTAAGAGAAAAACTTAGATAGTTTGAACATGTTAAGAAGAGACATCCAAACATTCAAAGTAAGAAGATACGAGAAGATCGTACTTAAAGATTGTAATAGGAGAAAATGGAGGTCTAAGAAGAATTGGAAGGAGGTAATCAAGAATGATATGACAATGTTAGAACTTATCAAGGACATGACTTGTAATACAAAACTTTAGCGTATTAGGATTCAGATAAAGGATCCCTTATAAAGTGATACTTGTAGTTCCCATAAGTCTTTTATCTCTTTCTTCTTGCAATTAGCCTATAATTGTAAATAAATAGTACTTACCTCTTAAGGATTTAACCTAAGGTCTTTTTTTCAACCTAGCTTGTTTTAGTTGTGGTTGTTGTTGTTCTTGTTCTTGTTGTTATTATTATTATTACTATTACTATTACTATTACTATTATTATTATTATTATTATTATTATTATTATTATTATTATTATTATTATTATTATTATTATTATTATTATTATTATTTTCCTCTACATATGATCATTTGGAATCAGTCTCTCTACTAATGAAATAAGGCTGCATATTATTAAATCTCTCTAGACTTCGCATGTCAACCAACTTTTTACTAGGTGTTGTTATTGTTGTTATAATCAATTTACTGATCCAAAGCTTAGGAAAATAGTTGTTATATTGAATATTGAAAATGCAAAGATCAACGCTTTGACTATAACTAATTCTAGATTAATGAAACTTTAAATACATGATAAGTGTATATCAAAGATTTGACCATTAGCTAATTCTAGATTAATAAAACTTAAAATAAATGATAAGTTTATATGAAGTAATCTTAATTGACCTAGACATTTACACTCAACATATTGACTAGACAAAAAGTTAACATGTTGGTCGGTCATTGAGGTTCATAAAGCAACATTTTGTTAACATGAGATCAATGTTTAAAATTGAATATAGCTCGGAATGAAAATGAGTAGGGCCAAACCCTTAAGCTCCAAATATGGGCCCAAAAATATTTCATAGGCCCGAATTTGAGTTTGTTTATTTTTAAACATATTTTACAAGTTCAAATTTATTTATTGAACATAGGTTTGAACTTTTTCAATTCGAACCCAGATCAAACTTAATTCAAATAAGTCCAAATCAATTCATTAATATTGCAAAGACAAAATAATTAAAATTATATATAAAATATTTCAAAATATGTTTACATATAATTTTGGGTAAGAGTTTAACCAAAATTTGAATCTAATCTCAATTAAATTAGAATTTATCAGTTGGTTTTAAACTAGTTCAAAATAATTTGAATTCAAGCCATTTTACCATCTTTAAATAAATAAACCTTGTTTGCATACCTTTGTTACTTCTCACCCGTAAACTGAAAGTTAATAAAAGAGATAGTACTTATTCAGTATCATTTTTTCATAATCAAATGTGTTTACAATCAAGGTTCCTAAGTTGATTACAAATCTAATATCGATCAAATGAGACCTTTTCAACAAGACCTTTTAATCTTTAAAAACTTGTATATTATTTAAAAAATGGAAAAAAGGGTTAAACAACCTTAACGTTTACAATTGAATAGAAGTTAGACCCTAGTGTTTATTTTGAACTCTATCATTTTAAAAACATTTAGGTTAAATTTGCCGTTGACGAAAAATCTAATAAATACTTGTCTTTGTCAGATATCTACTACGTCATTGATGATATGACATAAATATAGAATATCTTATTTTTAAAATTGGGCCCACATTGCCATAAGGCAATATTTAGCTCTACATGACTCAATCATATTTTTAAAATATATAAAATTTAATAACTAATTAATTTTTTCTTAAATTTAATTTTCTTAATTAAAATTAATTAAACTAATAAAATCATTGAACCAAATGTTTCTTCTAATTTACAAAAAGCTAAATTTACTTATCCTTAACCCTAAAATAATTCATCTTTAAAATTACTGATCTTCTATCCCTCTTCACCTTCCACTCTTCTCCTATATCCCCTAGTCATTTAAGGTAATGGAGGAGGGTGGATAAGAGAAAAATGAAGAGTTCATTGGTGAGAACTACTTTGCAAAGAATCAATCAATCTCAAAATGATGAATTAGAGAATAATTATCTTTTCATCGGTGAGAACTACTTTGCAAAGAATCAATCAATCTCAAAATGATGAGTTAGAGAATAATTATCTATATAGGCTATTTTCAATGAAATAGGTCTCCCCTCAATTCAAATTTGTTAGCTAGCCCCCGCCATTAAGAAATTAATTTTCAAAATTGAATTAGGTTTTGATTAAAAGTAAGATGAAATTTGAACTTATTTTCTTCACTTATGTAAGAGGAGGGGCTATGAATGATTCTACCAAGGGCTCATATTTTATTATCTCTAGAATTTAATAGAGAGACAACAAAATATACAATTTAATAGATCAGTAGTTGAAATCCATGTGATCTTAACTCTTTAATTTACCTACTGCAGTGTGCAACTAAACTTCTTATAGAAACTCAAGTAGAAGCACTAATAAGGAATAGTGAAAGTCTAGTTAGAGTAGGAATAACAATAGAAGCATTATGCTTCTTTTAAAGGAATTAATAACCATCACTGAAAAAATTCATAAAATTTCATTTAAAAGGGGTAAACTATAAAGTAATATACAATGAAAAATAGATGTATCGAGAAATTCAATTAAGAAATGAATGTAATCCCACCAGTGAGTTATCATCTATAAATTGACCCTGTATCTTCCTAATTGGGTCGAGGACTTAGTTAGAAGAAGGTGTATTGGTCTCCTGAGGCACTTCAGAACCTTTATGATGCTTACTAAGGATGGTGACCTCTTAAGCTAAAGGAAGAAAAAATTCTAGGAGAAAGTAAAGTAGAGATGGAAATTTACAAGAATGGTAAAATATGATTAATTTCAAATGGAGAAACTAAGGTCAGGTGAGAAGATGAGGGAGGGAACAAGGAAAATTTTCAAATTTTGAGAAGCTAAAAAGGAGGATAAGGGGGTTATAACAAATAATAAGAGAGCCAAAAGCACACCAGGAAGCAAAGCTTTAGTAGTTGAATGAACTAAGGGATCCATCCAAAGAAGCTAGCCAAGCTAGCCAAGCTAGTCAAAACAAAAGTGAAGGACAAAATCAAAAGCAAAGTGAGGGATTATGACAGTAATATACAATGGAAAATAGTGTAATCATAAACACTACAATAGGTAGGGGGAGAATGACAGTGATGGTGAACCTTCTAACCAGCATGAGAGTGATAGTAAACCTTTTGATAAAAACAATGTCTTCAGTATTCCACATTGAATACCCAAAAAATAAAAAACAAACATTATGTTCCAAAGATCAACATTTTGATAAGTTATACGCCCATTAGTCGGAAAAGATAATTTAAAAAGATTCATTAAAGAAAAACAATCCACCATTAGGCAGAAAATAATTGAAAACTTAAAAAAAAGATCAACTTGATTAACAACTGTTGCATAACATTACCAAATTCATGAATCAAATGAACCAACACAATGGACTCATTTAACCAAACCAAACCCCTCCAATCTGCCTCATAATTATATAAAAGAGAAAACCCAAACCTAACATCTGAAAATGCTAACCTTTAAAAAGAAAAGTGCAAGGAACCCAAAATCTTGAAACAAACATAACAAGAATTACGTAAATTTCCAATATTTACACCACAAATCCACTTATATCCCTAATTATACTCATTAAAACATGAATTTTAAGGCAAAAAGAAACCTAAACAGAGAACTTATTTAAATTGAAAGCATAGGACAAAAGTTAAATTTAATTACCTTTGGACCCTTGGGGTAACTCTCTAGAAATGGGAATTTTTAACCACAAGACAATAACGACACTCTAGAGAGAGTGACAGTCCACACATAATTGCAAAAGAGCAATAGTCCACATGCAATTGCAAGAGAGTAAGAGATATTGTATCGTGAATGCACAAGAGAGCAGGAGAGTTGTATCTTAAATTCATACACAATCGCAAAAGAGGAGTTTTGTATCGCAAATACTCAAGAATGAAGAAAAAAAAGTAGTTCAATTTAATTTCATTTAATTTTTGTTTTAATTTAATTAATCTTTAATTTAATTGATTTTTAAAGAAATGAGTTCAAAAAAATTGGACCACATGTTATCAAACATGGTTTTCCACATTAGTGACATTATTGAAAAACTTAATGTTTGGATTTTTTTTCACAATAAATTGAAAGTTAGGACATTTTAACGTCACTTTTTAAAGTTCAGGCTAGTATGCAAAATTAAGTAAAGTTTGGGATCTATTTTATAACTAACTTAAAGTTCTACGATTTTAAATTCTCTTTATTCGACCAAACGGCCAAAAAGACTCTTGCCATTATCTCTAGTACTAGTTCACCCCTTAATGTTTGCAACATGGAACAATTTATCTCAAATTCATTTTCATTAATTAGACATGATGCTCTTATTATTTGGAACACGTGGTCTGCTAAATAAACGCAAATGCCAACATAACAACTAACGTAGCATATATAAATTAATTTTAGTTTTCTACAAAGAGTTTACTCATTAATCATTAAAAATTAAAAAAAGTTTAATACGATTTCCCCCAATTACCCCAAGACCTATCTGTAGAAATCCTTAACATTCATCCAAACAATCCCTAAAAACCACACTCATCTTCTTTCTTTGTCCTCTATGTTTGCTACAACTTTATAGCCATTTTATGCATGTTTTTCTCTAATAGAAAATCAATTTCATAAGTAAAACAAATTCAAGCTCACCCTATTACCATAAGTCGGTTCCAATTCCATATTTGCACTACTTATTTTAAGCTTTTTGAACTCTATGCTTTGTCTCTTGACCGTCTCTCTTTTATCGTTGATGTATTTTGCCAAAACCTTACCCCTTTACTAATTATTGCAATTCCATTCTTCGTAAACTTTTCCAAAGCCTCACACTTGTTGATGCCTTCTATTAACACAAAATAATGCTTCATAATTCCTATAGAACGGAAGCAATCACTTGCTTTTTTTATGAAAGCTTGCGTTAGAGTCTTAGCTCATTTCAAGTCTTATCAGCTTTATTCTGATGTTTTGCAAAAAAAAGGTATATTGCTAATCACTATAAGAAAATTGTAAATTACCAATGAAAATTTGCTGACAGCAAAAATAAGTACACTATCAATGGAACATACTTTCCGTCAGTATAGTTGTCAGGAAAATAGATGCTTTGCCACAGAAAGAAAACTTTGTTAGTAAAGGACAAGGCGAAACTTTTGCCTATAGAAGTTAGCGACGAATCAGTGAAAGTCATCGTAAAAATAGACGTCAATAATTCCAGGAAAGAAATATCGATGAAATTTATCGAATAAACATGGATTAACCCTACAAATTAAATAAAAATAAATATTGAAAGAGTAAACATTTACCCGTGAAGGTTTTTTTATGTTATTGGATTCCTAAACTTTAAGTAATATTATACCATTAAGTAAGATTATACCATTCCGATAGTCAAATCATAAAATTAATAATAATAATAATAATAATTAATAAAGTAAATAAAGATTTTTGATAACATTATGTTATAACAAAAATGAGAGTATCTAAAAATATTACATCTAAATATGTTTACCGACGAAACGTTTGTTCTGTTGGTAAGTTCAACGGTGTTGGGTTGTTGTTTTAATTCGAAGGAAAACGACGTCGTTTGTTTAACTAAAAATGATGTCGTTTCTTTATAACATTTTAACACAGGTTGATCCCTCCTCGCACTTAATCTAGTCTGTGAAAAAATTCAAAAAGCCCCTCCCTCCAACCTTGTCATTGTCGTCTTCTGATGTTCTTCGATTATACACCGTAGTCGTCGTCACTTAATCTAGTTAGTCGTCCATCAGGGCTAGTAATTCCTCCTTTTCCACTTGGTTTTTCATTTTTCATCTTGTTGTTGTTAGGGAAGGTTTTGTTTTCAGTTTTGGTTGATTTCGCTTGTGTTTTATGCATCTATTTCAAGTGTTAGTGCTTCATTTTGCGTCTAAACGTGTTACTGTTGGTGAGGAATGCAAGGTACTAAAGTTTTTCTTAATAGTTAGGGATGAGTTTGTTATACCTATAAAGTGTTCGACGATAGGCTTAAAAGGATTAATTTGTTTTGTTTCAATATGGTAAGTTCAATAGAATTAGATACAGTGTGGATTCAAATACAATGTAGATAGGATTCAGATACAATGTTTATACTTTTATAATAAATACATAATTAAACTAGCATATATATGGTTTCCTGAATCTTAATTGTTAACAATAACAGAAGGTCAAAACATATATTAGGAAAAAAAAAGTCGAAATGATGATTGTGAATCAAGTATAAGTTGATTAGTTTTAGAGCTAAAAGTAAATAAATGAGACAAATCATTTATGGCATGGAAAAACAAAGGATAGATATGAATTTGGCATGTTTACATTGTAGGTTTAGAATTATTTTATACTGTACATTAATTATAGTCTTACCTAGGAGTTGGGGATTGAAAATAAAAAAACAATACCTATAGTAGATATTAGGTCTTAAAATTAAATTGAAATGATAAAGTTACACCTTTCTTAGTTAGGTAGTAAATTCCATACTTTACATCTCTCAAATTAGTTTGATTCTTCATTTATAGGAAACAATTCTAACTACCATGAATAAGTGTTTCTTCTATATTCATAGGTTTAATTTTAAAAATAAAAACTAGATGTGATATACTTCTAAAATGTGCGCTATGGCATTATGTTTAATATAAGGCCTATTATATGTAGGAGCATGATTCTTGCTTCTAAAATAATGTTGAGTCCTAGATGACTATGAATGAGATTGCATGCTACCTTATGTCTTTGCATAGAAATTATCACTATTCTTTTCCTGATAATAATAAGTTCTATGCCTAAATTTTAAACCATACATGAATGTATAAGACTTGCCTTTAGAGTAAGGACTAATGGATGAAGCATATGTATATGATTTACATGTATGCTTAGATATTAATGAACTATGTTTATTTTTCATCTTAGGCAAAGGTTATTCAATATGAAAATGTTTTCCTTTGATAAATGTAGTATTATAATTGGATGCGTGCCTATAATTATATTTAATCCCAAACCTATTATTGGAATGTTTTTGTGCTCTTAGCATGTTTTTTAGTTTCTCACTTTCTTGGTGAATTTAGACAATGAGTCTTTGAAAGAATTAGCCTCCTTCTTTAATGTCTTAATCTTATGTTTTAATTCACCTAAGTTATTATTGCTAATAATAGCCACACTCTTATATGATTTTATAATATAAAATTCAATCTTCATCATATCAATATCTGTTATGTACACATATAAATACTTTTGAGATTCTTTTTAGCCTAAAGTATAGTTATTCCTTTTTATACTTATAATCTCAAGACTTTAAACTAGTTCATATTTATGATCCCAAGACTTCCTTATTCTTTTCTTTCTCAACTTTACTTGAGCTACCTATAGCTTCTTCTTATTAGCCTCTTTAATTTAAGAGGGTCCCTTCTTCCTATTCTCATTGTTCTTATTTATCATGCTACTCACATTGGATGCCTTTTATGTCTTTATATGTGAATTATTGTTATTTTGCCTTTAATTTTATGTTGTTCATATTCTAGCAGGTCGTGTTTTTGTGTTAAAGAACGTTAAGAATAGTCTAACATCATTCTTCTTCTTTGTAGTTTACCATTGTCCGTCTATCAAAGTAAGTCGTTCAACTAAGTAATGTCTACAATGTGATCAATTTTGTGTTGTCTTTACAATTTTACATTTAACATCAGTTTTTAGGCTGAAGTTTAATAGCTAAGTATTTATGTATAGGCATTGTTTAAATTAAAACATAAAGACTTGACAAGCCATTGTGATTAGTTCAAGTCTTCATTTATAGGAAACAAAATGTAACTTTCATGAATAAGTGCTTGTTCTATATTCTTAGGTTTAATTTTAAAAATAAAAACTAGATGTGATATACTTCTAAAATGCAATCTATTAATTAGTTCTTGTTAAACATCACCTATAATTTGATTTAGAGTTAAATATCCAATCCATTAGAAGCTTTTTATACTTCCTATGTTCCTCACTTTTTCTTAAAAAATTGATCTATAAATCCATGAAAGTCACAGATCACATTGAAGTAAATCACTTATTAATATAGGAATCACGTAAAGTATACAAAATACACAAGAAGGGAGGGTTGAATTGCGTAATCTTTTCAAAATTGTTAATCTTTTGTGATTTCTTGAATATCTTTGCAACTATCAGATAAATACCAAAAATACTTTACTAAAAATTGATAAATATTGAAATTGCAAGTAACTTTATCTACTCGTCTAACAGCAAGAAAATTAAAGTATGAGAGTTAGAGAATAAACGCCACGATTTTATACTGGTTCACCCCAAACCTTGAGCTACGTCTAGTCTTCAGAGTTTATCTGAGATTTCACTGTACTTTTCAAATTTTACAAGAATTCTTTTTTCCCTTCCAGAGCCTCTTCAGGTCTCTTCAACAAAGTATTCTTTCTGCTATATTATCCTTTCTAGGCTATAGCCTTTTCTTTCTCGCTCTAAGAAAAGTATCTTGAGATTTACGTTATAGTAGGATTCGCTCTCTTGTTTCACACTTTGAATACAAAATTTTCTCTAAGTATTGTACAATCACAGTTTTCTCTCTTGTAAATAAAAATTATTTTAGTCTTCGACTAGGACTAGTATTTATAGCCTAAGTCTCTAGTGTCTTCTTGAAAACTGCTTCTTGAAATTTCAAGAGACCGTTATTTAGTTGAGTTCTGTAACTATCTCCAACTAACTAATTGTCTGACGTTCTAGAGTTTTTTTCTTTTTGTATTGTCTAATATTGTTGCTTCGTCTGTTGTTTTCGCTTCGTCTGTGATTTGCACTTCGTCTATTATTTTCACTTTGTTTATTGTTTGCGCTTTGTTTGTTATTTGCATTTCACTGTTGTTTGCGCTTCGTCTGTTGTTTGCTTCGTCCGTTATTTCACTTCGTCTGTGATTTGTGCTTCGTTTGTTGTTTTTGTTTCGTCTGTTGTTTGCGTTTCGTCTGTTATTTTTGCTTCATCTGTTATTTGCGCTACGTCTATTGTTTCCGCCTTTTCTGTTGTTTGCGCTTCATCTATTATTTCTGCTTCGTCTATCGTTTGCGTTTCGTCTGTTGTTTACACTTCGATTGTTGTGACGTGTATCATCTGTTGTTGACGTATCATCTGAGACGACTAAGTGTTATTTACATTTTTCTGCACACTTAACAAACTTATCAAAACAGTTAATATATTTCTAAGATTATTATTATTTGATTGTCACCAAAATTAATAAAAAAGAAGTCTACTTGACTTAACAATCTCCCCATTTTTAATGATAACAAATAATCATAACTTTAGAAAGATAAAATGATATTTAGATGAATAGATGAATAATATTTAGATAACTAACGAGATAAAAGATATAGGCATAAGAAATGTATACATGATATACAAAAAGATTTCTATCTTCTTTTCTTTCTATTGTCTTCTCTTCTTTCTATTTTCTTCTCTTCTCCCCCTATTTCTTATTAATCAAAAAATTCAATGAAGACACTTCATAATTTCCAAAAAACATATATTGCATGTCAGTAGGGATTGTGTTGAGGTCTTGTTCAATAGTAACCCATAGATATGCTACTTCCTCAAGAAGATCACCTACTGAGTCACTCAGGTCATCAACTTTAGTATGAATTTCCTCAATTTCTTTTGCTAAAACTTCCTAGATGTCCTTCTATTTGTGACTGACTTCCTTCCAATTCATGAATTGTTTTAAGAACTCCGAATTAATAGTAGAATCTTACTGTATTTCACTAGGTGGATGGAGGTTTTCAGCAAAGATGGTTCTGAAGGTAAAATGTCTAAATCTATGATTTTGATTGTGGCAGGTTTGAAGGTTTGTTTTCCTTCTAGAAGATCAAGATCATCAGGTCTAGGTAGTTTCAAAATTGATTGCCCAAGAAGATGTAATACATCTTTGACTGAAGGTATGAAACCTAAAGGTCAGAAATGCATGACCAAATGCACAAAGGTTTCTAAATTGAAATTGATACCTTCAACTATGATACTTCTGTACTGTCTTGCTTGCACTTTCCTAACTACCATGAAGTTTCATCTATGATTGAAACTCCAAATTTGCAAAATTGAGACAATTGATCTAGTGGATTGATGTGTTTTCTATGGTTTTTCAGAATCTTCACCAAAGGTAAGAACTTTTTGTTTCTTCTGTTCTTGTTGACGTTAAGTGTTAGAGTAGTGCCCTAAAGGCAATCGCCTTTAGCGCATTTTGTACAAAGTTGTGTACATACTTTATGAATAAAT
>JANTPM010000245.1:11843061-11860346 GCA_025434745.1 Erythroxylum divaricatum | reverse complement strand
CATTAAATCTTTCTTGATTTGAACAAAACAATGAGTAACTTATTTACTCTATTATAAACATGTACCCACCTTGAATTTCCTTGCTTATACTTGTTTAGTAATGCCTTTCCTCTTGTTTCTCTTGCTCCTCTGGCCTCACTTGATCTCCTTAATCAAATAACCAAAATCCCAATCAATTTGGTGTTGAAAATAGAGATTCGTACTTTACAATTCAAACCATAACCAAAACTGAAACAAGAAGTTCATGCTCAACTTCCATCCAAATTTGAAGATTCTTAAAGACTGATTTAGACCTTCATTTCTTCATAAAACTTGTAGCCCTATATCTCTAGTTTACCATGCATCAAAAATCACCTCAATTGGATAGCAAAAGATATGCCCAAAATACTAAAATCCATCTTTGCTGGAAACTGAGGGCTCGCAGCGGCGAAGGCTGCGCTCACCGCGACGTGCGGGCCGCTCCTCGTCGCGACGTCCAAACTCGTCGCGACGTCTGACCTGCTGCTCGTAGCGACGTGCACAATTGTGTGTATCGCGACGTGCGGGTCTGGAGAACATCTCCGAACTCAATTTTTCTAGCATTTTCAACATCAATCCTTCCCATTTGGACAATGCAACACACCTAAACTTAAAATCATGCCTTATACTTTAGTTCTAAACTCATTCGAACACAAAATCATCATCAAAACACAACAAGATCATCAACCCAAAGAGTTCAACCAATATATCCGAAAACCCTAAACCATCGGTTTTAATATCATTTCAAGCAAATCTAGTTTTTAATCCATCTCAAACAAGAAGAAATAAACTCATACTTACCAGAGAATGCTTCAATTCCTGCGAAATCCTCCAAAGTAGCAAAACCCTCTTTCTTTTCTCTTCCCCTTCTCCTCTTCCACGACACTCCCTCTCTATTCTTCACTTTCCTTTCTTTCTTTCCTCTATTCCTTAAGCTTAAATGAAAGCAAAATGACTACTATGCCCCTCCTTGCAAAGCCTAAATCTAACCAACTTAAGTGAACTTCCTATAATGCCCTCATATATTTCACTTTTTCATTACCACTTATTCCACACTAATCTTAATTAATTCTTAATTTTCCACCTAATACTTCAAAAAAAAATCAAACTATGCAATAACTCAAACAATTAACATAATTCATACTTAATAACATCAATAAAAGAAAATTTGGGGCCCAACAACCTGAACCAGCCAGAAACCACAGTGCAGCTTATATTGCCACTGCTGACAACATTGGAGAAGCAGAATGACTCTTAGACAGCGGCAAATAATCAAGTTACAAACGATCTAGGCATCATGCAACAAAAACATGAGTGCAAGGGTAAAGAATCGCTAACCATTGGCAATGGTAAGAAACTTAATATTTCACACACTGGCCTGGTAAAGTTACCAACGAATGATGGAAAATATTTGACACTGAATGATACTCTCTGCGTGCCTGATATTGAGAAAAACTTAGTCAGTATATCTAAGTTGATTGATTCAAACAATGTTGATATTGACTTCAATCAATCTAGTTGTTTTGTGAAGGACAAGGTTTCAGGACGAGTTCTGGTGATAGGGAAATTGCATGAAGGCCTGTACCATGTTAAAACCATTCATCATCAAAACACTACCAACAACTCGCCAACCCATCAAGCTCATTCATCAAGGTATTTAGATAAGTCGGAAAACCTAAATGTTTTGGAAATTTGGCACAGACGTTTAGGCCACCCTTCTTTTAAAACTCTAGCCAAAGTTCTCAGCTTATGTAATGAGTCAATTGATTTCAATGAAAAGAATTTCTTTTGTGATGCTTGCCAACTGGGAAAATCACATTCTTTGCCCTTCACTTTGTCTAGCTCACAAGCCTCTAAACCACTTGAACTAATTCACACTGACGTCTGGGGTCCAGCCCCTGTCCTATCCACGTCTGGATTCAGATACTACATATTATTCCTTGATGACTTTAGCAGACACACCTGACTCTACCCTTTAAAGCATAAATCTGATGTTGCACCAACATTCATCCAATTCAAAACCGTGATAGAAAACCAACTTGAAAAAAAAATCAAGTGTATACAAACTAATATGGAAGGTGAGTATATAAGTCTCACAAACTACCTAAAACAACATGGCATTAGAATCAGATATGCTTGCCCTCACACATCTGCACAGAATGGTAGAGCTGAAAGAAAGCATAGGCACATTGTCGAAACCAGACTAGCACTTCTAGCTCAATCAAAAGTTCCTTTTAAATTTTGGCCAGAAGCCTTTCAAACCTCACTCCAGTTGATAAACATGTTACCGTTTCCTATCATCAGCAACCAAAGCCCTATTGAAAAACTATTTCAAAAGAAACCGAATTATAAAGCTCTCAAACCCTTCGGTTGTGCTTGTTACCCATGCCTAAGACCTTATCAGTCTCAAAAGTTTCAATTCCATTATGTGAAGTGTTTATTTTTAGGTTTCAGTAACACCCATAAAGGGTATAAACGTTTGAGCTCCATTGGAAGGTTTTATATCTCTCGTCATGTAATTTTTAATGAACGAGAATACCCTTTCTAAAATGGATTCCTTAACACAAAGTCATCATAAACACATACATTGGTCACCATTCCTATCTGGTTCAAAAACTCTCAAATTCCTACAAACCAAACTAGTGTCTCATCAGGTACAGGTCATAAAGTTTTTTCTCCTACATCATAACAAGTCAGGAATGTCAAATCTGAAACATCACAATCAGAAGAACAAAAAAGAAATGAAGAAGATGACTATCAAAATTCCTTTGGGGAAGTTCCTGGATATGGCATGGACATTGCAGACTATGACGGTGTGACATTGAATTCTGATAACTCCACTGTTGCTCCTGACAATAGTATACCAGGTGTGCGGGTATAAGAAAATCAACAAGAAAATGAAGGACATGGGATGATAACCAGATCCAAGTTTGGAATATTCAAACCAAAGTGACAACTAGAATTTCAACTTTATATCGCAATCAGTTCCTCACCAGTTGAACCTACTACAGTAAATGAAGCCTTGAGATCATAAGAGTGAAGAAAAGCAATGCAAGAGGAACTTGATGCCTTGAATAGGAATGGAACATGGACCCTGGTGCCTGTCACATCTTAGATGAATGTAGTAGCTAACAAGTAGGTATTTAGGGTTAAGAGGAATGCAGATGGATCATTCCAATGATGCAAAGCCAGGCTAGTGGCAAAAGGATTCCATCAAAATGTAGGAGTGGATTATGGTGAAACCTTTAGTCCAGTGATCAAAGCATCGACAATCAGATTGATACTCACCATTGCAGTGACAGAGAACTGGTGCATTAGACAGTTTGACATCAATAATGCCTTCTTAAACGGAGACCTTTACGAAATTGTGTTTATGAAGCAACCCGAGGGGTTTGTACAAAAGGATAAATCTCAGCTTGTATGCAAATTAAAAAAAGCACTTTATGGACTCAAACAGGCTCCGAGAGCCTGGTTTGAGAAGCTGAGGAAGACACTGCTAGATTGAGGCTTCAAAAATTCAAGATGTAACTCATCATTGTTCATCATAAGGAAAGGAGGTGAGATTATATTTATTTTGATATACGTTGATGACATGATTGTTACAGGGAACAATCCAACCTCCCTCAAAAGCTTTGTGAAAGAGCTTGACAAGCTATTTTCTTTAAAGGACCTGGGACCGTTGAAGCTATTCCTTGGAATTGAAGTACTGAGAAATGAGTATGGAATCCATTTGACACAAACACGATATATTGAAGAACTAATCAAAAGGACTGGACTGGTGAATTCAAACACCTGTACATCTCCTGCAACTCTCAATTCAAATCTAGTAAAAGATGGAGGTGAACTACTCAAAAATGCAACAAACTACAGGCTAATAATAGGAGCATTACAATACGTCCCACATACCAGACCTGACATCTCTTACATTGTGAACAAACTGAGCCAATTCCTGCAAAATCCTACTGATAAACACATGCAAGGAGCCAAGCGTATGTTGAGATACCTTAAAGGAACCAAAAATTATGGACTGAACATACAACCATGCAACAATTATACAATTACAGGATTTTCTGATGCTGACTGGGTCTGTAGCAAGGATGATAGAAGATCTACTGGTGGTTACTGCGTCTATCTTGGCTCAACCCTGGTGTCTTGGAGTTCAAGGAAACAACCTGTCGTAGCACAGTCTAGCACCGAAGCTGAATATAGGGCCTTAGCGTAGGTGGCCTGTGAAATATCTTGGATTGAATCCCTCTTTAAGGAACTATCAATCCCAATAGATGGAATCCCTGTGGCGTGGTGTGACAATGTGAGTGCAGGGCAATTAGCAAGTAATCCGGTTTTTCATGCAAGAAGCAAGCACATCGAAGTGGATATTCATTTTATTAGAGACAAAGTTCTTGACAGAAGGCTGGAAGTTAGATATATTCCATCGCAAGAACAGATCACATATTGCTTAACAAAAGCTACGACTGGTTCACAATTTTGCAATTTACGCAGCAAACTTGGCGTGTTTAGAAGACAAGAAACACTGCCTAGTTTGAGAGGGGATGTCAAGGATGTACAGTTCTCAACGTAATACAACTGTATTAGGATGAAAGCCTGCAGACAATCGCGCACAAATAACCAACTCCTAACCAACTTCTGTAAAAGAATATTCTCTATATATAACCGCACAACAACCTTGTCTGTTAGTGTGTTCTCTGTTTTTGTACAACTGTAAACTCCTTTAAATAGATAATACATACGTCGGCCCCTGTAGCTGAGTATTGTTCAATCAAAAACACAACTCTCAAATGTCACATTCTTCTCTATCTAACTACAGGAAATCAACCTTTTAATGCTTTTCAATTTATAATAGTGTTCAGATTTTTGGAAAAGAGTTGTTCGTAAGACTGCAATAATCCTCGTAGCTTCGTACCTTTTTTTCATATATATAAAAATATTTTGATGGTCGAAGATTTCTTACTGATTCAAAAGTCTCGTTGACATATTAAATCTTACTGATTCAAAAGTCCCATTGACATATTAAATTAAATGATATCACGTTGTTGTTATATACAGGGGAAGACAGGCTGATGGCATCACAAAAACGACATTACTATACTTTAAAAAGATGTGCAATATTAGATCAACCATAGATACCCTATTCACATAATCATTTAGCCTTTGTTTGGATCCTTACTTGCACAAGAGAAAGGAAATGAAATATTGAGGAGAAAAGAATAGAAAAGAAATAAGATTTCCTTTCCTTTGTTTGCTTTCCTAATTTATTAAAGGAGGGAATTAAAACTTTTATTGGACAAGATAAGAGGGATGGTTCTCTTATCTTGAATTTCTCCTTCTTTCTCACCAATTTGAGGGGAAATTTTTTTAGCCCAAATTTCCCTCACTTTCCTCTCCATTCTCTCAATTTCCATTTGCTTATTTTTGTCCAAACAGTAGAAATTAAGAGAAGTTCAATTCTCTTCCTTTTTTTTTCCTTTACTTTCCTTCAATCCAAACAAAGGCTTAGGCACAAAGATACGACTCCTTTCGAGTTATTTCATCTCTAAGAAATGAAATAATACACTCCCGATTGTTTATACAATCATATGCTTTCATATAGGTTATTGTTATTGATATAGAACTAAAATACTCAAACAATTTTGTATAATTCACATGTACCATTGATTGTAGTGGTTGAGAGCCGATTGTCACTCGAACAAGCCCTTATAGATGTAATACGTGTACCTTAGTTACATATTCCGAATCGAACGTGAAAGGGCAAAAAGTGAAAAAATGCGGAAAATATTTGATTTCAGTGTCCATAACTTCAAATGAGCTTTTGAAACCGAAACGAGAGTGAATTCACCGCCGCCTTTACGAAAACTGCTCTCTAGAATGTGAGTGAGGTCTTTTAACAGCTTTCTCAAAACGTAAGTTCTCTTAACGGGTCAGAGAATCCTTATGCCTATGATTGATATATGAGCAATTGCAAGAGACATTAACCTCTATTTATAATTTCTATATCGAGATTTTTTATTACAGATCTGATATGAGTTTGATTTATACTGATCATGATTCATTTTTTATACGGACTTCAATATATTAATTTACATCATTTATTGGGTCACTTTATTATTTTTATCTTAATCAAATTATGTAACTTACCAATAGGTTACTAAAAAACTAAAAAGTGTAATTAATAATTGTTCTATTTTATAAAAAAGAACAAAATTATCCAACAGTAGATCTATTTAAAAAGAATTGGTAACGATTATTTGGGAAAAGGCTTATTTTCCTTAGAGAACCGGTGACTCATGCAAACTGGAATAACAAAAGGCTTTGTTCATGATTCAATTAGAATCTTCCAAAGGACATACTTGACGCACCCAATCACATCTGTACCCTATGACTATGAGAGACAAAACTACATAGGTCCCAAGTTGAAGCAAACCAATTCCCATAAAGAAAAAAAACCTGTTCATTGAGCGTAAAACGTGTCTTTAAAAAAAAAAACAGAACATAGGAAGCGCCAAGTGCCAAAAAACATCAGTTCTTCAGACACTTTCTTGGACCTTCCATTTCTTGGTCTTTTCAAAGCCTTAACAAGCCAGAAAGCAGTGCACCTCAATTAATGGCCATTCAGTTCCTTCTCGTTCGTATTGAAGCAGAAGGTAAAAAGGAAAAAGAAAATCCTGTTCTCCCTTCTTGTATCATCCGTAAAAGCTAGGACCATTCAGACAATAACAGTTGTCTGCAAAAACAGCATATTACATAGACAGTATTTAACTTTAACCCCCTAAATACTCTTAATATTGGTTGGTAGTGAAGAGCTAAAGGCCAAATTCTTTCTTTTCAACCTCAAAAACCAATGCAAGGGAGGAAACTCACCAAAAGCTGCTAAAATTACTGATTATCAAGTCTTGAAAGAGGAAAAGAGAGAGTATTATATAGAGCCCTTCAAGGAGAAAAATTGGAAAAGGGCACAATATCATCAAAATCCCAAGAAGATAAAAAAGTAAAAGGATGACACAAGCACACAAACAAAAAGTCAAAACACTCCAAAAAGCTAATAATGTTCCCACAAAAAGGCTTCAAAACTACTTGTGCTGCCATTGCCAACACTTCCTGGCGTTATTGATAGCTGTTCGATGAGATACCCACCGCCACAATACTCTTCATACCCCGCTGGACTACACAGCCACGAGTCAACAAACACGAACTCATCCCTTAACTCAGGCGTGTCCTCGAAACTCGACGACCCGAGACTCGGTAACTTCACTATCTCACTCAAATCTTCTGGTGTCGCCGCTTCCAACTCACCCGCCGATGACGTCACCTCCATAATCGATGAAGACGATGATTGCACCACAGTGGACGATAATGACGCATTATTTGCAGTATTGCTATTGTCGTCTTCGTCATCGTCGTTGTTGCATTTAAACTCCATTGAAGCGGCTTTAACTGCAGCCGCTTGCACGTCTCGAGGTGAGTTGGAAGCCGGCCGGGGAAGCAACCCGGCGAGCTCCGGGAAGTTGAGGATGGCAGAGTTACCTTTAATGGTCATAGCAGCGACGTCATGAGCACGTGCCGCCATTTCTGGTGTAGAGAAGGTGCCGAGCCAGATCCGGTTCTTCTTTCGGGGCTCTCGGATCTCCGACACCCATTTACCCCAGGTGCGCATCCGGACACCTCTGTACACAGGATGCTTGCTGTTGTCTCTAGTTCTCTTGGGCTTTCTCTGGTTCTGTTCAAGTTCAGTATTAGGGTTCGAAGACGGCACAGATGATGAAGAAGGTGAGGATGGAGTTAGTGATGAAGAAGGGGAGTTAACGCTTGATTCCGCCACTGAGAAAGTTCTCGTTGGACTTGGCGGGTCAGCCATGTTAATTAGGTTAAGAAACACCTTCACTTGCTAAGTACTTTTGATATATAAGCTCTTTTGGTTTCAGATACAGAGCAAAAGCTTTATTCTGAGCGAGTAAATTTATTTATAGTTGTAGCTTGTAGGCAGACGGAGAGCAGAAAATGCGGGAAAAGAGAGATGAGGCTTAAGGAGGTGAGTGTTAAGCTTTATATAAAGGGTCAGTACAGTAGTAGAAGCTAGCTGGAGAATTGAGAGCTAGGAGATAGGACCGGTCACAGGAGAAGAGGGTCAAAGCAAAGGAAAACGTGGAACTTAATAAGTGAATCCACCAAAGGCAGACGCTGCATTCACCACCAAACAAGTGAGTAGCCCAATACGTACATATAATTAGTATGGGCGGTAGTCCCATACTAATTAAATTATACACGAGTTTTTTCATTAAAAATATAAAAAATATACAACTAATCAAAATTTGAATTTTAGTGATTTTTCATAAAATCAGAAATTAAAATTTAGATTGTATTTTTTTCATAAAAGCTTGAAAATAATAAAGACACCAAAATTAATGCTCTTCAAGAGTCAGTGGCCGAGCCCCCTAGGAATAGGATTGGAGAATGGGAAGCACTCACAGGCACAGCTGGCCTTCAGAAATGGACTAGCCTAACGTCCATCCTAGTTTCATAATAGCACACAGTAAATGTAAATTTTTATTAGGTACAGAACATCATCTTTAGCCAAATGATAAAAATTAGACAATATGGACCGATGTCTGGTCATTTGGCTAAAGAAGATACGATAAGTTATCCACCCATCATTTTACCACTAATTACTATATGATCCCTGTGCAATTAAGATATTGTAGTTTAGTCTTCATTCTGCGTTTAGGTCAAGAGACTCAAGACATTCAAGAATAATTTATTTTGGAAGGGGCGATTGTGAATCCAACAATTATTTTTTCTTAATGGCAAACTCAAAATCAAAATCTAGGGGAGAGTCTCAGATCCAACCATAATTTGGTCTTCAGATGAAGAACCTTACCACCAATACTTTAGAAGTTGAAACCTGGTTGGGTCCACATTGAAATTAGCAATTTAATTGTCTGTCGGCTGATCGGACCCGAGAAATTTCAATCAGTTAAACCAGTTTTAGTAATGTTTTTTTTTCCTTCTCTGAATTTGTCTCCTTAAAATCTTTGAGTTGGTCTTCCATTCTGGTCCGGTTAATACTATTTGTGAGTGAGCCTTTTGACTTGCGAGTTCAGATCTCCTGTCTAATATTATGGTGTCTTATTGTATCCAATAAATCTCAGTCGTTTATTTATGTAGGTCTTGTGTAAGTTCAGCGTGGATCCCGTAAAATAAATGGTTAAGATTTTAGGAGACAAAATAAGACAGAGTAATATTAGACAGAAGATCTTGATTTTTTACTTACTCGGCTTATAAACATCTGTTATCTCATGCAACAAACATATATGAACTTAAATTATTGATATAATGCGTAAATTAGTCGTACTCATTCTTGATTAAGTTTTATTTACAAGGGTGTCATCGAATGCCAACTTGCACGATTAAGACTGAAGGACATATGGTTAAACAATTTGCTTCTTCTCTATTCTCTGAAATTAGACGTACGATGCAAAAATAATTCAGTTTTATATACCAGACCATTTATGTTTATGGATTCAGTTGCCTGAATTAAACACTAAATAATGCAAGAAAACAAAAATTGAGAATGGAGGTAAATTATAGTGTTGGAGAACTTTGAACTATCGGCTTCAGTCATTTAAGAACTTGGTACAAGGAACGGGTATTTGCGGATGAACATGCCGACAGCTAGTTTGGTCATGGCGTCACTTGTTCCAAATCAACATCCAAAGGCGGCACGTACTGTAACTTGAATTCCATTTCATCTGCTGATGGCGATTTCTTTGCTATAAAAAGTCCAAGGTGCAGAAATAAAGGAGAGTAGGGAGAATCCCGGTTAAGGCTTACAGCTGCTCAAACAAGTTACCGACATTTCGTAGTCCGATCGAATGTTAGAAATTCGTACGCTTTGTGCGGTACTATGAATTACAAAACCCTCGTACTCGTAATAGTATCCATATCCCCAAAATCCTAGTGTTTTCAAGGGTCTATTTTCTTAATTAACAATGTTGCAGATGGAGTTTGTTAGGAAATGACCGATTGGAAGTATTAACGACAATATAGAAATATATTATTTTCACTCCTTGTAAATCTCTATCTCAACATCTTCTAACAATGTTGCAGATTGGTTCTGCCAGATTTTGGCTGAACTGTACGTTGCCGTTTGGATCCATGAGCTGGTTGCTTTCTGTGATAAATCCGACGTGAAGGTTCCTGCAAAACAAAGAAGGCTTGTCGGGGGTTGTGTCCCGATTAGCCCCTCCGACGCTCAAGTCAGTATTTTTGTGAAGGTGAGCTCGATGAATGCAGACAAAAGCTAGGTTTATGATTGCGTACCTCAATCATGGGAGAATTATACCTTATATATAGTTTTGCAGTTAGGTTTAGGCCTTTACGTGTTTGCATGAGAGATTTCCTTCTATAGATGGGCCAAGGAGGGCGTGGGCTAGACTTGGGGCTGAGGAGAGCTTAGATCGGGCTTGGGCTTGACATAGCCATTAAGTATGAGATCGATCTTTGGTGATTGGACCGATCGACCCATGCATCGTAGAGACTGGGTTCTAGCCCAATTTAGCCGACCCGACCAATATCGATCTTTTGAAAGGTTGTGTTTATGAGGAACCATGCTTGATAGATGAGAGTAACTTGAAGATAATCTTGGATGGAAAAGTATTGACATGTTATTTGATACTATGAATTTGAATGATGATAATTATGGGGTTCCTTTCAATAATTAGGATTTTGTACTAAATAAGAATTGAAGTCAATGCAATTTGAGTTGGTTTTCAATTGAATGAAGCTCTAAGTTTTTTTTTTTTGGTAAATGAAGCTCTAAGTTTTTGTTTCTTCTTTTCTTTTAATTTTAATTATATTTGATGTAAATGTTAATTTTTTTTATACAAGGAAAGAAACACAAAAAATGTAAATATTTTTGTTTTAAGTTTCACTTTTAATTGGTTATTCGTTATAAACTTTTGTTATAAATTGTAATTGTTATAGAATCATTGATATTTATTATTCTTTTTAATTTGATATAATTGTTATTTATTATTAGACGAAATTGTCATATTTTAAAAACTTTGTGTTATTCTTAATTTTATATTTATACGATAATTAAATAATTTTTAATTAATTATAGTTATTATTTATAAGCGAAATAACAACAATTTATTTAAGAAAATATAAGGGCATTATGCTTTTGAGTAGAGAAAGAAAAGAACGTTTAAAATTATGCAGTTACGTAAACGTTTCCTAATTGATATCTTGGGATTCTCAACAAAAGCAACGGACAATTGGGTCACATGCAACATCTTCCTATTTTGCTTTTGCAGGCAAGCTTACTAAATAAAAAAGGTTCGTCGTTTCATGGCGTGTGGCTTTGGACAAAGATGAAGTTTGCACTTTGTACAGTCTTTTTCTTTTTTTTTACGGAGAAGAAAAGAATCGACCGGAGACACGTAGAACGTGTTGAAATGAAAAATGAAGATTTGTAATTTGTTTCCTGGGGCACAAACTTTGAACTAATCTCGTCTTCAACAATGATGACATTACAAGAGCCTTAAAAGTCAACAACTACCGAAACGACCAGTTCCAATGTATCATTGATTTAGGAGTTGATGTATTTGGAATTTGACCAATACTTTGTTGAATCTTGTTTCTTAGTCGAGATAAATAAGTTGAAACGCTGTGTTTTTGTGACATTAATGTTGGTCCAAGATTCGTTTTTCATTTTTTAGGGAATTGATGACATCATTAAGGATTTTGCCTGGCTCCTCTGAATTTGTCCCACCATCCCAGTCAATCAGACCATCACTAGCAAGTCCAACAATGCGGGCTACGGGAAAACATTTTAAATGACCATAGGGAACGTGGATCAAATTCTGAGGCTAACACTTGGAAGCGTGTTTTATTTTTGGAAGACCTTCCAATATGTCAACCAATTTTAATATATTCCAATATATAAATATAATTAACGTAATTATCAACTCCATGAAACATTTAAACGCTGTTGATTATAATTAATGTTTCTTTGAAACTGGGCCATGCTGTGAATCAGGCTTCTTATCACCATAACTGGATCACTTTGCAAAGTTCTTCTGGGCCGACTGAAGCCCATGTTCATGGCTCTAAGGCTTTCTTTGGAGTCGACATGGATTAGCCTGACACGATCTAGAAACTTGATCAGAGGGTTCTGACATAACCTTGTCCATGGTTAAATTAAGTTCATACCAAATCCTAGTCAAGGTTTCTAAACGCCACATTTTAGGAGCCCAGTGGGTTTACCCAAGTCTGTCTCTGCAGCAAACTTCTAAGAATCTTGCTGAGATTTGATTCACGTTGGTTTTCCTTGTACGACTCCTTTTAAGTTTCGTAATTGTGATCTATAGCTATCCCAGGTTAGATACTTGGAATCAATATGGCAATTAGGATATGAGAGGTTCAGATTCAGAGTAAGTGGATCGGCAAGTTGGACCACCGAGCACACTTGGCCAATAATGTCTCAATCACGGTTAATAAACTAATGCTTTGCGCGTGCCAGTTCTACGCACTTACCAACTCGCTCTACTCAAATTAAGCTTTTCTTGCATACTGAAGGTAAGGGTGAGCCTGAGAAAAAAGCAAATCAAGGAACTGTACTTAGATGTAATTCGTGTTGTGTTGCTCAACGCATTTCCATACAATGATGCCGCTGACTCTGCTGCTCATTTGTTTATGGGAAAGTCAGCTTAGACCTCTGTTTTGGATAACGAAAAGTCAATGTTAATTATATTATTTACTTGTCGACCCTAATAAACAAAATTTCTGAAACAAGGATAAGCGCAAAGCGCCACGCATATGCTGACCCGAAAACAAAATGATGTAGTTCGTGTCAATTCCCAATAACTTATGTTTTACCAGCTTTATTCTCCACCACTAGACCCTGGTTTTGGGGTCAAACCATTTTCACCTCCTGAAACGGTTTCGGGAATTATTGGTGGAAACAATCCTGAAGCCACCAATCTCAAATCTCATTACTTCACTTTTCCAGGACCCGCCTTGGTTTTGCCTCTATATTGTACCTGAAGACTCCATAAGCATCTGAACCGTCCAAATTAATGATGGTGAGTAGTGGGAACCATAACAGCTTGCGACGTAGACGTCATGCACCGACCGGTGGCACTAAGGAAATTAACTTTCAAACTTCGGGCTACCATTGTCAGTTTAAGCGAAAGTGTGAACGGAGAATAAAGTTAATGAAAGCAAACAGAAAAACACGCGTGGGTTAACGACTCCCCATTCCCAAACTACCCTTCGACCATCGACCTCTTCGCTTGTAAAGTGAACCGGACAACTGGTTCAAAAGAAGGGTTCTTGGGTCATTATTCACGAAGCATCCTTCCATCTCGACGAAAGGTCACGCATATAAGAAAAGGTCACGTGTCCGACACGCTAACTCTTGAAAGTACACACGCCTGTGATTTCTTACATGGAAATTCCAACTGTTCATCAAATCCAACTCACACGTGTCCGTTTCTTCCTACCGGTATTACCTGTAGGCACCGGTAACACCAGCCCGTTTAATTACAACCCCTATATATGCCCGTTGACGCCCACCAGTCTAGAGAATTTTGATCATTTCAGCGTGGAAAAAGCCCAAGTTAAGTGCGAGAAGATTCACACACAAAAGCAGGTGGAAAATATCGGTTGTGTTGGTTGTTGTTCTCCTACCTAGGTGCTTCCCGAGGATTTGAGGTTGTCTTTGAAGATTCAGAAGGTTTTTGCGAGCTTCTTGTCTGTTTTTTAATGGTGATGAAAGTATGGTAGTTGAAGCAGAGGCTGTGTGCCAACAGACATTGACGGCGTTGGACGTTCAGTATTTTGCTAAAGGGGCCTCGGTTCACGAGATTGACGACGTTATTAACGTCTCGCCTCGGAGACTAGCCCAAGTTCTTGTCTCCGATTCTGTTGCTGCTGACTTACCCAGTTCTCAAGTGGTGAGTTTCTTACTCTGTTATCCTTTTCTTTTGCCTTCTTGGATCGATTTATCTTGGTATTTTTCAGTTTTAATTGTCGGGGGAAGTGAAAATTGTGGTTGGTTTAACAGGGTAAGTTGTAATGGAGACTTGTTGAACTTTACGTGTTGAAATCTATGGTGGTTCGCTTTGTGTTTGTGTTTTGGTGACAAATCGAATTTTGGTGGACATTCACTGGTGAATATATATATATAGTTGTCTACGTCCACGAATCGTTTTTGGGATGATTGTTGTTGAGTGTTTGATGGGCTTGTTGAAAGATATTTGAAGGTTTAGATGATGTTCTGTGAGATAATCATCGACTTCTAGTCTAATTGTGGGAAACGAAATTCCAGTTTTATTACCTGCAATTGTCCGCATAAGCCTAACAAAGGGAAAGGGTCATTTTGGTGCGAGAAAGTCATCAAATTTATATCATTCGCGACTTTCACCGATCATATGGGGCATATCTTTGCTCTTTTTCTTCCTTGCAATTGTTGTGACTTCAATTGTGTGAACCTTCTGTTGAGAAGGGCTAAGAAGTATTAGGTTGACTCGACTAATCATTTATGATTGGTTGGAAAAGTGAAGGATAAGGTAGAGATATGTTACTCCTACTTCTTGGTAGAGGGAATTTTTAGTTTCCGATTTTATGGTAACTTGTGAGATAGAAACTGAAAATATCACCATGGGGTTTTGTAGGATATTAAATCTGTAGACAAACTTTCAGATGGTACTCTTGAATCTACCATCCTGCAATTTGTTCCAAGCATCCGTTCTGGTAGTTTTGCTGACATTGGGCCCCGAAGATACATGGAAGATGAGCACATACGGATAGATGACCTATCTTCTTACCTTGGATCACTCTTCAAGTTTCCCAAGCCTAGTGCTTTCTATGGGGTATGTACCGATCAATGCCTTAATTCCCATGTCATCTCATTGGTTTGTGATTAATGGAGATGGGATTCATTTGCAGGTGTTTGACGGTCATGGCGGACCTGAAGCAGCAGCTTATATTAGAAAGAATGTGATGAGGCTATTTTTCGAAGATGTTAGCTTTCCCCAGGCAGCTAATGTTGACAACATATTCTTAGAAGATGTTGAGAACTCCCTTAGGAAAGCATTTCTACTGGCAGACCAAGCTTTGGCAGCTGACTGCAGTGTAAGCAGCTCATCTGGGACAACAGCTCTTACTGCCTTCATATTTGGAAGGTTGGTATGATCATGGTTGATAGTCTGATAATAATTTGTGTTGTAGCTCTTATAAATTTTGTTCTGTTATTGATCTTAATCGTATTTGATTTCTTATTCCAGGTTGTTAATGGTTGCTAATGCTGGGGATTGTCGAGCTGTTCTATGTCGTAAAGGGGAGGCAATAGACATGTCTCAAGACCATAGACCTATCTATCCTTCAGAAAGAAAGCGAGTTGAAGAATTAGGTGGATACATCGATGATGGATATCTCAATGGTTTATTATCTGTTTCCCGAGCCCTTGGGGATTGGGACATGAAAATTCCACGAGGTTCTCCCTCACCTCTCATCGCAGATCCAGAATTCCGGCAAGTGGTTCTAACAGAGGATGATGAATTTCTCATAATTGGTTGTGATGGGATCTGGGATGTTATGTCTAGTCAGCATGCTGTAAGCATTGTTCGCCGAGGCCTGTGGCGGCACGATGACCCAGAACAGTGTGCCAAAGACCTTGTCATGGAGGCACTTCGCCGAAACACTTTTGACAATCTCACAGTAATTATCGTATGCTTCTCTTCGCTTGATCGCCGGGAGCTATCTCCACCAAGGCAACGGAAACAGAGATACTGTAGCCTTTCCGCAGAGGCCCTGTGTAGCTTGAGGAACTTGTTGGATGGAAATGCCAACCATTGAATGTGAATAATGCAACCATTTAAAAGTGTATTCCCACTTTCAGGCGGAATAAGCTATTATTGGATGCTGCTATGTGAGCAGTTATTAGTTTTGTTGGGGCTGAATTTTCAAACAGTCCGCAGGGAATTCGGGGTTCATGTACATAGTGCCAACCTCCTGCTGGTGGTGGTGGTGTAGAGCTTGATATTTATGTCTAATAACACGTGTATCGTCATTTACATAACACATTCTGGCTCTCTCCGCGTCTGTGGTCTGTGTGCTCTTCCGCTCAATATACTGGCCTTGGTGTTGAAAACGTGTCAGAGTGCAATTTAACATGTAGTAGGAAATTTCGTTCGGTTAGGCTCGTTGACGAATGGAAACTTACAACTTCCAAGTCTTCATAGCGTGTGCAAGAAAACAGGTACTAACGAGACGCCATTTCAGAGGAACATTCAGTGTCTGCCACCTTCTTGCCTTTTCCCTAGAGCAATATAAAATCAAAGCAAGCTTGGGGACATTTTTCGTAGGACTTCCATTGATCATCTTATCGTTGCCATCAGGAGGTTGACCTCTAACTGTTCTACAGCAGCTGAGATGTACCCTTCCACAGCTCATTATGGATCCAAATCCAAGGCTCTCTATTTCATTTTTAAAACTTCAGTATGAAATCAACCCAATCAGAAAATGCATCAACATATTGGTAATGATTAATTTGTTTGAAGACGAGAGATAAATAACACCCAATGCAAGAGGGAAACTTCTTTTATAGAGGATCTGAAACCGGAACATTCCTAAAGAACTTTCAATATGGGACCCCTGTCTTAGAAGACAAATTTAAAGAGAATATAGAAGCAGAATAACATGGAAGCATGAGACTAATGCCTCAAAAAACTCGGAAGGGGAGTAGATTAAAGAGAGCAGGCGTAAGTGAACAGAGTATGAACCTGACAGCGAGATATGAAAGAAATACCTCTTCCTTTTTTTTTTAAATCCCAGCTTAGCCGGACTAAATGACTAATTCTAATCCCCTGAGACCCCATCCCAAGAGCTTTAGAGGGGGTAAACCTGAAAACTCCAAGATCCCTCAGGTTCCTACGTCGCCTGTACACGTCTGCGCACAAGGAGTCTTCATATACTTGATTGTTCAGCTGATGACTGATCGTTGGCCTCCCCTTTGCTCAACATCAGGTTCCCATCAGCCTTCAGGTTCCCTAATAGCTCCAACTCCCACACTGCCGCTGGAAGCGAGACGTCCGTAATTGATCGGATTAAGGAGCTATGCCCAGGGGGCTAGAAGATCATCAATAGGAATAATGCCTATTTCTCCTCCGTTGTCGTGACTCGAACTCAAGACCTCCTGAAAGGGAGAGCCTTAAGTGAGGAGCTTTGACCACTCAGGCCACTCCTACTTG
>JANTPM010000245.1:11832606-11842610 GCA_025434745.1 Erythroxylum divaricatum | reverse complement strand
ATATCATTTCCACTCCTTGCAAATCTCCATCTCAACATCTTCTCATATTTGCCTCCAACGGCTTCTTACCATTCCAAACTTCTCATATTTATTGTCTTCCTCATTTCATGCAATCTTGTATTTATTTCCTTATCTTTAGTTATGTATATATAGTTTTTTTGTAAACAGCTCGTTAGGTGAATATATTCAAAAATTCAAACAATATTTTATATCTCTAGATTTACAGGAAGAGCTTGTCGGGGACGACAATTAATTTTCGGCAGATAAAATATGGAATGGAATTAGCTTTTGAGAATAAAAAAATTGCATTGAGAAAGGGCTGCTATTGATCAAATAAAGCTAGATCGAAGGTAAAATCATTCGCTACAAGCAATATTCTGGTTCAGAAGTACATCCATTTATTTTCTAAATTCTTCATAGTCACTTGGACGATGATGACCGCCGTCAGTTCGGCCAAGTACTAAATATTGAAAAGAGTAGGTGCTTCGAACATGATCAAACCTCAGCTTTCATTAATGAAGTGGACCCACTGATATAATTTTACTCCATTCTTGTTATTTCACTTCACAAAGATATTTGGATGGGTTAAATCATTGTGTTTCCCTCACATGCCACTCATGTGCCACCCATGCCCGTAAGGTGTTGGAGGAAGAAAAAACAGAAACTGCATTTATTTCCTCAATGTTTTGTTTTCCCTGCTGCCTAGGCATGTTGAAGGGGAAGGATAAGATGGACCATGTTATTTAGAATTAAAAACCCCAAAGGAATTTTATCACTTATCATGCCTGCTTGACGAGCATTTTTCATACAGTACAATCGATCCTTCATTCCCATGTGGCTTGAAGCTTCATGTAAACATATACTATTTGTCAAGAAACAGAACAGCAGTTGCGTTGTAATTACAATGTGCCCTGCTTAATCCGGTGAGTGCTTATTCGGTGATTATGCACATAAATGTTGACATCTGGGTAGTTGGCTAGGTAGAAGTCCAATGGCATTGCTTTAATCTGCTGGACCCACAAGAATTTATTGCATTTGGGGAGGCACCTGATGGGCTTTATAATGTATAGGCCCACATCCTGCACTTTTTTAAGTCTTGGCATCTTGCAAATACTATCTTCTCCCAATATTATCATATTAATTCTATATAGATGCAGTACAAATTCGTACTTACGGTAACCCTTAATTCAACTTTAGTATCACTGAACTTCTAGTGCCGTCGCCCATTGGTTAACCAACAACCCAGTACGAGATGTTCTCAGAAATGATGGTACAAATGCTTCATTGAGACTTGAGAGAAGGGGTTTCATTGATGACAACTCCATTAAGCTGGTAAGCACTGAAGGTAGGCTTGCTCCCTTCGTCTTTGAAAGCCGTATGACAGACCATTTTGGTCGTTGAATATTTTGTCAGAAGTGTCCTTTTTGGTGTCTGAAGCTCCCGAATGCAACAAGGTCTATAACACGACGTAATTCAATCATTGCTCATGGACCCCCTATCCAGCTACTCTGAACTGGAAATGGAGCACAAATATTCTGAACTCATGTTTGGAAGTTGCATAGGTACGTCAAGATATGGTAGTCATAAGTCGCAATTGCTCTACGCTGCCAGCGGCATAGCTTCATTCGAGAGCCATAACTGTGCTAAGATAGCCATAGGAAATATGCATACTCTGCTGGGAAGTTGGAAGTAATGGACCAACCGTTGTAGCTTGTGACAGAGTTGATAGTAATATCCTAACTCGCCTGTTACATGTGTGAGTTTTGACGAGTGGATTTTAGAAAGCTGTGCTTTATAACTTTGAATGTAGGTTCCAATTAATCAAAGTTGTGCTTTATAACTTTGAATGTAGGTTCCAATTTATCTGATTATTTTTAATATCCCCTCACAGACTCAAAATGAGTTTTTAGTGATAATATCAGTAGTTTAATATAAAGATTAATCGAATTGTCCCTTAAATAATATGATCGTCTAAATTGAAAATCATTTTCATTGTATTTATTATATATTATTTTGAACAGTTTACATAACGATACGATTGTCATAAAGGAAGATAGTACTTGGTAAATGTATAACCCACAAATTGGGGTTAGCACTCCAACCTAATAAGTTAAGAGGTAGTATTTAGTACTAGAGTAAAATACAACTGTTTATTATTTCTTCCTGTGTCAAGAAATTAATGAATCACGAAAAGAAATTAGTAGTAAAGTGTCAATTGGTAGGCTCACCAGACTAATCAACATCAAGATAATCTTTTGGAATAATAATCTTTTCTGTTACATCTGCATGTGGGTCTACCGGAAACAGACTCTCTACTATATAGAGATAAGGTTGCGTACTGTCAGACTTCCCTAGATCTCGCTTCACTGCAGAACTTCGGATTGGATGTGATGATGATGATAATGATGACATGAATGCCGAGAAAAATGAAGGGCAAGAATTAACGTACATTTAAGATAATATACGATCCGTAGGATAACATTGTAATGAGTGATACGTGGAGCATACATAAATTAACATTTTGGATTGTATGATCAATGTTAAGTGAGTATGAAATAAGACTGTCAATTAATTGATGACATAGAATTCCCTCACTAGGAAGAGTATTATCACTGGTAGAAAAATTTACATTAAATTCCACATAAATATGTAAAATTTTAGAATATGTGAAAATTGTTCAAGAAATAAATTTAGTAGCATACTTTGTTTATATTACATAATGTCCATATTGATCGGATGAGGCTTCAAGGCCAAAAAAGAAATTAAGAAGTCTTAGATCCTTTATATTAAATTGTTGATTAAGAAAACCTTTAACATCAATAATGCCTTGAAAATGACCACTATAATAATCATGTCATCCCTATAAAAGAAAAGTATAGTATATGCTCGGATGGTCTTACGAAGAAATAACGTATGATCATAAGGATTAGATTTGAAACTATGACAAGAGATAATGTTACTTTAAAAACCAAGCTCGTGGTACTTATTTAAGGTCATATAAAACCTTTCATAATTGAAAATTTTTATTAGGTAGATGATAGTCGGAAGGTGGTTGCATGTATATTTCTTCAAATAAATCACTCGTTAAAAAATGTATTATTAACATCCGTTTGAAACAAATTCCATTACTTTGCAGTGATAATGATTATAGGACTCTAAATAGAAGTAAAATGAGCTATTGAAGCAATAGTCTCTTTATAATCAATGTCGTATTTGTGTGTAAAGACTTTTGCATATCGTTTGATAATAGTATCTACATGCATGCATGATTCTTGAGTTTTACAAACCCATTTACAACAACCACCAAGTTGTCAAATGGTAAGTCAACTAAATTCCAAGTATATTGATCGTTAAGTATTTAAAACTCTTCTGCCATTATTTTTTATCATAAATGATTAGAATTAGTTTTGTGGAATATATAAGACCTATTAGATGTAACGGTATAACAATGGCAATTACAAATAAGAATTAGAAGGTTGACTTATGCAAATAAATTAACAAAATGTTTAAGTAAGTGAAATAAATAGAGTGAAAAAGAAATATAAGTAGAGTTTCAATAGGTTTCATGTTTGGAGGAAATTCTTTAGAATAGTTTACACTATAAAAGCTATCACCTATATAGATTTCATTATAAAAATAAAAAGGACTATGGACATTGGAGAGAAGACATGTAAACTTTATCAATTTAGAAGAGGAAATAATTAAGAATATTTTATGTTTTAAAAAAAGTAACATGACAAGAAATTAGTAAATATTTGGAAAAAAATCCCGACAATAATAACCCTTTTATTCAGTACCGTATGAGATTTATGGAGAGCAAAAGAGGCACTAAATGCTTTAAACGTATGTCATTACAAAGGATGATTATATAAATGCTCACACAGAAATGACTAGAAAAGAGTGTAATTGATTGTGTGGATAGTGGTAAGAACATCTTCCCCCTAAAAAGTTTCATGATAGGATAATAAGATCAAAAAGGTTTTAACTACAGTTAAAATGTGTTTGCATTTTCTGTCTACAAGCTCATTTTATAGTGACATTATAGAATAAAAATCCTCGAACTGTTGTTCCATTTTGGGATAATAATTGGATATTAGTAGCTTCATTATATTTCATGATATTATCAATGTGAAATGTTTTCATTTTACAAAAAAAAATTAAGTAGCAATAGTATTTACAAACTAAAAATATATGAAGGCAACTTAAATCCATTTCATACAAGATAAATACATATTAAACTAAAATAATCATTAACAAAAATCACAAAATAGCATGAGCTATCTGTAGAATTATGAGAAGTATGGTTATAAATATCATAATGAACTAATTCAAAGGAAATAAAAGAAATAAAAATACGATTAGTAAAAGGTAAAGTATAATGTTTTGAAATTTGACATGAAATACAATTAACACAATTTGTTGTGACATGACTAAAATAATTGAAATTGATGAATATCAACATATATTAAATATTGAGATTCTAAACAATCCCATAACTCTTGCAGTGTTAAATTGACAAAAGTACAGTTTCATAATATTGGCATATATGTTGCAAGACTAAATCAAGATCTCCTAGTGTTTGTTACCTTATTTCTCTATTTGGTTAATGAATTGTTTGCCATCTTTATTATATTTTATGGTGGATTTTGGAACCTTACTAGTTACAATACACCATAAAATTATACCTTTTAAGAAGTAGCATATCTTTTGTTTTCATAAATAATAATTTAATCCATAAAAATGACATTAATTGGTATGAGAATATGTTAACTAGAATCTACAATGTAAATAAAATAATAAATTAGATATGATAATGTAAAAAACCAATAATTAGATGTGGAATTTGTATAAATGGATTGCAAGTTTGAGTTTAGAACAACAAAAACTTAAAAATTAGTCTAATTTGAAAAAGGATCAATTAAAATTGTGATCAATTATTTTGATTTATGTTATGAATTGATAAAATTAACTCAAATCAAATAGATGAATTAAAGATGTGTTAATTAATGATTGGAGATATGTGTCAAATAATGATTAAGACATATGGAAACAAATAATTTGAGACATATTGAATAATGGCTGGGACACATTTCATATTGAGTATTTGACATGACAATATACTTTTAGAGAGATAACAAATTAAATAGTGTCTAACCCTTTTAGAATCCTTTTCATTTTAATGTTAAAAATTTTCACGTCTTTTAAAACTTTTTTTTGGAAAAATAAAACTTGATTGAATTAATAGTGAACTTCAAAACAATTGGAGAACACTCTCCTACATCAAGAGTGAAGCAAAACGCTGACATGTGAGATGCAATTACAACAAATTAAAACGTCAACATCATAAAAGAGGAAATGCAAGAGTTGCATACCAAAATGAAGCGAAGAAGATAGCTTATCAATTGAACAAACCATTGTCCCATTGTAAAAGGGGTGAATAGGTTAATATCTTATTTTTGTTGATATAATGTGTTTAACAAATGCTATGTAAATATTCATATATTAATCCACCAGTAAAATAATAACATTTTGATCTAATTTGTACAAATTTTAGAAGGTGAGTCACTAAATTAAATTTTTTAAAATTTTACACTAAATTAGAAAATATCTCAAAGGATTTTATCTCCCTATGATACAAGTGAAGATGTTATCGAAACACATTTAGTTGTGTGACACTTTTATTGCATGGAGTGTTTGGGTTTGTTTGCAGGGTTTTCTATTGACATGTGAGGCATTTGCAATGGTTTTTGACAATGTGATTTATTTATTTTGTTAATTTTTAACTTAAAACATGATTTTATTATTAAAGCGATTAGAACATTTGCGATTAATCTATAATACTTTCAAGGTCCTTTTGTGGAACTCAATAGTCCACATTAAGCATTATGATAATAAGCATAACCACAAGCACTGCTATTAGAATGCTCCATGGGGCAAATTGAAATAACTACCACTTAATTGGTTCTAAGATTCATAATACAAACTAAAGTGGAAAATTTTGACTGTGCCAAGTCCAATAGCTTATTGCACCCAAAGAAAAAAATATCCAAGATGAATTGAGTTCAAAAAATGGATAATGTATTGAGCTTTTGTTATGTTTATTCATGGTGATTCATTCATACACATTAACCTCTCGCTTAATTTCGCAAAGTTTAGTGCCTTATTTTATGCCTTATAGCTAATTAGTTTGGTTATAGTTTAGTGATAATTATTTAAAGACATTATTTATCTTGTATATGTTTAGATATATATGATAAAGTCTATAAGATAATTATATATTACAAATGAAATTATAATTATGAGATCCATATTGCATTTATGTATTATCCTTAAAGTGTTCTTAGTTATTGTTTTATTAAGACTAGACATTAAAGGAATACAAAAAGACTAGCACATATTTTGTTTCTTATGAAGGAAGTAGTCAATCTTATAGGCTAAAATAGAAGACACTTAAACAAACATATGAGTGCTTGTTATAGAACAAGTTTATAGAAAATACCTGATATGAGAAATCTATTTGGAACATTACTTGTATGTCTATGGAAATTCTCATTGTGATGATTATATAAGGAATCATTTGACTTAGGTCTAAAAAGTTATCCTATATAGGGATTTTTATGTTTTGATGCTACTTGAGATCTCTAAAGTGATTAGGGAGAATGTCCCATTGTTCTTATTTAGTGATAATTACGAAACTCTTGGAATTACATTATGTAAATCGTTAACAAATGTCATTAATTGAATCGATAGTTAATAGTAGAGAATTAATATGATTGGACAAAAACATCATGCATGAGAAGGCTAGTCAAAACTACTTTAACATTTTTAAATATTTGAATGGATATAATGTGTTGTTGGACGTTAATCTTGATTTATGATTATAAATTATTTAATTAAAGAATTAGACATAAATTAAAAGGGGTTTTAATTTATCTAATTCTAATTATAATTTAGAATTATAATTCATAATCATTGCCAACAAATTTGAAAACCTAATAGATATCATTAAAAAATGAGTTAAAGAGAACAACGATATTTTAATCAAGTTGGACTTCATTGTAAAGATTGAGAAACGTTATGATTAAATATGAGCTTTTGATAAATAAGTATCAATATGAGATATTATATCATATTTGGCCATAATTGAAATTTACTTAAAATTATTTGTAATTCTAATTAAAGTTTAATTGAAATTAGAATTTAATTTTAATTAAATTTCCAAAATTTCCAAAATTTATTATAATTATACTTAAGCTCTAATGGAACTAGCACTTTTTGCTTAACCCTTTTTTATAAGAGTTTTAAAATTCTTGCAACTTGTTCTGTGGATACCATTAGAGGCAAATCACTTGTACGACTATAGTAGTTGAGTTGGATCGATTTTAGAAACGATTTGAGGGATACAACAAAAATCTGTTCAAGCTTTAGAATAATGTATAAATTAAGATTCATGCTTTATTATGATTTATATGTTAATCATTTTATAGAATTAAAGTGATATTGAATTTTTGGGAAATCAAAATACGAAAAAGTTTCATAATTATTTTGTTGTAGTTAGGATTGAATCCTGTTCCGATTTTCCAATACAATGGGCATAGTCAAAAGTGCCTCTAACATTTCAGGGAATCAAGATTGGTAGAGTCTCTTCTGTGAGGAGTAAACCATCCAAGCATGATCAAGCTTTTTATCTGGTCTAACAACAACTGAACCTATAACTTCAACATGATGGTATATGACCAGTCCTTGATCACTTTTGTCCCCCAGACCTAAACTGCAAGCGAAGGGCATACAAACCATAGCAATGGATATTCAGAATCCAACAATAACTGTAAAATCATTTATAAGCCACCCATTCCCATACACGATATAAGCCAAGCATGAGAAAATTAACAATTCAAATGTTACTATGTAAGTGCAGAATCAACCCCCACCATCTTGCTTGCCTGATTAGTAATTGTTCAGGTATTCAACTGCAATGACCTCATTATTAATTTTTGCAATGTGAGAAGCCACATACATCTTAGAAAATAATTAAATTCGTGTCTTGCTCCAAATGATTGTTTACTTTTAGCACTTAGACGCCAATCTAGAATCTGTATTTTTATATTCTACTACACTTTCATCTATAAATTAAGATGAATAAGTATCTTTTTTCTCACATAAGTATTGACTTTTTAAGTGTTGCTAGTGTTTGTGTTTTTCAGTACCTGAAGAAGTTAAGATATTGTTCAAAGAAGCATTACTTTGCAACCATTTTTTGTCGAAACTTAGAGTGATCATTTATTGTTGCTTTTAGCTTTAATAATAATTTTATAATATTAGTAAAAATAAAATCCATATTAAAACCAAAGAAATTAATAATGTAATATTTAAATTTATCTACTAGCGTGAGGACGATGTTGGAAAAACGAAGGATGTCTCTGATTGTCCTTCCTCTTGATGAGAGTACTTGGTTGAAGGCTTAAAGCTTTGATTTTTTGAAGTTTGGAGAAAAAAGATTTTCCAATTTCCCTTTGCTTTGTCCAAAGTGTGTAGAAGGCTAGAAGTTATGCATGTCTTCCCATGGATACCCAAAAGCTTAGTCCATGTTTTAGTTCATTAGTTATTCAAAATATGTTCGGTGGAGTGGTATTGATTATTCAAAACCAATCTGTCATATTAATTCTTATTCCTTTATTGATCTATAATTCTGTATCATTACTAATAGTAAACCTATGGTGATTAGGCTATTTGTAACTCTTTATTTTATCAAATAAAATTTTTTAATTTAATTTTTTAATTTTTTAATTTAAAAAATCCTTATCTAATTTTTTTAGTATGCAATATTATGCAGGATGAGTGATGTTTAAATTTTAAACAAGTATATTTAAAGGACAATGAAATTTTTTTGTTTGAAATTAAAAGGACATTGAAAAGTTATCAATTAGTAATTTAATATAGATAAGGGATTTTATTTAGGGTACTTTAAGAGTATGTTAAAAAGTGACATTTAAACTTTAAAAAAGCATGTTTAAAAGTGATATTAAAAATTTATTAATTAGTAATTTAGTAAATAAGTAATTTTATTAAAGATAATCTAAGAGTATATTAAGGACTCATGCTTAAACTTTAAAAAGGCATGTTTAGAGAAGGACACTAAAAAAGTTATTAATTAGCAATTTAACATAGATAACTAATTTTGATTAAGAATTTAAGAGTATGTTAAGAAATGATGTTTAAATTTTAAAGAAGTATGTTCAATGTCTTTTTTTTTAGTAATAAATTATGAGATATTATTAATAATCAAACAAAATTCATAATAACAGGAGGTGGTATATCAAACCAGTCTCCTAAGCCTAACTTGGAATGAGCACCCACAACAATAGTATGTGCAGCTACATTCGCAAATCTATAAGTAAAACAATAAGATACAGACTCTAACTCACTAATGAGAGAGATACAATCTTGAATAAGAAGACTAAACGCCGAAACATCCGTAGTTGAAGAATCCTTAATAGCTTGAACCACTAACGTTGCATCTTATTCTACAACCACATTTCTCCATAGACGTGCTTTTATCCAGCTCAACACCTCTTAAATAGCTATTGCCTCAGCGGCCTTAGCTGAAAAAAAGCCACATGCCAAGCTCTAGCAGTAAGAAAACCTCCATCCGCTCTACGAACCACTGCCCCAATACCCACATAACCAGTACTCGTTCCTGTTGAGGCATCTACATTGATTTTCAAAAAATCATTAGGTGGTGGCTTCCATTGATGAAGTGCCCGAGAGCTAGCAGCAGGTACAGGTCGGATATTAGCAGCAGACCATTCATCAAAATAATTTCTAGCCATATGAATTACAGACCACGCATTACACCTCTTTCCCTGCCATACCACTTGATTTTGAAAAGTCCAAATAGCTCATAGCAACATTTACACAGCACCAGCTTGTACATTAGACATTCCTAGCCAAACTTGTCCACACCAGCCCATAAACGAATTAATAGGAAACAAAGTAGTAGTAAA
>JANTPM010000245.1:11811287-11829546 GCA_025434745.1 Erythroxylum divaricatum | reverse complement strand
GGATTATTTGGTGAACGTTATCTAACATTGAAAAATTTGCTATTAAATTACTCAGCCAAATAGCTTATGCATTAGGTTGTGAAAGTAATTAGAACATTTTCGAACGTATTTATACAAAGAAACAAAATCTTTTATAACATCAAACACTTAGTAACCTTGTTTACATTACTTATAATATAAGATTAAAAAATAGGTATTTTATTGATTTTTTATTTTTTATTAATCTTATTTTTGTTATTGACTTTATAATTTCTTTATTATGTATTCAATAGTAAAAAGAGAATGCATGATTAAGTTGATATTAATTGTATTGTCCATAATAATTTTTGGATTGAAAAATAAGAATCATATTTTAATCTTGATTGTAATAAACTTGAAAATGCGATTTACAAAAAAAATAAATTTATTACAACAAATGAATTGAGTATATTTATCGATGGTAAGTTAATATCTTATTTTAATCATATTTAACATTAAAAGTATAATGTATTATAAATTTACAATAGATAATAGTTTAATACATTACTAATTTATAATTTAGTTAAATAGCGTTTGAAAAAGTGAAACTTTAACCTATTTCAAAAATACATTTTATTATTATCATTGTTATTCTAAGTTCTATGATATATTCATATTTAGCTTGAATTATTACATTTGTTTTATTATTAGTTGATGTATTTTTTATTTCAAAAAATTATTTTTATTTATTTTTATAATTTTTACTCTTACATATTATATACTAATTTTACGTGTAAAGTTGGTCCAAGTCCAACGGCTGTCGAAGTTTGCAAAGAAGCGACCCCGCTTTCTGTATACAAAATCCTTCAGGTTTTTTAGTTAGGATAGGGTGCGCAGATTTTCATTTCAGCCATGGCGCTGAAATTGTTTCCTATCCCATCCCCAGTCTTTGCGCCACTGCCCAACCTCCAACCGATGCCGTCTTACGTCTCCCAACGTCCGACCACCGAGGTCCGATTCTCCCGGTGGCACAATGCCAATGCAGAGAAATTCGAACTGCGCCGGAGAGCCCAGCAAGAAATCGAAGATGACATCCGACGCCACCGCCGATTCGACGCAGTAGATAACATCGTCGACAAGTACGAGCCCACCGTAACGACGACGGCCACCGATACCTTCAAATCCACGGGAACACCATCGTCTCCGTCAAAGCCTTCAATTCCGGGCAAAAAATCCAAATACTCCAAACCTGAAACCCATCCCGCGTTTCGAAAATTCTCGAGAATTACGAAACTACCGCAACCGAAGGTCAAGGAACAAGAAATCGATAGAAAAGCTGATATCAAGATTAGTGAAGACGGTCTCTCGTATGTCATCGACGGCGCGCCGTTTGAGTTCAAGTACAGTTACACAGAGGCACCAAAGGTGAGACCTTTGAAGCTGAGAGGGCCAGCGTTTGCGCCTTTCGGACCCACCACAATGCCCCGGCCGTGGACGGGTAGGGCTCCATTGCCGGCGAGCAAGAAGTTGTTGAAAGAATTTGATTCTTTTCGGTTGCCGCCACCGAATAAAAAGGGGGTTAAACCGGTTCAGTCTCCTGGTCCTTATTTGCCCGGGTCTGGTCCGAGGTACGCGAAGACGAGGGAGGAGATATTGGGCGAACCTTTGACGGCGGAGGAGGTTAAGGAGTTGGTTGATGGGTGCTTGAAGTCCAACCGGCAATTGAATATGGGTATGTATGCTTTAGCCTTCATTTTGTTACTGCTTTTGTTGGGTTTTTAATTCCTAGTTCTTTTAATTGGGAAATGTGCTTGATTTGTGAAGTTAAGTGGAACTGGCATGTTCTGTTGGTTGAGGAATTCCATGAATCAGTTAATGTTGGAAGTGAATCCGTAGATTGCTGCTGGCTTTGCTTCTATTGTGTGGTTGATGTCGTTATGTATATATATGGTAGAGATTGTAATTTGCGCGCCGGATTCCTGGATTCCTGGCTGTCTCTGGTTGGGGGAGCCTGGAATGTTGAGCTTGTTTAGTTTTATTCTTCGGGCAATCTCTTGCATCTAACTATAATTCTGCTGTGGTGCCTTGTTTTGTGGTGACGAAACTCACTAAAATTTTGTGTCTTGATTCATTTTGCAGGTAGAGATGGTTTCACTCATAACATGTTGGATAATATTCATGCTCATTGGAAAAGGAGGAGAGTGTGTAAGATTAAGTGCAAAGGTGTATGTACTGTTGATATGGATAATGTCTGCCAGCAGTTAGAGGTGGGTTTCTATCTATCATACTGAGTTGTGATTCATTTTTCATTTTCATATGTTATGCTAAGCTTGACGATACCAAGTGTTGTTGAGTTTGTAATTTGTATAATTTAACTCCTATAATCTTGTATTCGGCTATTGGAGTAATTATTACATGCAACTTACACTGCACCCTTTATGTTTAATGTAATCAATTTCGCTTTTGTACTTGCATTTGACAGGAAAAAACTGGTGGGAAAGTCATTTACAGGAAAGGAGGAGTTATGTACCTTTTCCGAGGCAGAAATTACAACTATAAATATCGACCCCGCTTTCCTCTTATGCTGTGGAAACCTATCACACCCGTTTATCCTAGATTGATTCAACGTGCTCCAGAGGGTCTGTCCCTGGAAGAGGCAGCTCAAATGAGAAAGAAGGGGCGTAAACTGATACCAATATGCAAATTAGGTCACTTTCAGCAATCTATTCCCCTATTTAATGTAGAGGAAGAGAGTTTAAATTCTATTTATTGCGTTTATAATCACATCATTGATGTTTAAGTCCTTTGTTTGTGTTGCAGGGAAAAATGGAGTATACTGTAATCTAGTGAAACATGTAAAAGAGGCATTTGATGAATGTGAATTAGTCAGGATAAATTGTCAGGGAATGAATCCAGGTGATTACCGGAAGATCGGTGCAAAACTCAAGGTCTATTGGATTTTTTTGTTACAATTTATTGCATTTGTTCAATGTTGTACTAAAGATAGCATTCTTAGTTCGTATTGTTTTCCTCGGCAGGAACTTGTTCCGTGTGTTCTCATTTCATTTGAACGTGAGCACATACTTATGTGGAGGGGAAGGGATTGGAAGTCCTCCTTTTCAAGACCAGTAAACGAATCTGATGAAATAGTTAGATCTTTCATTGATGATCCTGCTTCTGAAGGACATCGTCAAGAAATCAAAGAAACTGAAATAGTTACAGTCGAGAATGCAAATTCCCTGACATTCACTAATAATATTACACCATTTGGCTCTGAAGAACATGAAGAGTTTATGTCTGCCGTCAAAAGAGATGAGATTTGTACATCTTCAGAAGCTCACTCATCCACAGGGGCGATCAATGAAATAAAAAATACATTGGAAAATGCTGGCAGTTCCGCTGTTAATGCGTCTAAAGCTATGAATGCTCATGATGAACCAACATTGGAAGATAAATCTTTGGCACAATCTGCTGCCTTAGTGGAATTGAACACTGCCCTAGAGAGTGTTGAGAGCAAAGAAAATCTCCATGATATTTCTGGAGTCTCGCGCAATGTTGATGAACCAGAACATGAAAACTTGCCCCAAGTAGAGAGATTGCTACTGCTATTGAAACAGGCCGTCGAAAATGGAGATGCTCTAGCGTTAGTTGATGAAAATTTGGACGCTGACGTCGTTTATGAAAGTGCAGTCACCTTTGGTAGGTCTGCTCCCCCCGGGCCTGTGTTTAGGCATCAGCCTAAGAAGATAATTATTCAAAAGTGCGAGCAGCAAGAAGGTGGAGTTTTGAAGGTTGAAGAAATTGAGACTGTTTCCAAGAAATTGAATATCAATAGGAAGCTTAATGTTTCCAGGAAATTGGACAAAATTAGGAAGGTTGACGTGGGTGAACATTTTGTAGACGCAGTACCACAAGGAAGCCTAAATGTAGATGAACTTGCTAAACTACTGACCTAAATATTTGCAGACTCATGTACATACCATTTCTTTACAATAAAACGCTGTTAATATGGTGAGATGCGATGGTGGTGATTTCATACTAGTTCATTAGCTTTCAATATGCTCATGATTTAGTTACGAAGTCTTTTTTGTAATACGTCTTAGGTAGGTGTGTGATTCGAGTGTTCTTGATAGGAAACAGACATGGGGGACATTTATTGAAATAAACCTTGTGGAATGACGTCTTGAACAAGAAACAGAACACTAATATAAACTCCTACTCTGGCTCTCTCCCAAAAAAAAAAAAAAAATTCTAATTACCCTGTTGCGATTCTGGTTCTGGACTCTTATCATCCTTGACTATGTTCTTCCAGAACCAATGGTTTTCAAAGAGTTCATGTATCTCCTCGATTGGAACTTGCTTTGTTTCTGGGAGGAGGAAATAGACGAAAGCACTCATGATAATAATCAAACCCGCAAACAGCAAGAAAATTCCCCATCTCAGGTGACATAGTGCTGCAAGGAAACATTGTGCTATCAAAGCTGTGAAGATCATGTTGACACAGACCACCAAACTGAGGCCAGCCGACCGAGTCTCCAGAGGAAAGACCTCACTTGGAACCAGCCACCCCAGAGGTCCCCATGATCTGCCATAAGCTAAGACGAAGATACAAACGATGATGACAAGGAACAAGCCAAGTTCCTTTGAAAGTGGCACCCCTTTTCCAAACTTCAAAGCCAATGTCACTGCCACGGCTATCTGCAAATTGGAATAACCATCTATATTAGTAAACATAACGTTAGTCGGATCCAGAGTGTTCATGCAATAAAAAAGACTTGGCGCAGTTACCATGACAAAGAGCATTTCAGCCCCAGCTTCCAGGAAGAAAGCTCGCCTGCCAAATTTGTCAACAAAAGACATTGACATGAGCGCCCCCACAACGAGCGCGCCGTTGGTAATGGTGGATGAAATTAAGGAAACGTTGTTGCTGAATCCTAAGCTCTGGAAAATGACTGGCGCATAGAAGAGTATGGAATTGTTTCCAGTAAGCTGTTGAAATGCAGGGATTCCCAATCCTCCAATAATCAACTGGGCCCTATACTTCCTCCTCAGAAGATTGGCAAATGGGTGCTTAACAGCCTTAGCTGCGTTGCTTGCTTCAATGAGATCACTAAGCTCAGCGTCAACATTTTTGGTCCCTCTAACTTTCTCCAGAATTTTTCTTCCTTCATCTATGTAACCTCTTTCTACAAGACTGTTTGGAGTCTCTGGAAGGAAGACGCCTCCAACAAACATCACTAACGCAGGCAATGTGGCCAACCCCAAAGATAATCTCCATCCCCATGGATGGATCTTTTCTGTTGCATAATTTACGAAGTTTGCTACCAGAATTCCCAAGCAAGTTGTCAGTTGAAACAGTTGGTTTATTGCTCCTCGGACTTTAGCCGGGGACATTTCGGAGAGGTACACTGGAACTGACTGCAATCAACGTATCATTGCAATATCAACAACTACGAAACCAGTCACCAAAACGTCAAACAACTGTATAATGGACTTACTTGGTTACCAAATCCAATGCCAGCACCAAGCAAGCATCGTCCAATAATTAGCATTGCAATATTCTTTGCGAAAGCGTTGACGACACCTCCTGCAAAAAAGCTAGTTGCACCAACCAGGATGCTAGCTCTCCTCCCACGAGTTCTGGTAACATAGGAGGCCACAAATGTAGAAACAAGAGCCGCAAAGTAAAGCGAGGACGTGAACAGTGTGAGGATCTGATCATCATATTTACAGTAATCTGTCTCCTGTAGATGGGCATTCTTCCTATTATAAATATGGGGAAAAAATTCCTTCAAGAAATCGTCCATGGAAGTCACTCCACCTGAAACAAGAACAGGCCATGTCATACATGCCAAGTCGGTTCGGTTAATAGAAAGATTTGAGGACATGATCTTTTTTTAAAATAAACCAAATCAATAGGAACCAAATTAATTACGACTTTCATTCTGAAAAGTTGTTGCCTGGTAGTATCATTTGTTCATGTGAAGGTCATCCAACATGTACACTTTCAGTTCATAATTTCTTGTTCTTATTTTCAATCAGATGCCACAATTATAATGCAACATCTGTAGCAACCAATTGCAAAGCTTTATAAACTTGAGAAACTGACCTGAAACTCCAAGATCATACCCAAAAAGCGAACCTCCCATGGATCCAACAATACAAGAAAAGATGAAGTAAGCAGTAATGTTATACTCATAAAGATGAGTCCTTTTGGGGTCGGATGCATCTACGAAACCTCCACCTGCCATTGCTTCGAAATCTGTGTTATTTCCTTACCCCTCTCCAAGTTGAACCAAGCTTTGAGTCCCAAAAGTTAAAATCACCAGTAATGTGCTGGTAAATTGAAGCAGAAATTAACGAACAATTCCCGATGAAAAGCAAAAGTGCACGAGACCTCTTATATCGATCAAATGCGTGTCATCACATTAAACATATATCCTGAGGTGTGACAAAACTACATGAAACAAAGAGTTCTACAGTTCCAGCTATTTGTTCTCATCACATATATAAAGATCCAATGCATACAGCGAAAATCTATCCGAGTTTTTCTCTCAAATATTAACAATAGGATAAGTTTGACAACTAATAATTTTATCTCTGTCATATCTTATTATAGATCAACGATTTGCATATCTATTTTTTTGGGTAAAAATCTATCTAGTTATCTTGAATGGAAACAAGTTTCCTATCGTATCGGTTTCCTGAATCCTGATCACATCGGAGTATAATCTCATCATTAAATGTATACAGATGACTGCTTTTCTACTTTATAACTATATATGTATGGGATTTCTCTTCTAAGAAAACGATAAGATTATGGTTCACTTTCTATATGACAGCTGAAATTCATAAACTAAGCGACAATTGTTTCGAAAGTAGCTGACGTTGAATAAATGCTCGTCTTAGCATAGTTAATTTTTTTTGGAGCCCTGTTTTCGGATAACAAGTAGTCTTAATGAACTTGAAAAGAAGGTTCCGATGAATAAAGTGCATAAAAAATAAGATTATGGTTTTTAATGTCTTACCACATGGATGTACGCATGGAATAAGGCCTAAATAATAATAATAATGTCATTTATATTTTTAAAGAAAAAGTTTATTAATTTTAATTTTTTTTCGAAAATTGACTTCTAAAAATGCAAATGGGAGAAATCCCATTTCCTAAAAACAGTCGTCAGCTAGGGGGGATATAATGTAGATAGAATATAGAAGATGAGATGAGGAAAATATACATGGAACGAAACATACTAATATTAAATCAACTTTGGTAAAAGAATTACAATGGCGAGCGCCCTATTTCCATAGGCCAGGCCCAGTCAAATTACTTTTACAAAAAAAGAAAAATAGCACCTCATACCAAGCGTAGAAGTCTACAAGACACAATCAACAAGAAAATAGAACCTCACCCATTTACACATTTACCTATATAAAAATGTATAAAGGTTAAAATTGAACAAGATGTTGAATTTTAGACTTTTATTCTCTCCATTGAATTGGTTAGCCACTACCTGAAAACTTCACGTCCCTAGCAAATTCAGTATGCAAATCTGTTCAGAACTCGTATCTCTGGAGTTCACTCTCACTGATGAGAGAACAGTTCCACAAGGCAAAAAGTTGGAGCACCCCCATCTTTGATTCATCTACCAATCTTCAAGCCATTCAGGAACGTTGAGATCAACATCCTGACAAGGGGAAGCTAAAGGAGTTGTGCAGTCCTCAGGATGAAATGTTGCCAAATGTTGGTTAACACGAGAGACTATTTCTTGAGGAACAGGAGAGCTTCTATCTCTAATTCCTTTCCAGTCAACACCAGTAAACCAAGGGTGACATTTTACAGAATCAGGACCTAAGCATCCTAGCCTTTTCTGTTCATCAACTTCAAGTAACTGACCAGTTTATACACATGCAAAAGAATAAAGAATAACAAGTCAGCATATGCGGAAACTTTCTAAAAGTAAAAGTTGACATACTAGTTACGACACCTTGTTTATAAGATCTGCAGCTTCAGGACTGAAAGTAGAGGGAATTGTCAGATGTCCTCCCGCGATCTTTGCATTAGTATCAAGCTCACTCTCTCTCCATGGACCAAATGGCATTTCACCTTCTAGCATAAAATAGATCAAGACACCCAATGCCCACCTACATATTTTTCAACATAATTAGATTCTTCAGACACCTAGGCCATACTTCTGATGAAGAAAATAAATAACTATAATTACCAAGGGAAGACAAATTTTGGATATTAGACTAAAGCAAACCACAATTTTAAGGCATATCAGATTGGTTTGTTTACAGTGCCAGTGAAGTGACAATTACGTAATACTATAAGCCTGCTTACAGCTTGCAAAACTAAATTAATCCTTCCCCAAAACATATCATATACATATATATGTATCCTATTGATATTATTTTCCTATATTTCTAATATAAGAAATAACCACAATAATTAATATAAGAAAAAAGTCCTAATTCTCATACATATACAAAACTAAGAATAATAAAAAGAAACATGCATTCATAATAAGTGAATTTAATTTTAAAAAAATTAATATATTTAAGATACACTAATATAAGTCTAAATACAAAAGAAAAATTATTTAATACATTCTTTCTTGTATCTTTATTACTTATAAAATAAATTGTAGATGATTTTAAAAAGTCATTCTTTTTAATGTATAGATAATTATTATTCCATTTAGGAGAAACTTTAGTTTTTTCAATTAATCCTAGGAACTTTCTACGAATTATAATTCAGACCGGTATTTAATCAATATTTTGGTTATCGATTGGGCAATACCAAAACCTGGTACAAAGCTCTTCTTTAGTTTTTTTTTATTTTACTGGTACAACCGATATTGCCTGATATGGTAAAATATTTTATTCATTGGCACTCACCCATTAGACATTAATTAAAAATTAATGTTAAAACAAAGAGAGGAAGCACAAGTTTTGAAAGCAATAAACCCTTCCTTTGGTGGAGATGAATTAATCTTCTGTAACACTTGAGCAAGACAACATGATTCCCATATTGATGTTGGGTAATTGTGTCAAAGAAACTAGAATATTCACATAATTAGTTTGTATCTAGACAACAGGCAAAAAATATACTTTTAACCTTAAAATTTTCACCAAAATACAAATCAGACCCTATCATTTTGAAATGTTTAAAATAACTTTTAATATTTGAAAAATGTTCAAATTAAATCCTTAATGAACGAAAATTTGAACAAAATTAAGTTGTCCATTATATATCATATCAACGTGATATAAATTTATTATTTTTTTATTAATAGCGTGGGTCTCATCATGTAGCATGCACGTGGCATAATAGATCCACTTTTTAAATAATCTTAAATTAATTTTAAGTTTTTCTAATTCTTTTTATATTTAACTATATTACAATTGAACTAATAAACATAAATTAACCTACATAATCTTATTTAATCACAATTCACTTAAATTCAATCGAAAACCCCTAATTAACCCATCTTACAATCTACTGCTGCTGCACCTTCACCGCCACTCCCATCTCTACCATCGATCCAGTTGCTCCTGCCATTGATGTTCCTTCCAACACATCCCTAACACTGCCACTTCTCATATATGGGTTTCAAACAGCAACAACCATAATAGTAAGGTGAACGCCACAATGTTTCGTTTATCCAACATGTTTCATGAGAACTGAATCTCTAATTCATATTCTTTGCTTATCTTATTTGCCATAAAAAATACCATCCAACTTTAAACCCTAAATGCAAGCTGTTATTCACTTCTATTTAGAACCAACCTGTATAACTCTTCTCGGACACTACCAAGTCGATCTCTACAATTCCAATCTCTTCAAGGAAAAGAACAAAAGAGAGTGTTAAACCCAAAACCAACCTGTATAACTCTTCTCTGACACTACCAAGTCGATCTCTACAATTCCAATCTCTTCAAGGAAAAGAACAAAAGAGAGTGTTAAACCCACTGTTAAGATGGTTTACAAAAGAAAAGGTAATAAAGGCTTGAAGCTGTCTGTGGATAGGCCGAAATCGACTCAATAGAACCTGGCTTGAATAATTTACATAAGGGTATTGGGCTGGTTCTTTAGTTGTTTATGTGTTGGTCTATTTCTCTGACACTACCAAGTCGATCTCTACAATTCCAATCTCTTCAAGGATAAGAACAAAAGAGAGAGTGTTAAACCCACTGTTAAGATGGTTTACAAAAGCAAAGATAATAAAGGCTTGAAGCTGTCTGTGGATAGGCTGAAATCGACTCAATAAAGCCTGTCTTGAATAATTTACATAAGGATATTGGGCTGGTTCTTTAGTTGTTTATGTGTTGGTCTATTTTTTTACATTTCTGTGTGAGAGATCTGTGTGACGTTTCTGTCACTTAGCAGGTTATGGTAAAGGAATGGAGGGGGAGTTGGATGTAACAGAATGAGAATAGGAGTATATAGAGGGACTGATAAGATAGAACGAGTTAAGATTTTAGGTGACAGCTTTGTCAGGGAGAAAATGCAGCCTCTCCAATTGCTGTTGGGTCCTTATTTCGTACTATTTTCTAGCTGATATCAATATTACTATCCCTGTCCAACCTTCATTTCCCCAGTTCCTACTTCCCTCTTTATCTTCCCTAAATATTTTGTGCGTACAGCTTGGTTGTATCAAAAGCAATCACTAACAAATAATTTATGTCTTAACTCTGGCAGCGGACAAGAGAAAGAAAGCAAACTCTAAACTCTCTCTCTGCCTCTCAGTTTCTATAGTTTCTTATACAAGAACAGTTAAAAAGTTTTTCTCTTTGAGCAGACCATTCATAAAGTACAAATATAATGTATTGAAGTTATTGACTCAATCGACAAGCACAAAAAAAAGCTTGTGAATTAAACAGAACGCATAAAAGAGTCAAGCTTTGAGTTTAATGGACGCAAGTCAATGTGCCATTTCTAAACTCAACCACGCGATACTGTTAGATGGCACATAACAGATGGGGACTTAACTCCATCCAATTTTTTGTCTACTCAAGGTCCAATTTAAACATTTTGTAAACATTAAGGTTTATTTGAACGCTCCAAAACATTAGGGTCTCACTTGTATTTTGATAAAAATCTTAGGGTTAAAAATACACTTTTTGCCCATACCATAAGTGATAGCACATAACCAACTACCTTCAACTATAATACTAGTGGAAAATATACAATTGCTTCTTGTTATGGCCTTAACTCCCCAGTTCCCAGTTTATATGGATAAGGATGTCAATTTCTTAGCAGCTAAGGATCCACTAGACTTCCAATGCTCTATAAGCAACTATTCATATGAATGACAAGTAAAATTTAGTTGAACAAGACAGATGTAGTACCAGTCAGCAGTGAGATCATGTCCCTTGCCCCGGATTATTTCTGGAGCTAATGAATCTGCCATTCCACAAATTGTGAAAGTCCTCTCTCCGGACAATTCCTTGCTGAACCTGAAGTCCACTAGCTACAGAAGAATAAATAAAAATTGAGCAAACTATCATGCATAGGCAACATGCATGGAGAACTTTGTGTATAAAGACAAGTAAATCGCATGTTAAACTATATACTATGCTAGGATCCCACTAATTTGGACTTCCATAAACATGAAATCGAAGCAGAACCAACCTGTATGCGTCCAGTTTGATCCAACATCAAAACATCAGGAGACACACCCCTATAAAGAACCTCATTCTGAAATCAAAATAAATAAACAGATAGAGAGATTAACTTGGAATGCAAATGTAAAAAGTAAAGGTGGGAAAGGAGACATGTATAAACATAAACCTTGTGTAAATCTTCTAATGCAACAACCACACAAGTAGCACAAAACCTTGCAGATAGTTCATCAAGTGCTGCATGAAGTATTGATGCCAAAGGACAAGCAATGCACGCATTTAGCAATATGCCTGCATATGTTTCATCAGCACAACTACATAGAACCTGTGGCACACAAGCTGAGGGGCTCATGTTCTTCATCAGATTTTTCTCCCTCAAGACTTGTGCCTCCTTTCCCAGGCTCTTGATCTTCTGCTTGGAGAACCTTTTCAGACTAAGCAAATTTCCTAAAACCAAAAAAATTAGTATTTGTTATCATTTGCATAGAATATGATAGAATCGATCTACGCCAGCAATACGTATGTACATATTATAAAGATACTAATCAATCAATAAAATATCATCCGCGCGCTATGCCAACAAGTAGGGAGGAGTTGGTCAGAGGAACAAAAGTCACTTAAATAATGAGACCAACCGGAGTCCCTCAGATATACAAGCCCAATCTCACTGCAGTCCGTAGAATATAAACAGCCCCTCCACTCCTGTAAACAAATTTTATCCACTTAAATGAGAAATAATCACCTTTACAATTACGCAAGATAGTCAATACAAGAGTGTGCTCCTAACCAATTCAGAGAAGTGAACTTTTAAAGGAGTTGAAATACTAGTACTTTCAGCATATTCCTTGGAAAGATCTGTTGAAGCCCTTGACCTGAATAAATTTGAAATGGTGACAGACATGAGATGCGATTTCGCAAAGCAAAATCGTAATATCAGTTAGTGCTAATATTCAAAAAGTTAAAACTTCCAAGGGGGAACTTGTAGGCATGAGAAATAGTCACCCACTGTGTCATAATTGGTCCCCAGTAGATCAAAAGATAAGTTCAAAAGGTTACTGGAAAAATTCCTCATGTAGAAGATAATACCATACTTTTCATCATCCAGTGGAAGCTTTGTCAGGGGCCCAACAACTGAATCAAACTTCTCCTTAGTTAAGACGGAACATATGCAGTGACCAACAGCAATTGCTCTCATGGAACCAATATGTTCACCTAGTAGTGCCCATTCACCAAAATAGCTTCCTTCTGTCTTGTCCAACAAAAGCCTCTCACCATGTAGATTATGGTCATCATTCTCACTATTGGACTTCAAACTTCCAGCATTTGGTCTACTCAACAGCTCAGCATCAAAAGTAATCTTCACTTGTCCCTTCTGAACTATATATAATGCAGAGATTCCATCATTCTGCAAAAGGCATCCAGTGGGATAAAGCAGAAAACAATAATAAAAGAATCAGATTCTTTTAGCAACCAAAATTACCTCATCAATAATTATCTGTCCATCTTCAAAGGAGACTTCAGAGAGCGAATCTGCAATGTGACTCAACTGCAAGATTGTCAATCTTGAAAGAAGATCCACAGAGCGCAGCAGTCTCAGGGATTGCAAATTAGAAAATTCAGACATCAAAATTCCTCGAAAGTCCTCTCTTTTCAATGCCCACAGTGTTCCATTTGTTACAGCACGAACAGATGCCTGGAGTGGTTTATTATACCTATATTTCATACATCAACATGAAAAAGAACATCTTCACGAGTTTTTTCATCATCAGTAATAGTGAATTATAACAAGGTGGTAGTGGAAAGAAGGCGCTAAAACCATGTCCAATAACACTAAGCAACCACACATCCCTCTTAAAATGAAGTGCTAGTAAAAACTTTCAAAATGTCAATTAGAAATACCGTTGGCGTCTTCAATTAACAAAATGTATTAAAAGGGTTGACTGAATGGTAACAAATTTATTATCTCTACACAGAATTAAGAAAACAGAGAATTGAATGCCATATAATTTCATCAAGTCTCATTCATCTACACTGGGGACACTTTACTCTCAACTGGCAAGCGCTAAATCATTGCAAATGTACATAATACTTTAAAATCATATCAGCATATCATTCTAGTGATTTAATACTAATTGTTTAAGTACCTTTCCAATTAATAGTTTAACGTGAAGCACAATTCAAAATTAAATATATCACTTGGAGGATTTCTTTAACAATTTGAAGGAGCATAAATATACTGAGAGTGTGGCTTACATCAGTGCCAATTCTCCAAAGGATGATAACTTCTCCGCTGTGTAGCGTTGAAAAACCCTAGGCACCTCTCCATTTTTACCTTCCTACAACAGAACAGAAACTCCAGTAAGCAACCAAGCTTTTGTCCTCAGGGGGGAATGAGAGCACAAATGACAACTTAAGAGAGTAACATAAATTCAAACCTGAGTTGCCAAGACTTCAAACTCTCCATTGCCAACCACATAAAAGCAATCACCTTCACCACCCTGCCAATTGTGATCATCAGTACACAACCAGAATTGCAGTGAGATATCCACCTATTAACAGAAGCAGTTTTGTTTTCTGCATATGATATTTATGTCCAGTAGTGAGTTTTCATTATGTGAACATAATATAAGTGGTACATTCCTACCTTACGAGGCTTTACATGCATAGAAAGTACACGAAGGAAAAAAAAAAAGAAGACTAGCAATTCTACCACCCATTGATCTGCAAATGAAAAGTTGTGTTGACCACCTACATGCCTCAAATGCAGAAGTTGATCTCAGTTCATGAACCAAGCCTATTGCCAACCAGTGAGGAAGTAGACCAGTAAAGTTAGAAATGGAAAATGAAAGATGAACTAACCTGCTTAACAACAATTTCTCCCGGCTGGACATCAACTCTTTGCATACAATCCAACAAAACATGACACTGAGTGTCAGTAAGCTTTCTGAAGAGGAAATGGTCATGCAAAGCCCTTTCAATGTGTGCCTGAAGAATATAAGAAGCAAAATTTTGGTACAAAAGAAAGGGTCTACAAATATTGAGTGCAGTGAAGATTGTTGATACATTTCTCAGCAAACAAGTTTTGGTTCTTTAATAACAAGGATGCAAACTACAAAATTCTAAGCAGTAGCTTTATGCATCAATGCAGAAATCAAAATGTAAATCATCATCTTTGAAATACATTTGTTTGGTTGCAAAAATATGATAAGACTTTTTCTGAAAATATTGCCTAATGAGAAGGCAAAAAGTATGTAAGAGAGTTTTTACTTCTTCTTCCCAAGTTTTCCTATGGGCTGGAGATGGAGGAACCCAAAGTTGCCCTTTCTCTAGCGAATTTTCGAGAGCTCGAAGACGTGCCCTTGATAAATCATGCCTTGTGCGATGGCTCTTGGGGTTCCAGTAAGACATTGAAGGAGATTCTGATCCTGTCATTTCTACAACTTGAGGAGTAGGAGATGGTAAGACAGCACTTACACTTGTTAAAGGTCCATCAGAACTCTGACAATAAGAATCAAAAGAAGAAAAGTTTGCCAATCAGTTAGTTGGATCAAAGGGATCATGAAGAAACTATACTAGGAAAAATTAAATTGAAAAAAGCAACTCCTCCACTTACATCGGTTAGACCATTAATATGAACAACAATCACAGTGATATCATCTGTCCGAGTTTCATACTGAAGCCAAAGTCGATAAGATTCAGCAACAATTGCAGCACACGCATCACGTGGATCTTTGTATTTTGCAACCTAGAATGATAAAACAAGCATGCATAGTGATAATATTTCCTGAGAAACTAAAGTAGGAGGACATAGAGGACAGGAAGATTGGCGAAATAGTGAGATATTGAAATGCAAAGTATTGCATCAGGATGACACATTGACTATATCTTCTATGGAAAAGTTTGTTTTTCGTTCTTTCCCAAATGTTATTCAGTAATTATGGGTTTCTGCTAGTTGTTTCAACCTTCAGAAAAAAAAAGATTTACCGATGAGCAATTGATGGTGACCTCTCGAGGTATTGTAAGACAAAAATCAAGGAAAAACCTAGACAGCAACGACCACTTTGCATATATTACCATTTTGTTTAATTAATTTCATTGCACATAGCTTTTCAATGACACCAATTCCAATCATCACTAAATGTAAAATCAGTTACTACAACTTCAATAATAGAAACACTTATATTCTTATACGTGGAAAATAAGTTGAAGAAAGAGATACCTTACCATGTCAACCACGGTTTGGCTAGAAAGAAACTCGAAGACTCCATCACTGGCAAGCACAAAGAAAGGATGTTGTGCAGTGAGATCCAAAACAGAAAATTCAGGATTGGCCACGACCCCAATCGTCTTGGCAATCGAATCCCCAATACTCCTAGTAAACGCAGTCCCAGGGAACATCCCATTTGGGACCCACAATCTCGGAGGATCACCATCATCACTCTCCTCGGTTCCCCAACACTGCACTTCTGGATTTTTCAGCCCCTCTATCTGATCCAACGTCAGCACTCTAGCCCCACACAGCTTCACTCTCTCCAACTCATCAGTCCTATATGGCGTCTGATCTATCGACAAATCAACGGCCACGATCTCCTCTCCTCTCCTCTCCCCAATCACCGCCCTAGAGTCGCCGCAATTCGAAACGTATATCGTACGTCCACGGACCAGAACCGTAATCGCCGTCGTCCCGCTCATGGAATCGTCCAAACTGTCAGCGTGAAGTTGCGAGTCGGTGGTCAAAAACGCGGAGTGACAGGCTTCCACAGCATCGACCTTAAACTTGTTGCTTCTCAACAGATTCTCGCACAGCTTTCGCTTGACGAATTGGGAACATTGCGCTCCTAATTCTCCATGTCCATCGAAGACGCCGAAGAAGTGATCGTTGGAGCTGGTGCCGAACGGTGAGTGGATGCAGAAGCTGTCCTGATTGGCCTTGTCCAAGGCATCGGGATAGTAGCCTCGTTGAGAGAGGTAAGAGTACTTCAACTCATAGTTACCGGATGGGATTCTGATTGTTCTAGAACCTTCCGGAGGGAGGAACTGAGATGAGACTCTGGAGAGTCGGGTAATGCCGGGTTCGTAGTCGCGGTTGTGGGTTTGTTCTCGTTCGGGTTCTGGTTCTGGTTCTGGTTCGGTTGGAGAGAAAACGGGAGCGTCGGTTTGGCGGCACGGGTCGTGGTGCTGTCTGATTTTGGGGTCTCTGGGGACACAAACCTCGCCTATACAGGCTCGAGAGTAGACGCAACCCATCAGTCAGTCAATGCATAGCATAGGGACTTACTGCAATAAACAACTCAGTTACGAATTCTGGTTTGCTTTTTTTCCAGGAGATCTGCCCCCGTTTTCTTGTCCATCTCATTCTCAAGCGTGGATGAGAGACGAACCGTTGGTATGTATGACTATGAAACGCTCTAGAAGAAAAACGGAAACAGTCAGCAGCATGATCCAAAAGATGTCCGTGGAGCACGCGAGTTGCGGATTGAAATCTGGATAACGTAGTGTGACCTTTTGCCCACCATCTTCCAAACGCGCTTCTCACCCTGTCATTCGCGTATACGACATAACTCGTGGTTTAACTTTTGAACATGCATTGAATCTCTGCTTTTTATTCCAAACGACGGTTTGATCAGCACACCAGAAAAATCACGGCGATGGCCAATATTTAGGTCGTGTTTACATTATCCTTTAGCTGACGTATGTTCTCTAAATAATTAAAAGAAACAAATTAGCTAATGGTTGGATTGGAACTCTTACGTCAATTTTTAAAAAAGAAAAACGAAGTTTTAACGATCAATTCCCAAGATTGGAATCGGAATCGGAATCAACTATGAAGACATGATTCGAGATGAAAGTTCTGATTGCGACCACTCGTACTCACAGTGAGTTGCAACTGCAACAACTGCTACTTATTGGGTTTGCTAAAAATCCCTGAAAACTCCATGTGTTAAAAAGGCTTAACGTAAATCCCGTGACAAGTTAATGTATGAAGATTTTAACCTACAATATGCTCGATCCTTTTACGAAAACTAAACTTAATGTCAAAATGAGTTTTAAAAAATAATATTCAAGAACATGTAATTAAAAAACTAAATTCAAGATTCATAACAACAAAAAAAAACTTATTTGCAGCAATAAATAGGAATTTACTTCAATAGGATATTTAAGTTAATATATATGTGATGACGAATAAGCAATGTATTTAATATCGTACCGTTCCGGAACGCTCGACCGGAACGGTCGAAAATATTTCGGGTCGAAAATCCGGTGAGTACTGGCCGATTTCGGTCGGTATCGGCCGGTACCGTCATTACCGCAAATTTCGGGACTGTTCCACAAGAAAAAAATTATGTAGGGACCAATTTGCAAATTAAAAAGTTTCAACCTTAAATTAATTAACCTACCCGGTCCCCGCCACGACTCGACTCTCACCTCACTCTCTCATCGTCTTCTTCTCTCCACACCGACGCTCCCTCTCTCTTCGTCTCTGATTTCCGTCGGCTTGCCTGGCCTCCTGCCTCGCCTCTGGCCTGCCTCGCCTCGCCTCCGGCCTTCAACCTTCGTCCACGCCCGAAGACGTCCGCTGCACACCTTCTTCGCCTCACCGTGACCACACATCGTACGTCGTCTTCTCCTCCTCGCGCACACCGTCCGGCCTTCTCGCGCAGACCACACATCGTCT
>JANTPM010000245.1:11794460-11805919 GCA_025434745.1 Erythroxylum divaricatum | reverse complement strand
GTATAACTCCGATTGAAGCGAATCTTGTCTTAAATTAAACAAGAGTCATAAGGCTATGATTTACAAGAAGATTCCAAGTGAATTTAAGATTTTAAGTTTTACAAATTCGGTGAACGCGTAGTGAAAATAAGTTCAAATAAGATGATTAAGTACATGGGCACACTACGGAACTTTGGTAAGTAAATTTTTGGGAGCGTTTTGAGCATGAGAATGAATTCATGATGTCTTTAAGGGTTCAAGGGATCAAGAATGAATGAAAAAAAACCCTTCAAAGTAATACGCACGCTCAGGTTTCACGATTTTAAGCAAGAGAGTTGGGTTCCGAGAACGGGATCCAAAAGTTGGGGTCCGGTCTCTGGGCTGGGTCCCGACATGGTATTTGGGGGTTCCTCTCTTGACAGGTAGGTTAGCTAGGAGGGATTGCTTACCTATATTGGAAAAACAATGATAAGAGGATAAACAAATGGACTCATAAAATCTCTCCTATGCTGGTAGAATCCAATTGGTAATTTCAATCCCTTTTTCTTTCCAAGTATATTGGTCTATCCACTTTATTCTCTCTTCTTCCATTCTTAAGGATATAGAGTCTAAACGTAGGAATTTTTTAGGGGCAGGGAAGGAGGCTTCTAATTCTTGTGCAAAGGTTAAATGGAGTGATATTTGTATAATCAAAAGGGAAGGAGGTTTAGGGCTTAAACGTTTGACAACTTGGAATTATGTTCTATTAGGTAAAAGGATTTGGTACTTGTTTGTTGATAGAGAAGCTCTGTGGGTTAAGTGGGTACATACTGCCATTTTGAGAAGGAAAAATTTTTGGAGTGCCCAACCTACCAATAATAGTTCTTGGAGTTGAAGGAAAATCTTAGTTGTGAGGGATAAAATGGGGAATCAATTCAGATTTAGGATAGGGAATGAAATTTCTACTCTTTTATGATAGGATTCGTGGCATCTAAGAGGGATCATGAAGGACTTTTCTTCTCCTAGAGAAATCAATGGTTCGGATCTTCCAATGACAGTAAGAGTCTCAGAAGTTATCAGCAATGATGAGTGGACATGGCAAGAGGCTACCATAGGGGTCATTAGCAACCTTGATCCCTTTCAGTACCAACCAAATAATTCAATATCGAATAGTTTGGAATGGTTAGCTCACCCTTCAAAAAGGTATACTAATGGGTCAACTTATAATTTCTTGAGACCTCCTATTCAAAATGTTTCTTGGTATAAGCTAGTTTCGTTCAAAACCAATAGCCTTAGGTGTTTTTTTTTATATTATGGCTAGCTCTCCTTAAGAAGTTACAAACACGAGACAAACTTCACTATCTCCACGCTCCTAATCACTACTCCTTGTGTTTCTTGGATAATGACACTATCGACCACTTATTTTTTTGAGTGTCCCTACTCCAAACCCATGTGGGACCAATGTCTAAACAATTTCCATATACACATCCCAAATTTGATAAACCTTCAATCCATTCCCACTTGATTTAATCAAAATTTTGGAACCTTTAACAATAATATTTTTCCAATCCTCCTTTCCATTACTGTCTACAATATTTGGTCTGAGAGGAATACACATACATTCAAAGATGAAGCTAAAGATGTAGGGAGTTTGTACTCTAGAGTAATCTTTCAAGTTATGGAACATCTCAGCTCAAACACCGTGAGGAGGTAATTATTGTAATTATTTTCACTAATATATTCGCTGCAAGTATGCCATTTCAGGTCAACAAGCTCTTGGTCTCCAAAGCAGAAGTGAAAATAGATGCAGGAACATTATTGTTTAAAATTGCAAATGGAGTTGTTAGTTTTCAGACAAGATTAAGAGAGGAATCCAAACCCCTTTTGGTAAAACAGAGTGAAATCAGCTTAAGGAAATCCCATTGTTTCAAAACAACAAGCAAGGAAAGCATGGTAGGGAATAGACAAGAACAAATCCCAGAAGCAGATCAAGGAACTCTACTGATTGATGGAAGGAAAAATTATTAAAGCTCCTATAAATGTAGATATGAGAGAGATCGCAAGTTGGCAGTATTCCAAGAAATCCGAAGAACATCAATCTCCTTAGACTATGTTGATTGTTGAATATATTTGCTAATTTATTTTGCCTGCATTTGCAGCTGGATTTATTGTTGGTGGCTTGTGTTTCTGTTTAGTTAGCAAACGGTATAAGGTTTTTAGTTTTAAATCAATTTTCAAAAATGAAAATACAATTAGTAAATTAAATATAATAAATTTGTCAAGTGAATTATTCACATTATCTTATACATTATTGTATATATTTATAAATATGTTGGATACTTGAAACAAAATAGTGGTCTCCTTTAAAAAAAAAAAAGCAACGAATATGTCAGCAAAGCGCGAGGTATTCCTATTATGGCTTTTGTAATAGGCATATATACATTTGTCCGCTTGTACCTGCCCGACAGTTTGACATCGGACACTACTGCACTCGCCATATCCAAATCAGAGCCACTATATTTCACGCAATAGATCGAGAAAACAGTAATCATAGCACTATAATCTGAGAGGAAGAAAGACGAAACGAGGAACGTAAGAAGATAAGGATGCCTTTTTCTGCACGATGGGGACCAATAGTTCGACTTGTTATTGAGTCGAGGAAAGCTTGAAAGCCTCTCACTCTCTCTCGAAGAAGACATTCATGCATGATGAGTTCGTGAACGCGAAGCGGCAGTAAGTTGTGGGGCTTCGCAAGCTGATGCTGACTCTGGTAAAAGCACAGCCTCACACTCAAGAGTTGGTTGACAGAGCCATCATATGCTTAGCATGTCCGTGGAGATTAGATAATACCTTAATTTCTATATACTTCTTATTAATTGGATCAAAATCAATATATTTCGTGTTTGTTTCGTTTAATATATATACCATCTATACTACCGGCGTAATTATTTAGTTGCAACCAATCTTTTAAAATTCATCAAGCAATATATATAAAAGTATGTAATATATGTTCTTTCAAGGGCTTTCATTATGCCAATATAATCTAACTAGGTGGTACTATGATTAGGTTCGATGGTGCTCTAATTATACTTCATAACCACAAACAATATTCATGTTATAGCATGATGCATCGCCCTTATTTATTGTCAATTTTGAGCATTTTTTCGCACTTCATCTTCGTTCGTAAACTATTTTAAGGGTGACTTATTTTTTATCCATGTTGAAAAATTGAACGTCGAAGCACCGTAAAATTTTTGTTATGTCATGATTATTTCTAACTGAAATTTATAGTTAATTCTTACAAAGCAATTAGGCAAGCAACTGCAATTTTCAAAATTCTTTTGCAAACAAACAAATTAAACGTGTAACATTTCTTCCTACCACAAATATCTTAACTTCCAAAATTCTACATATTCTAAGATAGTATAATCCTATACCAAATCAATTTTTTATAACAAAAGATATCCCAAATAAATTAAAATACAAAATAATGGCAAAAATATAATAGAAGATCTTAACAATCTCTCTCTTTTTAGCATTAATTGTCACATCACAATCTCACCTTAACAAGAGAAACAAAGTCTCCCCCCAAAATAAATGATCATGATAAAAGATATCAAAAAATCAAACTGTCACCAACAAAGCTATAAATACTAGCTAAAAAAGCTATAAACAAGTTCCTATCTCCCCTTTAGGACAAATCAATCCTAAAAAAAGCTAGTGATCATAGAAGGAAGTTGAGGTATAGAGACGGTCGATGACAAATAGGATACTAGGGAGTTGAAGTGGCCAATGATGATTAGAACGAAAAACCAAACAAGACAGAGGTTGGAATGTAGAAAAAAAGGGCCTTTGGCTTTTTTTTAACACTTATTTCAGCCCCGCGAAGAAGTTAAAACCTCATAGAGTCAAGAGATTTGGTGAAAATTCGACTAGTTCCTTCTCAGTTGTTACATAAGACTTCAAGTCCAAAGAATTTACTTTATGCATAGGTTATCGATTCGGCATTGGACAAGAAGGGTCTCTTATTATCACACATGACAATTAAAACATCTTGAGCAACTCCATTTTGTTGTGACATTTTAGGTATTGAGAACTTTTTCATAATCCCATATTTATTACAAAAGTTGTTGAAGCTTACATTCTCAAATTCCTTTCCATGATCAGATCTGATCCTCAAAATTGCCTTTTTTTTTTAATTTGCAATCCACACACATAAGTTTCTAAATGCTTCAAAAGCATTTGATTTTTCTTTCAGGAAAGCTACCTAAGTATATTTTTAGTAGTCATCAACATATGTCTAGAAATACCTCGTGCCGTCAAGACTAGCATGTTGTATTTGGCTTACCAAATCCATAGAAACCAATTCTAATACTCGAGAAGTTGTAACATTTCTTACTTTCTTATGTGATAATCTCGTCTATTTTCTTGTTTGACAAGCACTACAAATAGTCTTGTCATCTTTGTTCATCATAAGTAAGCCTTTTATTACTTCAGATTTGCTCAACTTGATGAGGTCATAATTTGTGTGACTAAGCATTTGGTGCCATAGAATCATATCATTATATGTGACTAAATTGCAAGAAGTAATAACCTGTAATGTGTAGCAATTATCCACCGATCTTCTTCCACTTACTATACAATCTCCTTGTTGGTTTAACACCTTGCATTCATCATTGGTGAACTAGACTAATAACCCATCATCACAAACCTGGCTAATACTTACCAAGTTAGCTTTTAAACTATCCACATGAAGCATATTTCCAAAATGAGGCAATCCATCTACGCAAAGAGTTCCTCTACCAATCATCATTGCTTTCTTCCTATCACCAAATGTAACATGACTACCCATATAGATTTGATAATTCATCAAGTAGCTTCTTTCACCTATTATATACCTTGAGTACTCGCTGTCAAACTACCATCCATTGTGAGAAGCAACACGTATGGATTTAAGAGCCACAAGTGCTTACGGTTGGTTCTTTCTATCCTAAATCTACTTTAGTAGCTTCTACGACTGAAATTTCTTATAAAAATGTCTGAATTTTCTATTTTGAGCACCATGGAATATCATTTACATCAGTTTGTAGCAATTTGCTCTTATGTGACCTTTTACACAACAAAAGTGACATGTAGGCATAAACTTTCTACTTCTTTTTAAAATTTCTCTTGCTTAATTGATCTTGCTGTTTTGACAAATCTAACTTCACCCTTTTGCTCATTATTCACCTGAGAGTATTCACCTTTATATCCAACACCTTCGCAATCCCCTTTGTTTTTTTTTTCCAATTTCCAACAATTCATCTAGCTTCTTTTTACCGCCATTCAACAATTTTATTCCTTTCTCTGTATTGATCAACTTTCGCTTGGTTTCATCAAGTTCATTTTTTGTTGACAATAACTTCACCTTCATATCTTGAATAACATCTTTCATGGTAGAATTCTCATTCTTTAACTTCTCATTTTGTTTACATGTCTTCACCCATTTGTTATACATTAGTTCATAGGCCTTACAGATATCTTCCTTTTTGAATTATGAATTACTATGAACGTTATCATTATCAGAATTAGAGTTTGTTACTGAAACATTTGAATCCTCATCTTCAGTTTCTTCATTGGTTGCTACTAAGCAAGCAAATGAACTTTCTTTATATAAGCAACCAACACAATATGATAACCCGTAATTTCTTCTTAGATGTCATACTCACTTTTAGATTTGTTTTCACTCTAAGTGCTAGTGTAAGACTTCCCTTTTCTTTTTTTAAGAGTGTTAACACACTCTACTTGCATATGCCCAAAACCTTGACTCTCATGACATCGTATCTTCTTTCCTTCTTTTAACCTTTTTGAGCTTTTGCTTGTTGTTTAAAACTATTATTGGATAAACTCCCACCATTTTGCCTTAACTCAGGTCTACCTTTCTTCACCTTCTTCAGTCACTTGTTGAAATTTCTTGTTAGCACCACTAGATATTCATTTTCGTAGAAATCGTCTCTTAAATCATGCACAGGTTTAACAACTTCGACTTATAGCACCAATCAATTATTCTTCTCACACTTGTCTCTCAACAGGTTCATCTCAAAGTTTGTGAGAATTCTAATTACCTTATCCAAAAGTGACTCGTTAATGTCATATGCTTCTTCAATAGTTGCAATCTTTGGTATGACTCTAGGTGGCAACGATCTCAAGATTTTCTTGACAAGTTTTATATTTGAGTACTTTTTATCAAGTTGATGTACTTGATTGGCAATATCATGCATCCACTCATGAAGGTCTCCAATAGTTTCACTTTCCTCTATTTTAAGCTCTTCAAATCTAGTAGCTAACATTTGAACTTTTGATGTTATCACCGATTGTGATCCTTCATGTATGGTTTGTGATGTATCACAAGCTTCTTTTGCTGATTCACAAGTTAATATCACACTAAAACATCCTTGATCTATAGTACTAAAATTGCATGTATTGCTAAAAAGTAACCAAGCGCTTCCTTTTCTTTAACCTTTGTCCACTTAGACTAATCTTTAGGTACCATTTCATTCTTTTCATTAGTTGACATAGGATGAGTCCAGCCTTTCAACACAAAAGTATAGGTTTTAATCCCTTATGTTTGAATAAACACTTTCATTCTCAATTTTCAAGTAGGATAGTTAGAGCCATCTAGTCAAGGTGGCCTAATGATTGGCGTCCCTTCTCTAATAGCCATAAATGGGGAATGTTGATCTACACCAACTTGACATATCAAGTTTTGATTACGTGAACCAATATGATATCAATTGAAAAACCCAAGGTCAAAGTTTCACAAATTTTTTGTTATGTCATGATTGTTTCTAATTGAAATTTATAGTTCATTCGTACAAAGGAATTGGGCAAGCAAATGTGATTTTCAAAATTCTTTTGTAAGCAATCAAATTAAACGTGCAGCAAATAAATCACACACTCAAAGCACCAAAAATTTATTAATATAGTTCAATACACACGACCTACATCTTCATAGCGTTCACTCATATTAATCAACTTTCACCATAGTATAATAAGCTGAAACAAAACTAATATGGAGCCCGAGACCACTTACTCCTTGATGCTATTCACTTGTACTCATATCTATAAAAGCATCTCACATTCTATAGCAAAACCAACTCATGCTAACTTCACAAGAGGATAACAAAAAGCACTTAGTCAAATAATACTCCCTTATGTGCATAGCCAAATTAAAACATAATCATGGAGAATCTTTAAACAAAAATATGCTACGAATTTTGTAGTTAAATCTCCAAAAACTCCCAAGCATAGCAACCAAAAATCAATTATCAATTGTCACACCATGTATTGCTAATCATTATACAACGCCTACTTCCTCCTTTAGGATTCCTTCAACAGATAACTTAACTATCAAAATTCTACATATTTCAAGATAGTAAAATCCTATACCAAATTAATTTCTTTATTAAAAAAAATCTCAATTAAATTAAAATATAAATAATGCCAAAAATAGAATAAAATATCTTAATGCATATATATATAATACATTATGTATAATCTCCTCAGTTATGTCTAGTTGTGATGTCCTAATGCCTTTTGGAGCTATGAGATGGTAAAATTAAGTCAGCTACTACAAGATATTCCTGTTATTTTTCTCCTCAACATAACTCATTACACCGAAATGGTTTTAATTTCAAAATTTATTAAAGAAATGTGTGGTTGGCTCTAGTCAAGTCAATCAGCTTTTGTTGATAAGGGAAAACAGCAAATATAGGAAAGATACAGAGACATAAAGATAAGCTTTACGAACTTTTCTTGAAAGAGAAAGAAAGGAGTCATTATTGTTGCTCTCCGCGTAGATACCCTTCTCGTCTGACGCCAATGTCTGCTTTTAAATTCCAAAACAAATTAAATTCTACTATACTCGCTACAAAGTTTTACCAATTCTGTTCTATTGTGTATACTTTAACTCAATATCATGTTGACATCAAATACAAAAATTATATTCAAATTATTTTATTCGGAACATATGATACTGAATGACTTTGTCATGTGAATGAAAGTTTATTATAAGGTGAAGAAATAGTTATCCGCAGAGCGTGCCCGGCCAAAGAAATTAGTTGGACGAAGTTACATGTGAAATAGGGTGAAGGAGGGACCAGCATAAGAAAGAGGGGGTCCCAATTCCCAAAAGTGATCAGCACCAGGGAACGTGGGTGGCGCTCTCACTCTCTGTACATTGAAGGCGGTCGCATTCACATACGGTATTTCTTTTCTTTTCTCTTATTAATTGATGACGTAACCTTATTAACCTGCGTTCGATAAAAAAACACGCATTTTAACTTAACTTTATAATAATTAATTTGCTTAAATTACTGATTCTTTATTCATGCTCTAATAAATTATTTTAATCTATAATTTAAAATTATAATTTTAACTTATGAAATGATTCTTTTATTTCATAAACTAAAAATAAATAATTATTATGATTATTTTGAGTAGTAAACAACAGAAGCTAAATTATAAACACCATATACAAGATTAAAAATTTCCGGTGCTTTTTCATTGTTCATCTTAGCACATTTCCTTCAATTTGTTGTAGTTGAATGATTCGCTTTACTCTTTTAACAGAAATAATAACTAAGTTAAACAGGAAACAATAACTAAGTTAAGTGACAACGCATAACCGAATGTTACCTCATGCACTGAGGGGGGAGAGACGACTTACGAGGATTCGGATAGGTCATCTTATGATTCAACGACTCAGCACTTGCATCTATTCACTCATTTTCCAATCAATATCCTCGGCCTGTTTGGTTGTATCGTTTTCTTTTTTGTAATTTTTAGTTTAATTTTTTAAATAATATATATATATATATATATATATATATATATATAGTTGAAAAAAATTATATTATAAAAATTAACAAATTATTTGGTGTTAATTTAAAATTCGAATGTGTCAAACAACAATTCTCCTATAAGTTATACTTGACTTCTTTTAATATAAGTGAGCTTTGAAAAATTGAGAAGATAAAATGGAAGTTACCAAAATACTAAAATGTGTGAAAAAAAAGAGATAATTTAATTTAAGCAAATTAAAGCAAAATGCAAGCTATCAAGGAGATTTGAAATAAAAAAAAATGAATACATAATGTAAATAAAGCTAGAAAATAGTAACACAATATGTTTGGGGTTGTTTTCCTCTTAAAGACTGTCTAGAAATTGGGTTTGTGAATATGGTGTCCATTATCTTTATTGTCCAATTGCTGGTGAATTTATAATATTCTCATCCTTATGCAATTTTTGTTATAATTATCCACTTTTTTACATTTTTACCTAACAACCTGCCATTATCTCGTTAGCTTTCATATTCTAGACTTGACTCTTAAGTAACTTCTTAACTTCCAGCTCACTTAATCATCTTTGTGTTAACTACTTTCCACCATCTTCTGAACTGTCATATCATGGACTTTCACAAATCTAGCACATTTCATTGCCTAAGAATTCTTTAGCTAACCATTTATTGGACTTTTATTTCTGGGCTAACTCCATTTGACTAAATGACTTTTTAGGCTAAATAAGTTAATTTATTTTAGGCTATCAACAATTTTCCTCCAAATTTCTTTAGTAATCTACACAATGGAATTTGACTTTTATTCCAATGGTTTTATGGATTTTAAACTAAATTCTTGAGTTAGGTCAAGTAACGTTATATGTGAGGATTCTCCTAAATCCCCAAAAAAAATTATAGATAAGAAATATCATATCAAAAATTGCATTAAAATCTTTCAAATTTGAAGTCATTACTTCTCTGTCCATCGTAGAGTATGTTCTCAAATACTGATGGTTTGTTTGAGAATATGCCTTATGAGAGTGGGGTGTTACATATAAGCTATCTCATATTTATTTCAGACTAATGTGCTCCTTATACCCCTCTATGAACTTGTCTTATTACTGTTAACGCCTCAGGCATCCCTAGGCATCCTAAAAGAAATCATGTTGTTACCTTGACAAAATAAAATTACTTTAATCAACATAAAATTAAATGCTTGTTACTTAAATTTGAAAACCACTTGCTAGGATTTTCTAAAAATTATTTGATCTCCTCCATCTAATTCTAGGTGACTTCTTCATCTATGTTAAAAACTATTAGCGAAAATTTCCTCTTATAAGTGGATGGGTGGGACCTTTATTATACTACAACATACTTATGGACTAAATCTTTAGACATTTTCAACTTGGATTCTATTCATGAAAGTTTATTTGCCTCTTAATTTTCACCTTGCTGAATATGTTGAAATTCTATATCATTAAAGAATTCTAACAATTAGACAGTAGCAATGTAACAGGGTGATAAAGTTAAACTCATGCATTTATATTCCCCTGTTACTTGGCATAAGACTAGTTATGAATCTCCTTTGATTAGAACTTATTTAGCTCCAAGATCAAGTAGAAGTTTAAGTCGAAGTGTCAAGCCTTTATATTCTGCTTGATTATTAGTGTATGAAACGTCCCTTTTGAGGGAGAGAAAGATTTTGGTCCTATTTGGTATGGTTATAACTACTCTAACACCAACTGACTACTTTATATTAGACCCATAAAATTTCAACTCCCATAGCTTCTTCTCAAATTTAGAACTAAATTCTCTATATCCTCTTAGATTCTCTTACCACTCATCATAACATCAATTGCGAATCTCTTTTTATTAGAACTTATTTAGCTCTAAGATCAACTATAAGTTCTAGTCTAATTATTAAGCCTTCATATTCTACTTGATTATTAGTAGGAAGTTAATTTTAAAAGAGTGAAGACTTTTGGTCCCATTGGGTATGGTTATGACTACTCCAATATTGACTGAATTCTCCATACAAACCCATTAAATTTCAATTCACATGGTTTCTTCTCACAACTTAAAACTAAATGTCCTAAATCCAGTTAAACCTTAATTAATCGATGGATTACTAAAAAGCCAATTAATGCTTGACCTTTTACAAACAGATGGCTTACTAAAAAGTTAGTTAATGCCTAACCTTTTACAGATTTTTAGGGCACTATATTAGTTTAAAGTCTATAAAAGTCAAAAGTCATTTCCTAATATTTGTTAAGAGGATTGGATTATTCAACATATATTCCATTAAGTTAGTTTGTCAAATTTACATAGACTTCATTTTATAACAAATAAGGCCTTAAGTTTAAATAAGCAAAATACAACATCAAGCATTACTTAATTGAAGTGAATCACACGTTAATACAATACTTAGAAAACGATATTAGAATGCACTAGAAGGGAGGTTGAATTGTGTATTCCCCTTTTTTTGAAAATTCTTTCAAAACTTGTTTGTTAGAAATAAAATTCTTTACAGAATTTTTCGATAGATTCTAATTAATCAAAACTTTTGAAAACTTTGTTTACTTGATTAAATAATGATAAAACTTGAATCTAAAAATAGAGATAGCGAGTGAGAGTGATTGACACAGCGATTTATCCTGGTTCACCCCAAACCGTGGGCTACGCCCAG
>JANTPM010000245.1:11668378-11683985 GCA_025434745.1 Erythroxylum divaricatum | reverse complement strand
TTCCTTTCCTACCTCATTAAGGCCCAACTAACACATTTAATCTCATTAACTCACCACCTAACTCTTTAATGCTATCATATACTAATTAATGTCAACTCAATTAATGCTAACATAACTTACTCAATTAATCTAACCATGCTTATTTTTTAAAAAAAAATTTGGGGCTAACACTCATCATTCCTGAAGTTTATGTTACATGCTTTCTTTTCCTTTCCTCTCACCACCGAAACACCCACACCCTCACACCTCTGTGTTTTGCCTATATTTTTGTTCAATTATCACACCAAAATCCATGCTTTTCAGATCATTTTTGTACTTGCTGTTATGTTTTATCTTTACTGAAAACACCCATTCTAATCCTATTTTATACTTGGATGATCTTGCATGTTTTTAAGGCAAATTAGATTTGATCATTAAGGAGCCAATTGATCTAATCAAATAAGTGAAAGAACGATCTCTTTTGATATATGTTAACAGAATTTAGAAATCACTGAATTGGAGATGGATTGACTGTGATATTGGAGTGGAATGAGTGCTGAAAAATGATGCATGAATGATAGTTTATGTTCTGTTTTTGTATGCATGATAGAAAATAGTTTATGAGCTACTAAATGAATGATTTTGAGTTAAATTTGGAGATGGATTTGATGAGGAATTGAAGTATAATTAAGGTATACTTGAGGTATAATTAATGGACTGATATGAAGGTGTTTTGAATTTGGTATAAAGGTGTTTGAATCTAGAAAATTGAGGGAAATTGGATGGTGCACTTCGAGGCACTCATCCCTTAAAATGATAATTTCAGTTTTGACAATTTGTTGAACCAAATGAGATGTATTTGGACTTGATCCAGGCTTGAAATGAACCTAGATTGATGCTTAATTAATTGGTTAAGGGTTTGATAAGTTTAGGTTGTTAATTGATGTCATTACTTAATGAATGGATTGTTTTAATATCAATGTATTTAATCTGGAAATTTTGTGTTGTTAAAGGAATAAAAATGTTCTTATGAATGCAAATATAATCCAAAGAATATGAGTAAGGTGTATTAGGTATGAATGAATGAGAATTGGGAAATTGTGTGAATGTATAATGCTAGAAAAGGTTGATGAATATATGATTGATGAATTTAAAGTAATCAAACTTTTGAATGCAATCAAAGTAATCAAACTTTTGAATGCAAAGTAGTAATATACAAGCTATAATCATTGAACGATCAAGATTTGTGAAGAAGAATACGTACCCGTAAAGGTCAATTGAGCATGCATTGAACATGACACATATACATATACATGATTGTATATTCATATGATTGAACAAACTAGTGATTGTGGCTATGTGAGTATTGCTTGATTATAGACACACAAGGTGATTGTCAACATCCAGACATTACCGGATCATTAAGGCAATAGCTATTTTGTTGAATTGTATGCGTAATGTGGAATGTATGAACAATTGAATGATGAATGCCAGATTTAGATACGAAGAAATTGATATATGACATAAGCACATTGAATGAAAGGTGTTAAAAGCATAATATGTGAATTGATGCATCCCATTACATTGAAATGCATGATCAGATAAACGAGTTATGAACATAGTAGCCAATGCATGGAAAAAAGCTTAAAGCTCAGGATTGTGCACAAAAGCCACGGGTTTAGATAACAATGAGCTTGGTATCCACGATAGATATAGGATAGTAAATTGGGTTAATAGGCATTCGATCATAACAATGTAAAATAAGAAAGAAATCACATGTGCATTTGCATGTAAAATTATACATGCATCAAATAAATAATTGTTATGAATTATTGAATTGTTCTGAAATAGTTGTATGCAATGCTGGTATATAGCACTTGTTGAAATATGACAAAATGTGATATGGCATTCAATATTGGATGATGTGATATATGTTAGGCACCCCGTCCTCGTGGGTTACGTGCTCAACGTCCTAAGTGACATCTAAATGCGTATCTCACAAGGGTGGCAAGCCCCTACCAGGACAAAACATCAAAACACTCACTTTTCCTATTTCAAAATAGATTTTTGGAAAATCTTAAACTGGAAATTTCAATCTGACTTGTTTAAAACATTTGTGGCTCTATGTCTCTAGTTTTTTTAGAGACAAGATTCATCTCATTGGAGATCCCATAACAAAGTTATGGTTGAAAGAATCAAACAGGGTTTTGACCTCAATCATATTATACCTATCTTGGGGAAATTAGCATAACTGTCATTTGGGATATCAGATTAAGATCATCTTAGGACATTTTGATAGAAGACTTCGAGATCTACAACTTTCATGAAGACCTTGAAGATAGATTCTATCGTCTAAAGGGTCAAAAATGGAGCAGATGATATGATTAGCAGAATATTGTATAGAAGAAGAAGTTTAGGTCACATAAGCAGAAAGTAGACGAAGAAAAAAGCAGACAGAGAAGAAAGCAGATGAATCAAAGTCAACTTAAGATGAAATAAAGTCAACTTAAGATGATGCAACTCTTAAGACGAAATGGGGTCAACATAAGCCAAAGCAAAATCAACTTAAGACGATGCAACTCTTAAGTCGAAAAAGAGTCAACTTAAGACGAAGCAAAGTCAACTTAAGACGATGCAACTCCTAAGACGAAGCGGAGTCAACTTAAGATGAAGCAAAATCAACTTAAGAAGATGTAACTCTTAAGATGAATTGGAGTCAACTTAAGAAACAAAGTTAACTTAAGATGATGTAACTCTTAAGACGAAGCGGAGTCAACTTAAGATGAAGCAAAGTGAACTTAAGACGATGCAACTCTTACGATGAAGCGGAGTCAACTTAAGACGATGCAACACTTAGGACGAAGTGGAGTCAACTTAAGACGAAGCAAAGTTAACGTAAGACGATGCAACTCTTAAGACAAAGCAGAGTCAACTTAAGACAAAGCGGATTCAACTTAAGATGATGCAACTCTTAAGACAAAGTGGAGTCAACTTAAGATGAAGCAAAGTCAACTTAAGACGATGCAACTCTTAAGACAAAGCGGAGTCAACTTAAGACGATGCAACTCTTAAGATGAAGTGAAGTCAACTTAAGACGATACAACTCTTAAGAAGAATGACATCATTACAGACAATACAGTTTTATAAACGATCTGACATTATCACAGATGATATGACGTCATCACAGACAGTATGACATCATCACAAACGATAACACTTTATATTCCTAAGCATCTCCCCTTCTAAGGACCATAACTTTCGACCCAAATGCCTAAAAATTCCATACTATATACTATTGGAAAACTAAAAGAAAGACCTACAACTTTCTAAAAGGCACATTTGCCTAAATCAGCCTAGATTAATCTAGATCTTTCCCTGATGTCCGAATATGAACTTTTCCCTTATGAAAACTTAAAATGCAATGTATAAACTTGAGAGAGAGTCATGAGCAAAAATGTAATCATATTCTATTTGCATCAAAAGATAAGAGTTTTACAAAGCTTTATTGGGCATTTCAAGTCACAAATACATTAGTATCTCAAAATCCCAAAATACAAAAGATACATCAACCATGATTTGCTCAAAATGCAATTAAAACCTTACTTTACAATATTTGCTTCAAATAAAAAATAAACAAAGATCAGAGTGATGCCTTGATCCTTGACTACTCTATATCTTGCTCATCACCTGGATATGGGGGAGGAGAATAGGGGGTGAGCTTAAAGCCTGTGGGTAATAATTTTATAATTGGTAACAAGCAAAACCATTTATAAAGTCATTTCCAATACAAAAATTTGCGTTTATGTAAAATGTGTATGCATCACTATTATCCACTTATCATGATCACATAACATATCAAAATGGTTTAGGTAGATCTATAAATATGACGCACTACACAATTGCACATAATGGTTCTGTGTAGAAGTGAACTTGAGGGAGTCCATGAAAGAGTTCCGTGCCATTAGCGGGCAAGCAGAAGAAGTCTTTAACTTGGTCAACGTGCACGTGATGATTGTAGAGGGACTACCACAAACTCATGTAACACATATTTCATGAACTGAAAATAGTTTGCCCAAATGGCACATTTTTGCAAAACTTGTGTTTCATGAGCATAAAATATTCCCTATGCCTTTCCAAAACTTGATGTAATAAACTTGCTATTCTTTCAAAAATCATTTCCATCGTTTAATTTATCAACAATTTACACAATTCACATACAACCATGTAGCACAATCGTACAACATTTACAAAGCAATATACGCACATGAATAAGGTAGCTGAAAAATCATTTATTGATATTTCTTTAAAGGAACTTTAATGGCTCATTACTTAACTATAAAAGTGAAACCCACCTTGCTTATAACTTGCTTAAATGTGTTGCTCCTCTTGCTCCTCTTGTCTCCCATGATTTTCTTCAACATTGATACAAATCCCAAATCAATAGGAATTCCAAATGAGAATCCAAAGAAACATATGCATAAAATTGGTCCTAGAATACTTAAACCCATGTATTTTCTAAGCTTTTGAACCAAAACCTTTCCAAAAATCCAAAAGATTTAACATCAACTTACCTTGAACCTTTACCACTTAATGGGTTTCTTAGATCAAAAGAAGGCTCTAATATTGCTCTTTCTTTTTCCCTTCTTGTTCAACTTCAAAATCACTCTTTAAGACTAAGAAAAATCAAAACCTAGCATAACTCTCTTCTTTTTGTTCTTTTTCTCTTTTTTCGTGCTTCTCTCTTCTCTCTTTTCTTCAATCACGTTTTTGGCTTCTTACAACTCAAGCCCACCCTTCATCTTCTCCTTTTATACCCTTAATGATTGCACAATGTCCATTTTGCCCTTCATTTAAAAGCCTTATGGTTTCTAAACTTATGAGACTTGCCAAATTTGCCCTTACACACTCTTACTACTTTAATACTTCAATTCCCTTAACCTATGTCATATTATCTTACCCACATTAGCAAGCTCATTAATTCCAATATAAATTAATCCAGCAAGATCCCAAAATTAATTTAATCATCTTATTTATTAAAAAAATTTTAGGGGCCAACAGATTTTGAGATGAAAAAAATTAAGGTGAAAGTTAGAAGTAAAATGAAAACAAAAATGAAGTTGAATTTGTGTAGTAAGTTGATGAAGAATATGTATATATATATGTGTGTATCTTTTGTTATTGGTGTTCATGATTAATCATGGATTATAATTTCTATATGGATGATATTGATTTGAAATGAACTTGAGAATGAGGACTAAATGAAGTAGAAAAGGTGATTTTGGTATGAGTTGTGTTAAGGAAAAATTTGGAAACAAAATTGGCGATTGATTTGGAAAATGTTCACTAAATATGCTTCAGTCTTTTCACCACAACTTTTTCTCTAGTTATCCAAACAAGATGATTCTTGAGTTTCATTAAACCAAAAACATATGGCTACATTTCTTATGAAGACATCAAATTTAAATTCTATCTTTAAGAGTCTCAAAATTTGCCATGAATTTGAGAACTTGGTGTAACATTGGTGGATGAATGTAAAATTTGTGTTCTGAATTAGAGGGAAATTCTGGATTCATCTAGGCTGAATTAGAGACAGGTGTCTTCTGAAAAGTTATAGGTATTTCTTTTAGTTTTCCAACTTTATATAGTATGTAATGTTTGGACATCGGAGTTGAAAGTTATGGTCCTTATAAAGGGAGATGCTTAGGAGTATGGATCATATCATCTGTGATGACGTCATATCATCTACGATGACGTCATATCGTCTATAAAGATGTATCGTCTATGATGATGTCATATCGTCTATAATGAAATCATATCATCTGTAAAGATGTATTGTCTGTGATGACGCCATATCTTCTATAGTTGACCGAAACTTATCCTTTTGTGTATTATTGTCTGCTCCATTTTTGACCCTTCAGACCTTCAGATGATAGAATTTATCTTCAAAGTCTTCATGAAAGTTGCAGATCCTGAAGTCCTCTTTAAAACTATCTAAAGAAAACCCTAATCAGATGTATTTAGGGAAAGTTATGACAACTTTTTCGATTGTCTACTTTTTCAATTCGTCTGTTTTTTAGTTTGGTTTCATTTGATCCTATAGTTTGTTCCATTTTTGACCCTTCAAATGATAAAATTTGTCTTCAAAGTCTTCATGAAAGTTTTAGATCTTGAAGTATTATTTCAAACCATATAAATAATACCCTAATCAGATATCTTTAAGGAAAGTTATGGCAATTTTTCCAATTCATTTGCTTTTTCAATTCGTCTGCTTTTTCGTTTGGTTTCGTCTGATCCTATCATATGCTCAATTTTTGACCCTTCATACGATAGAATCTATTTTTGAGATCATCATAAAAGTTGTAGATATTGAAGTCATATTTTGAACCATTGATAGAACACCCTAATCTGATATCTGAAGGGAAAGTTATGATAATTTTACTAATTCATTTGCTTTTTCAATTCGTCAGCTTTTTTGTTTGATTTCATCTGATCCTATTATCTGCTCCATTTTTTACCCTTCAGATGATAGAATCTATGTTCAAGGTCTTCATGAAAGCTGTAGATCTTGAAATCCTCTTTCGAAATCATAAGAGGTGAGCTTATTCTAATGAATTATCCTTAACCATCATCGATTCCTCTTCTTGCTTTGATATCACAACTGTTACGTTCCCGATTGTAGAACCCAAACCTGGAGAATCATGATACTGAACAAAATTTTCCTATAGGGTTATTTTCATGAACCCTTATTAGGCATCATCCCACAAGGGTGGCGTGCCATGACAATCAAACATCAAAACAAGCTTATTACTTCAACTCAACCATATTACGAGGAAGTCAATATGAACATACAAAACTAAACTACTTCAATCTATCATTCCATTTCTAAGCAACAGAGTTCCAAAAACTTTATTTACATATCAAAAGTCATACCATTGGCTTATTACAAAAATACAAAAATAGCAAATTTGAAAAAATTCCCATAGGCTCTTGATCACTTAATCTCTTAGCTATCACTGCAGATGGGACAGAAAGGGGGTGAGCTTAACAGCTCGTGGGTATTAGTTTATAACGGAAAAATAAACAAAACCTTTGAAACCCTTTTTCTTATCATAGAAAATTTTCATTGAGTCCATAAAGCACATGTTTCTTAAACTTTCAACCAAAAATCCACAAGTTACAAAACATGAATGCATCAAACTTGTTAACATAACATAAGCTCATAAGCACTTCAGAATGGTTTGGATAGATCTATAAACATGACGCACTACACATTTCCACGTGATGGTCCTGCATAGTCGTAAACTTGAGGGAGTCAATGAAGGAGCTCCGTGCCACTAGTGGGCAAGCGGGAGAAGCCTTTAACTTGGTCAACATGCACGTGACATTCTTGAAGGACTACTACAAACCCACATAACACATATTTCATAACTTGTAAACTTGTTGCCCAAAATGACACTTTTTTAAAAACTTATTTTTCATATACTTGATATATTTTGAAAATCATTCTCAAAAACATGATTTCATAAACTTGTATCTTTTCAAAGAGAAATCCTTTTCAAAGTCTTTTCATCAATCATCAGCATAATTAATGTAGCAAACATATAACAATTTCACAATTCATTCAAGAAGCAATAAATGCAACACTTATGATGCATTTGAAATCATTCAACTCTCTTGATTCAAAGAAAACTTTTATTGACTTATTTTCTATATTATAAACATGTACTCACATTGATTTCCTTGCTTATAGACTTGCTCAAAATGTACCTCTCCTTATTTTCCTCTTGCCTCTTTTAATCCCTTTATACAATAACAAAAATTTCACTCAATAGAGTTTTCAATTGAAAATCCCTCAAAGCACAATCACTAAAATTGGTTCTTGAATACTCAACCCAGCATTTTCTAAACTCTATGAACTAAAATCCTTCCAAAAATCTAAAAGTTTTAAAATGATATTACTTTCATTCTTCACCAAATGAAGGGATCTTTAGCTCAAAAGGGAAGCTCTTCTCTTCCTCAACCTGTTTCCCTTCTTGAACAACCTCAAAATCTCTTTTGAAAATTAACACAATTGAAACCCAAGCTTGTTTTCCCTTCTTTCTCTCCTTTTCTTCTTCTCCTCTTATTTCTCTCTCTTCTTCATGATGCTCTCTCTTTTTCTCTTCAATTTTCGTTCTCCTCTCTTCTTAAAATGCAAGACAACACTTCTTCTTCCAATTATGCCCTTAATGATTGAGAAATGTCCCATTTGCCCTTCCATTTATGCCTTATGTCTTTTATACTTAAGTATCTTGCCAAAAATACCCTTGAATATTCTGACATAATTCTTTCTTCTAGAAAAGTGTTCTCCCTTGTCTTAAGTTTCCAATGACACTAAAATCAATCCATTTGGTTCAGTGATTCGAAAGATACATTTCAAACATTTTTGGACTACTTTTGTCTAAATCAGTATACTATGCATAATTTCTATCCAAAATTTAAACATCTTAGAAACTGAATTAGATTTCAACTTCTTCATACCATTTGTATCTCCATGTCTCAAGTTTATCTTGAAATAAGAATCATCTTATTCGGAGCTCTACTGATCCAGAAATCATCAAAATACTAAAGCATGTTTAGTAAAATATCCAATTCCTACTCTTCCAATCGATACCCTTACTTGATTTAATACATATTTTTCAAATCAATACCAAAATCTATAACCTTTCATGGAGATGTAAAAAAGAAAAGTGTTAAGAATCTAAGGGTTCAAGAATCACTTCATTTGGAGGTCGGATAGCAAAATTATGGCTGAAAGAATCAAACAAGATTTGGTCCTCAATGATATCAAACTTGTCTCGAGACAAATGGTATAACTTTCATTAGAGATGTTGGATTAAGATTATCTTCGGATGATTTCAAAGAGAAATTTAAGATATACAACTTTTAAGAAGACCTTGAGGTCAGATTTTATCATCTGAAGGGTCAAAATGGATCATATAATAGGATTAGATGAAACCAAATGAAAAGGCAGAAGAATGGAAAAGGACAGAAGAAGTGGGAAAATTGCTATAACTTTTCCTACAAATATTGGATTTGGTTGTTCTTTAGATGGTTAAAAATAAGACTTCAATATCTACAACTTTTATGAAGACATTAAAGATAGATTCTATATTCTGAAGGGTCAAAAATGGACCAGAAAATAGGTCAGATGAAAAAGCAGAAGAAGCAAAACACAAAAGAAGCAAAAGATAGAAGAAACAAAACACAGAAGAAGCAAAACACGGAAGAAACAAAAGGTAGAAGAAGCAAAAGGCAAAAGAAACAAAACACAGAAGAAGATGACATCATCACAGAAGAAACATAAAAAAAGATGATGTCATCACATAAGAAGTGGGAAAATTGCTATAACTTTCCCTACAAATATTGGATTAAGGTGTTCTCTATATGGTTTGAAAGAGGACTTCAAGATCTACAACTTTCATGAAGATCTCAAAGATAGATTCTATCTTTTGTAGGGTCTAAAATGGAATAGAAGATAGGTACAATGCAGACTAATGAAAAAGACAGAAGAAGTGGGAAAATTGCTATAACTTTCCCTACAGATATCGGATTAAGGTGTTCTTTATATGGTTCGAAAGAGAAATTCAAGATCTACAACTTTCATGAGACCTCAAAGATAGATTCTATCATTTGAAGGGTCAAAAATGGAACAGAAGATAGGCCAGGTGAAAACACAGAAGATGATGACGTCATCACAGTTGAAACACAGAAAGAGATGACGTCATCACAGAAGAAGCAAAAGGCAGAAGAAACAAAATACAGAAGAAACAAAACACAGAAGAAGATGATGTCATCATAAAAGAAACACAGAAGAAGATAACGCCACCATAAAAAAAGAAAAAGGCAGAAGAAGCAAAACACAGAAGAAACAAAACATAGAAGATACAAAACATAGAAGAAGCAAAAAGACAGAAGATACATCTTCCTTTACAAGGACCATAACTTTCAGCCTAGAAGTCCAAAATTTTCATACTATATATCATTGGAAAGATAAAAGAAAGATCTACCACTTTTCAGAGAAAACTTTCTCTAATCTAGCCTAGATCTATCTAGAATTGCCCTTGAATTCAGAATACGTACTTTACATTCATCCACCAATGTACTGCACCCAATTTTCAACTTCATGACAATTTTTGAGATTCTTAAAGATAGAATTTAAATTTGATATCTTCATAATAAATGTAGCAATATATTTCTAGTTTAATCCAAATTAAGAATCATCTCGTTTGGATAATTAGAGAAAAAGTTATGGCTAAAAGACTGAAGCATACTCCATAAACATTTTCCAGATCAACCATCCATTTTGTTTCACAATCTTTCCTTAACACAATTCATACTAAGATCACCTATTCTACTTCATTTACTCCTCATTATCAACTTCATTTTAAATTAATATCATCTATAAAGAAATATATAAATCATGATTAATAATGAACACCAATAACAGAATATACACATATATACATATTCTTTATCAACTTACTACACAAATTCAACTTCCTTTTAGCTTTCATTTTACTTCTAAATTTCACCTTAATTCTTCTCACTTAAAAATCTTTTATCCACAGAAAATACCAAAGCAAAACTTGAACATATCCACATTTCTCATTCACTACTTTACCCTTATCTATCATTTCTTGGTTCACAAATTTTCATCATTTGTTCTTTACTCATGACTAATTTCCAAAATTTCTCATTCAAATAGCTCTAACTTCTATGAAACATTCGAGGTCCAACAATAACTTTATCAGAACATTGGTATTAGGAAGAGAAAATATGTCTGCCTCTATTGAAAAAGACAAGTATGACTCAAACAATTTAAAAGAACTAGAAATATAGTCCTACTTTTGACAAGCTAACTTCAAAGCATCATATCCCTCATCAAAAGCTAAAACATGTATCCATACCCAAACTAGGCTACAAGTTAAGCATGATTCATAACTTTGTGCCTCATTGCATGCTTCAAAATTACATTCATCATGATTAGTTCTTCTTTTATAAATATAAGTAGCCACTAAAGATGGATCACAGGAGCTATTGATTGAGAGGTTGGTGCCACCAATATGATGAATTTGGAAAAGGAAGAATTTCATGTATAGTTTCTTGAAATATCCCACTTCACCAAAAATGAAAATGGAGGAAAACATAACTACCACATTTGCATATATAGCATCAGATAGAACATAAGTATTAGCATCCAAAGATTCAGCTAAGGGAGAAGGCACCAGTACCATCCTTAGTCATGACAACAAAGAATCCTAAGTACATTATTATGATAACTACTTTAGAATACAGATCCATGAAATAAAAAATCGATTAGCTTAAAAATATAACATCTCCGTTACTAATGGACAAAGCCAATATACTTAGAAACAACTTTCAACATCTCAGTTTTAGAAAACAGTTATGACAAATTCACAAGGGGAAAAACTAAGTAAAAATTATGAATGCCTTTGGGCATTCCAATTGAACTGCAATGTAATAGCTAGCATAGTGCACGAGCACTCCTTCTCTGAATCACTTCAATAAAGCCTAAGATCCCCTACCCCTGCAACAGGAAAGTTACACTTATCAACAAAAACAAGATAAACATACTATGTTAGAAAAGAAAAAGAATTGCATTCACTTAATTAGTGCCCCATTGGGATATGAAACAACTCGTCCATATAATCAACAAAGCAGGTTAAGGAACACGTTACCTGCCATGTAAGCCTAAAGGCAGATGGAAACCCCACAACTTAGTCATTGTAAACTATTTAGCACGCCAAACATGTGTTCTCAATCTCTTAATCCCATCACCTGAAGTATAGGACCCATTAGCAATTTTCTTTTAAAGTTCAAAGCTTTGACGAATGCAACGAGGAACTTTTTCTATGTTTGATACAATTTGGGTCTCTATTGATACAAGGAATCCCAGAACCAAGTGTACCATTCAGAAACCTACACATTTGCTTTTAATTAGTCAATGATTTCCTTTGAATTGGTTATTACTTAGTGGCTTAACTAATAGGCTTAATGGTTAGTTTTAGCTTAACTTTAATTTCACATGCATTTATGTTTGTTTCTATTCAACTTTTGAGGGTAAAAAAAGAAAAAGATTATCAAGATTCTCAACAGTTCTCATCGCCTATTCTAAGGAGTTATTTCATACGCTTCCTCTGCCCTCTAACCCGGCTTTGTTGCCAGTACCACCTCGACCACCAATGACCTTGTCAATTCGACACATTACCTTAGCTGAGATGCAACGAAGGTATGCCTAAGGCCTCTGTTTCAATTGCCCAACCAAATTCAACCACAGTTTAGATGTCAACCACCCCAATTTCTCCTTTTGAACATTGATGATATTGATTATTCGTTGGATACGTCATTGGAGCCAAGTGTTGAATTCCTTGATCCAGAACCCAGTTTTCCTGAAACCACACTGCCTACTCCACCCATTCCAAAAACCCTGTTTCTCAACTCACTACAATCTAAAGCTTCACTCCATCAGTTGTCAGTGGTTGCTTGTTTCAGCATCTCCTCTCGAAGAACTTTACGGCTTTATGGCTCCATTTTTGGTCTCTCTTCCTCCATACTGAATGACTTAAGAAGCATCCACAATATAATCCAACCACAAGTGGCTACTTACCTAAATCTACCGATTGTCTCAATTTTGTCCTTTTTTGTCATGATCGATAATGGTGAGCGACTTTGTTGTGTAAGTCAATGCCAAAATGTAAAGTTACACCTGCATGGCCACATTTTCCTTATTTATATGTTGATGGTACCTATAGAAGGCGCAGATATTGCTCTTAGTGTTGAATGGATCAACTCTTTAGGCCCTATGGTGGCTGATTTCTCAATCCCATCAATTTCATTCTTCTATAATGGTGAACAAGTCTTCCTTACTGGCAATCCTCGGGTCTCTCAAGCCAGCGCTGTGGAAGTATCATCCTTATAGTGAAAAGACGCCATTGTATCCAATGCACCAAACCCTACCTCACCTACCCTCCAATTTACTGAAGCTAGTCTCACTCACCCAAATAAGCAAATTCAAACACTTTTGACCTAATTTCACCACTTATTTCACACCCCAACTCAACTACCACGATCAAGGCTACATGACCATCATATTCATCTTCAACCCGATGCCAAACTTGTGAATGTGATACCATACAGTTGACTTCAAAAATGCTTCGATATGGCATTGTTCGTCCTAGCCAGAGTCCTTATTCTTCACCAGTCTTACTTGTTTGCAAGAAAGATAGAACCTGGTGATTATGTGTCGATTATAAAGCTTTAAATGCGGTAACAATTTTGGATTAATTTCTGATTCCCACCATTTATAAGCTACTATATGAGTTGCGCAAAGCTCAATTTTTCTCCAAGATCGACCTTCATTCTAGTTGTCATCAAATTCGTGTGGCAGAAGCAGACATCCATAAAACTACTTTCTGAACGATCGATGGGCATTATAAGTTTGTAATGATGCCTTTTGGCCTCACAAATGCGCCATCAGCATGCCATGCAACTATGAATGATCTATTTCAGGACTATCTTCGCTGATTTGTCTTGGTCTTCTTCAATGATATACTAATATATAGTGCCAACATGGAGGAGCACATTGCTTATTTGTCCCAAGTTTTCTCATTATTATATTCCAATCACTTTTTTGCAAAATTCTCTAAATGTGTTTTTGTTGTGGGATCAATCAATTATTTGGGACATGTTATCTCTGTTAGTGGTGTAAGTGTTGATCAAGACAAGATAAAGGCCATTTAGGACTGGGCAATTATAAGTACAATCACAGAGCTTAGGGGTTATCTCAGTCTAACAGTTTATTACAAGCTTTTTATCAAAAATTATGCAGCAATTGCAAACCTACTTACAAATTTATTACAGAATCAAAAGTTCACATGGACACTTGAGGCCAACACTGTTTTCCACCTTTTAAAGTGGGTCATGACAAGTTTGTCGGTGCTCATTTTGCCCAACTTTTAGCAACCTTTTGAAGTTACAAAAGATGCGTCTAGGACTGCGGTTAGTGTTGTTGTCTCTTAGTAAGGAGCTATGTCCACACCTCTAAGCTTCTTCCGCTTACATCAGGCAATTATATGATATTACTGAGGCCATTACAAAGTGGAGATAGTATTTACTTGGAAGCAAATTCAAGATTTTTACAAATCAATGAAGTATTCACCATTTGCTTACTCAGACAGTGCAGACTCCAAAATAATATAAATGGTGACTAAACTTCTTGGATATGAATATGAGATTTTTTACAAACCTGGGAGAGAAAACAGAGTGTTAAAGGCCCTGAGTTGGGTTACATTACAAGCCTTCCATGCCCTTTCAATCCCAACCTTTCCTTGGTTGACCCAGCTCTGGGATTTCTTCTTTTCCATTATTACAAGGGATATTCTGATCATCTATGTTATGGAATAAATTGATCTTATTAAGATATTATCAATAGTTGAAATTGATCTTCTTGATGTACTAAGAATAACTGATAAGTAATCATGGAAAATAGTTGATTGATAAGGATTTCATAAACAATATCGATGATTGTAGCCATAAATCTTTTTTTAAAGAAGAAATTTCCTTGAATTAGGTTGAGTTGATCAGATGATTCAAATTAAGAATGATTAATGAAGGAATAAATCAGAAATGAATATATAATGAATCAAAAGTGAATATTAGAGATAAAATATGCTACTGAGAATGTATGCATTTTGTTTGATGTAAAGTATCCAACTATATGAGTGGATTTTAAATTCGAGGTGACACTATTGCTAATGTGAGGAGAACTTAGGCCCGCGCTATAGTGTATGTAAATATATCTGGGAGATACAAATTATATCTAATGAATTTGTTACCAACACAGGAAGTGAAGGGTTCAAATAGATTGAAATGTGTGGAGAAACCAGTATGAATGAGTAGGCATTAAAATGAATCCATGTGAAAATCAAGGAAAATCAAATGAATTGAGAAAATCATTAGAGAAAGAAGTTAATTGGGAAACTGAAAATATTATAAGAGAATACTACCTCATTGAGGAATTAGATACTTAAATAATTACGAGAACAAATCATGGACAGAAAGAGTTTTGGGTTATATATATTGGAGTTAACAATGCCCCTGACAGTATTATGATATTGAAGATTAAAGTGTTCTAAGCAAAACTATATCAATTAGTGACTAATGTAAAGAGAATTTTGAGGAATTATAACATCAATATTATATCATCTGAATTTGGAGATTTTGTAGGATACAATGATGCGTGTATAAGAGATTAGGATAAAATCCAATGCAGTTTAATAAAGTGATTATATATATATATATATATATATTCGGAATTTATGAAGATCATTAAAGTTTGAGGTCATTATGGAGTTTGAAAGAACATAAAGTAAGGCTGGGACAATGAATAGAGTTACTTAAAGATTTTGATTATGTAAATGAGTATTTTTGTTGGAACCCCTCCCTAGTGCGACACGTGTCCGATGTCCTGCGTGACATCTGGACGCGCGTCCCACGAGGAAGCGATTCCTCACCACAAAAGAATCCTCAAACTGGACTTAATTTCGCTTTATCCGAATAAAGTTGG
>JANTPM010000245.1:11637395-11649839 GCA_025434745.1 Erythroxylum divaricatum | reverse complement strand
GGTTCTAAGGCTCAAGAGCACTTAATGGGATCTTGAGAAATGGAGTTCATTAATCAAGATCCTGGACTTAAAGAGAGCCCTTTAAGGTTTATCATTTCAAACTTAGTGTTTGCTAATCCCAGCAAATTAGTTTTGAACTGTGATAGCCAAATCTCATTTTCAAGAGGATTTTATCACTTGTTTTAATCTTTTCATTTTCTAAAACCCAAAAATTTTTTTACATGCTTTTTACAATACTTTTTAGTTCTTTAATATTTTCAAAAATCAAAACCCCCCCTTTTCTTACTAATTTCACTTGCATTTTATGACATATAGGCTAGCTTAGGCCTATTTCATTAGGTTCTGATTAAGTGAGACGACCCGAAGTTGCATCTTGTACGGCAATCCTTGGAATTAAATTATTTTTGATTCGGTTTCCAAGGAATTGATCTTTAGATCGATACGAAGAGCCGATCACTTATCTAAAGCATGTTAAGGACTTAAAAAAAGATAACTTACTTGAAAATACTTTGGATAAAATCACGATAATTTTCAGTATATTTAACTATATGCAATATTGTTTCATTTATTTTAAGCTTAATTACACTTTTATTTATTTTTCACAGTTGAAATTGAATATTATCGATATCAAGAATCCTGATGTTTCAAACTACGTGACTTCATTATTAAAACAAAAGAACAAGGATCGTCATTATAAGTTACATTAGTATTATAAATCTTTTTCTTCTGATGCGGAGGCATAGAGACACGTTCTTGAATGAATGTCTCCACAAAATTGAAATAATTTGTGTGACTATTGGACTGACCCCAAAGTTCAGCTTTATTTTTTCCCTTCACATTTGTTCCATTAATCTTGTTAAATGATTTAATGACTAGCTAATTTTTTTCTTTATTTAGGAAAATTATGAGAAGGCAAAGGTCAACAGAGAAAAAAAAAACATCTCACTATCAAAGGTCGAAATCACTTGTAGTCATTTGAAATGATTATGTAAACATTTGTTTATAAGTTATAATTATATCAATAAACACTATATTATTTATTATGTCTTATATTTTCTTTCATAAGATAAAGTAAAAGGGAACTACATGGATAAGAGTATGATATGATCACAATGGACAAAGTCACTCACTATAAAGAAGGTAAAGGTTGGATGTTAGAAGAAGCAGAAAATAACTATGTAAGTATAAAAATTTATTTACTATTTAAGTTTATTTATTTAAATGGTAGTAACTAATAATATTTGGATTGATTATTTTTTTAATTTTAGAATAAAATGCAAAAGTTATTACAGAAATCGATATCTGGGAGGAATGATGTCAATGTAGAAGACATTTGTAATACTGTGGTTGGTACATATGCTAGTTATGTCAACGGTCTTGGCTTTGGCCCTAAGCCAAATGTTTCAACCTCATCAAGTAAAACATTCATTCAACAACTTCAAAAGGAAAACAAGACACTTAAGCCTGAACTACAACATACTTAAATGAAGTTAGCCAGGTATGATAAGTTATTCAGAAAATTACTTGGCCCGGATTATAATAGCAATGAAGATAAAAGTGAATGCTATTAATTAAATTTATACTATTTTTCTTTTAATTCCTTTTTGTTTTATAATTTAAATTTAATATTTTTTTTCTGAATTACAGAATTGATGAAGATACAACAACTGAGTGACTATGTTGTGAATGGTAAAGTTATATAATGTTTACTTTAATTAAAACCTATTATTTCAATACTCGCAATATTTTTAGTATATTTTAATTAAGCTTTGTGGATTATTATAGGTTTATCGACATTGACTAACCTAGTTAGTCGTTCAAGTTATTTTGTAATTTTTTTGTTATCTCAACATTTATAATTTATATACTAATCTCCATATTTATTATTTTCTCTATAAGGTGTTAAAGTTGAAATTAAAATCTCATATATAATTTAATGATATTTTATTTTTTATATACAAGCTTCAAATTATCGATTAGTTTTGTACATTTTTTCATAAAATAAATTTACAATTCTAGAAACGTAAATAATAGTTTTAAGCAATGAAAGGTAAGTATAGCCAAAACTATTAGCAACTATTCCTAAAAACGTCACTAATAGTTTTTAGTTATAGAAATGATGCATAGCTAAATATTTTTCGCAACGATTTCATAAAATGTCGCTTATAATTTTTAGCTAAGAAGATTTGATAATATTTTAGACGAAAAAATGAAAATGTAGCTAAAAATAACAGGCAAGGTTTTTATACTTTTGGCGATTATTATTTTGGTAGCCAAAAGTCAACATTATTGTAGTGATTATTTCAGGCTTTGTAATCGGATGGTTTAACGAAGCTCGGTTGATACTGGTGAGCAGGTGTAAAAGGAACGTGGGTTGAGAGAAAAAAGAAACAAAAAGAACATTAAACGAAGAAGCTAATGTTATAAATTTTTCCGTAACAAATTTTCTAGTTATAATTTCAGGGAAGAAATAAACAATTAATGATCAGCAGAAAGTGCCTTTTACTTGATCTGAACCCAGATGGAAACGCTGGGCACTTCCTTGTGAACAACGTAAAGCATGTAGTAGCCACGAGGAGCAACAGCACCACTTGGTGGTGCCAATGCGAGGATTTCGCTGAACGAACCCTTGTTCTTGACTTCCACTACATGCAAGAGAATCAACCTCTGGTTCATGGAAACTCCATGTGTTGTAAAAGCAGGAGCATATATTGTTACCATGATATCGCTTTTTTGCAAGTTTGAACCTTTTGAGGTGAATCCGATCTTGAAAATTTTCCCGTAGGAAAGCTTGTTGTCAGTATTGTCAGCCTGAATTTGTGGTCTGTTGTCTACTAGTTGGGGATCCAAGTAAGGTGGAGAGAATTTCTCCACTCTCAGTTCAGTTGGGTACATGGCATCGTAGATGTAACCGTTGTTGGTGTTGCTACCAGCGACCAGGACTTTGCCGTCGGGTAGCAGAACGCTTGATGAATGGTACATCCTTGGAATGCTGGATGCTGTGAGCTTCCTGAATCTCTTTCCTAACTTGGCTTTAGGATTGTATAAAACTGGTGCCAAGTTGGGTTCTCTTGCAAAGCCCCAACCTGAGGCTCCTCTCATTGCACCATTGAGGACCAAGACATGACCTGTTGGAAGGATGATCATGTCACCCATGATACGAGGAGTTGGCATCAGTTCTCTTTCCCAGTTTGGGTTTTTCTCTGTAATCTTAAGTCTTCCACAATCCCTGAGTGCACTGTAGAAAATGTGCTTCTCGGCCTTAGAGTATGAATCTTCATGTGCTGAGCCACCGCATATCAACACCTCAGCGGGGACCACTTTCGGGTTATTTGCGGTGAGTGTTATGGGGAGAATTGCAGACATTCCGGAAGCAGGATAGTTTCGGTGACCGCCAGGAAGTTCCGGGAACTCGCGGACTATCTTGTTGGATTTGGGGTTGAGTAAGACCGAGCGACTGTTGGCAAAGATGAACACATTGCCGTCGGTGTTGAGGTAGACAAAAGGGTATAAATTGTTCTCTTCTTTATTGCTGGTTTGTCGGAGGAACTCAAAGAAGTAGGGTTTTGCGTTGCTTTTGCCTTCTGGTGGAATATACTCGTAGCTGAAGGCATCACGGCCACCAACCACAATGAAGCCACCATCCTCCAATTCTGCTTGTGTTGAGTACCTTAACAGACAAGTCACAAAAACAACATTGATTAAAATTTTCCCCAAGTTGAGACATTCTAAGAGTTAAGCATACATGCAAAAACTGCAAATTGTTGGGCACCATGATTTGGTTCAATTACAAGAAATAAGAAACGTCAGAAGTTTATTTGTCTGCTCACCATCTCGGGGCAGCAAGAGCAGGAGGGTATTCTCTCCAAGTGCAATCTTTGCATGTCGAAAGGTATCTAACAGTGTTTGCACCTCCTTGATAACCGCCAGTACTAACGAAATCACCGTCCAAAGTGAGACCTCCTGACGAGCACCATGTATCTGTGTGCAACTGTTATCATGATGTATAATTTGGATATGTTAGGAGATACGAATATGTCTACATATATATATATATATGTATGTATGTCATATTTGGGAGTCTATGCGAAATCACGGTGTTTTGTATTACCATAAGTGGCTCAAGTTTTGAGGTCTCTATGTCGTACAAAACCGAGTGAGCCCAGCAATCCTTCTCACCGGTCTTATTATTAAGAATACGGCATTCTCCTCCAGGCAACTTCACGTTTGAGATAAGCCAAATGGTGGCGTCATACATTAAGACCTTGTTAACCTTCGGAAGCAAAATCGAATGCATGGCTGATACGCCAGAGTTCTTAGAAACCAGCTCCCATCTCCCTCTATATTTCTTTGTATTACCCGCCTTTTCCCTGCCAGCTTCACCGTCGGCAGTGGATTGTCGAGCCCCTCCGGATGTTCCAGTTACAGGCACGTGTTCCTGATCGTCCTTCTTCGGCAACATATCTTTGGGAATGTCGAAGTCACCAGGTAAATTTTGGCCCTTGTAATCATTTGGATTCCCAAAAGGGTCTCCAAACAATTCATGAGGTCCCATTATCTTCTTTTCATTATTGAATAAAAAGTTGTGATTGATATCAAAAAGATGAGCAGATGTAGCAAAAAGGAGGAGAGGTAGAATGCAGAAGGACCTCCTCAATGTTGTCATTGTTAATTAAAATGAAAAGGAAAAGAAAAAGAATACAGATTCAAAGAGAGGGAGTCCAGTCGTCCGCCGGACGGCTACTTTATTCGTTGATGACCATGGGCCTATAGTATTTATAGGTTGACGGGACAAAATTGTTGTCCGAAAATAGGATGGTTAGGTCTCCAAGCTTTTAGGAGTCCCGCCCGCCTCGTAGTTGAGAGGTTATAGCAAAGTTTCTTTTTTCCTTTTTGGAAAAGAGGTTATAGCAAGGTTGGTAGTAAAAGAGAGGTTCTTATTGCTTGAAGACTATCATGGAATAGGCACGCTCCTAAAATCACTAATTATATCTGGCGGCATTCAGAATTCGCAATTTTGTTTTATAACATAAATACTTAGGTCTCAATTTAATTCAATTGCATATGACTATGAGCTTCCAGAACTAAGAGAGAGTAGAACAGAAGCTTTTGCAAAACCACAAAAGTTGAATTCCTTTTATTTCATATCTTTCTTTTGACACGAAGAAGTGTGTTAAAATTAAGAAGCCATTTGAAAACTTTCGAATTAGATTCGTTGACGAATTAGATTCAATAATATTCATAGGATTGAATCAAATTCGATTTATATTATTTGGAATAAATCTATAAATATTATAATTGAATTCAATTACATTATTTGAAACACAGTAAAAATAAATTCAACTATTTTATATGACTTTTTTATCATTAACTAAAAATAGTATGTAATCAATGTGTGTGTATTTTGTAGTAATTTGTATATTTATGATGTATATATTTGAAAAAAGAATATTTAATGTTTTAAAAATAATTGACCCTTCAATTCAGAATTCAATTCACGTCATTTGAGATGTGAATTGACTTCATAAAGAAAATGAGATTCAATTACGTTGTTGAATTCAAGTTATTTCCTTTTTAGCATTTCAAACGCATGAATTGAATTCAATTACATAAAAATAATGAATTGGATTCAATTCATTGATTTTCAAACAACCTGACGCTGTGAGTATCATAAGATGTGATATCAAATTTAATTTTACTACAGTATGTAAAATATTAGTATTAATTAATATTGAGTATCATTTTAGGTAATTTTTTAAAATTATAAAATAGTTACTAAATTTTATAAAATTTCAAAATAGTCCTTCAATGTGGTATTATATAGTTTTTAACTTTACTTCAACTGTGCCTAAAACAATCATAATAATATAAATTTGATATAACAAACATCTTTTTATTTCTATTAATATTACTTTTCATATATAAACAAAAAAATCAGAACTAATATAAGAAAATGATCATTTAATTCTTATACTGATATAAAACTAAAAATAATATAAAGTACTTAAAAAGTTATAACTGGTTATATCAAACAATCAAATAATAAAAAAATATGAGTCCATAAGTATAATAATAAGAGCTCGTATAGAGGAACGCAATAAAAGGGAATTGAAATTTGAAACAAAAATACCTACACTTAAAAGTTATGTATTTACATTACATATATAAATTTTAACACATATACCAAATACAAGTGAACTTAAAAGAAAAAAAATAAAAACCTAAATTCTATTTCACGACATATTTGCTCAAATTGCATTGGTTCTATTTTTTTTTTTTATACGAAGTCCTCATCACTAAAAGGAGTTTCCATATCACCATCATTTAATCTCTATGCACCAAATAATATGTTAACTTTTTTTTCATCCAAGATTATCTTCCAATTTATTCTCATTTATAAAACTCGGTACCTTAAAAATCTAATTTACTAAAAGATCAATATAATCTAAGTTAATTGGATATATAGAACTACTTGTTATATAAAAAGTTACAATAACAAATAAAATAAAATAATTAAGAAATTATATTTAACATAATGTTGACAATAACTTACCTTCCTTAAAGTTTAACCTTGTATTAAATAAATAACATATCATTTAATCTCTTGTATTCTAATATTTGTTTAAGAATGAATGAATTTAAATGTGCTCCAATTCCTTTCATATCCAATCACTCTCACATATTGCTTAAGAATTCAATTTACAAAATTTTACAATTCTAGAAAACTGATTTCAAATTAGTCTTATTATAAACAAAATAAAGTGATAATTAATTTTAAACAAGTAATTAAAGTGAAAAAAATATATACCTAGATTAAGTTTATCTCTTTGGCATATTGCAATAGGTATTCTAAAATCACTTGCATGTCCTTGTATACCTCTATTTGTGAGTTTATGAGGTTTTGTAACATTTCAAGTGAAATAATTATTATGATAGCTAATAGCAATTCCCTACTAACTTCAATTTTCTTTATGAAACTTGGTCTAAATGAACACTCAAATTCAGAAATAGCAGTAAATATTAAATTGTAATTTATCTTTCTCATCTTTCATTAGTGAGTGTAAGAAAAGATATGCACAAGGAAACCTATGTTCTATATTAGCCTTGATTGCTTCCTTTGCCTACTTCATGACATTATAAAAGCAACTAAATTTTGTCTTGTTACCACTATCAGTCAGATAAAGTACTCCCATAAAATGTTAACAAAGTCGAATTAAAAACTAGCATTGGACTAAAATTCATGATTTTTAAGTATAACCCTAGAAGCTTCCACTCTAGAATTAGTCATAGTATGTTAGGATGCAATTCACTTATTACTTGTAAATATTTGTCTCAACTTATTCTTCATTTGAGCAAAAAACTAAAGTGATAATTTTGTGATAGTAAGATGATACAAATTCCTAATATTTTTGAACTCTTTTCTTATCAAATTTAGAAATCATGTACAACTATAAAGGAAATTTGTCAATTTTCTTATTTTTTGCACAATTTCATTAGTAATAAGAAAATGTCTAGCATCCGATCTTATAATTTTTCAACATCAAGTTAATATAATGTGCATCACAAATGGTCCAACATAAAGAATTATACATACTTTGAAATCTCTTCCTAACTACTTTATAAGTAGTTTTCTTGTCAACGATAAACTGTATAATGCTTCTTGGCCTAATTTTATTCACAACTTCATCAAAAATCTCTAACAGAGTATTAACATTTCTTATAAGGCTAGATGTTTGGTCGAGTGTTTGATGTGTATAAGTTTTAATAAATACCCTCGATAATCTGCAAACGCACGGTTCGTTTGCATAATACATGAAGGATAATTTAATCCTAAAATCTAAGGTATAAATCTCAAAAATTCAAGATATAATGAAACTAAAATGAGAATCCAATTCAACCAATCAAATCAAAATAAGAATCAATCACGAAAATATTAATAATTCAACAATTGCAATACACACCCAAGAATCAACCTAAGATAATTATCAATTGAGAGAAAAGGAATTTTACCTATCCTGAACACTAACCTAATTGATTATGAATTATTCGAATTATTGGTTCTAGACGATCCTATGGTTGATTATTCTCTCTCGAGTTATAACCATTAACACCAAATTATAAACCCTAATCAGATTGTGGAAGTTGCAATCTCTCGATTAACAATCTATCCAAAACTCTAATTAGCTCTGAAGTTGTCTAACAAGCTATCAGAAACCTATACAAGATCTCTCTTTGCACAATTTATCGATTTAATTTAATTCTTATTCTAAGAATTCTATTAAATCACCTAATTCTCGTTAGCCCAATTTAATTATTTTTTATTTGATTCACCCTGTCAATTTATTATCGAATTATGCACATCTAGAATTAAACCACAACAAATTCAATAACACATAAACAATCAAATTTTATTAATTCAAAGGTAAAACCCCAAAAGTGAGTTTAAAATATCTCAATATTCACAATCCTATCGTCAAACTGTTATTTTTAATTCTATACAATAATAAAAATGGAAAATAAACAGGAAATAAGATTTGAATGAATCATGTGAGGCAGCGACGTCAGGAAAATCCTTATCCGGGATGTACCTCGAGTTAGCTTCTTATCCAATTCTCTCTTCCTTCTTCTCTTTTTGAATCTCTCGATGAATTCTCTTTAAGGTTTCTTCAAGGTGGCTGATGTCAAAAGCTTTCTCTGCATCTTTTTCTTGATCTTTAATTATCCATTGTGTTCTTAGCAACCCTAGAATTTTTTCGAAGTTCGATAAGTCCCAAAAATCTCTCAAAATTTGACATTTTTTAGTGTTTACGCGTCTGCTCGATGCAGGTCATGATCATGGGCCACATCCAAGCCTTCTATCATGATCCTATCATGCAAGTCACGATTGTAGGCCATGTCCAAGGCTTCTGTCATGATCATGACATGTGGGCTACCGAATGTCTCTAAAACTGCTCCGTTCTTTGATATTGACCCTAAAACGCCAACAAATACATCAAGGTACTTCAAAAACCTAATATTTAAGCTCAAAGACTTTGTACTAACTCAAAAAAATACTTAAAACATAAACAATTAATAAACTAAGACAATTCTAACCTAAACACATACTAAATGATTGAATTAACAATTAAATAAATATTAAACTAAGCCCTAAAATATAATGCAATTTACACTTATCAATGCTTAAATTGATTTTTAAAAACATCATCCTCTTAGCAAGACATTGTTGAACACCTATAAGTTTTAGAAGTCATTCTTCTTTTACTCAAATAACTTTTTATTTCACTAAAAGAGTTGCTCAGAAGATTTCCTCTGTACTCATCAGTTGAAGGAGCTTTATACCCTGAACCTTACGAGGCAACATCATACACCATAGGCTATTAATAATAAGAGTGGACAATATTGAATAACACAATTACACCACATCACTATCTAGTTGTTGACATGTTCATATTATGAGTTGCTTCTTTGGATTGTAATACACTAGGAATTGTTGCACTAAAGGAGTTGTTCATCGAGCAAAAAGTTAAAAAATTTGTTTTCTTCTTTTCCTCATATCACTTGCACCAATCCTTTCTTATTGGATAGGAATACCAACTTTAGTATTATTAATTATTGCAAAATGAACTTCTAGTTCCAGTTTAACATTTCAATCTTTGCTTTCTTTCTTTCTCATTTTGATATTCTTTAAGCAAAATTTTTATTTTTTATTTTACATCATGACTAATTTTCTTATAAGACTCTACTTCACTTTTGATTTTAACTAAAAATTTCTTTAATCTAGTGATTCTCCTACCTTTCAAATGTTTATTATAATATAAATAAATAATATGGTTCTTCATAATATGAACTAATCTCGCATGAGTTTAAGCTAGATCTTTGAATCTTCCTAAAGAGGTTGAATTATTAAGAGTATTTAAACTTTTCTCTATTTATACATAAAAATAAATGCAATATGATAAGTAAAATAAACTTCAATTTCATTTTTCAATATAATAATTTATGTTATTCATTACCTATATCAATATCATAAAAACAACGTAGATAGGCATAAAAGGGAATTAAATCAAAGCTATTCCGTCAGTAGGAGCAAAGAATTTAAGTATTAACACATTCCTTCAATAGATGCTATTAATAATATACAACTAACTAACAAATAGGTGCAATATATATAGTAGAAGGAAAAAAATCCTGAAACCCCAACTTGACAACAATCGATCAATCTCTACGATATCACTTCCTTTCTGATCCGTTGTATTTCTTATGATGCCAGATAAGTTATCTAGTAATATTGCAAACATGAGATAGAGTTTTTCAGTTAAAACTGAACCAGTCACTATAGTTGCCAATAGCCCTGAGACTCTTTTTTTGTCCCCTTCACACCAAACAAATTCAAGCAAGTTAACTGAGATAAAGCAAAGAGACTCCTCATTGCCTAATCTATTTGGAATATAGAATGAAGTATTATAAAGTAACATAAATTAATTAATATGTCACTTTCACCCGCTATGTTAAGTTGAGAAGACGGTGTGACTGATGGATTGAGGACCTAAAATATTAATAAAATTTAAAAAGATAATAGTCACTTAATTCATTTAAAATGGAATTAAAATGGATGTTTTTATACGTGCACTTTAATGCTGAACAATGATTAATTTTCAAATGCAATGCTAAAGATGCTTTCATTATTAATTGTGACATGATAATTATTTATTTAGATTATAATATCAAATCAACTCTAGTATTATACTGCACTCTTAACAAATTATTTATCCACTATAATAACGAGAGGACCGAGTATACGTTGATCAAAATTTAGATTTCTAGGCCAATCATGAACTGAACTATGCGAAATAAACTTTGAAAGGTCCAAAAGGTAGTTCTTTGCCAATGCCAGTGTGCCACTGCTTATGATATCTAGATTTGGCGTCTACCTAAACCACCATCTAGGTGATAAAGTCACAAAATAATATAGTGCTTAAACCATCTAGTTACAATCATTTTATGTTTTAGCTACAAATTGAATGTATTTATTTTATGTAATTATGTTGATTGGTCAATTCCTAGCAGGTTGTGAAATATTTACTATTTTAGCGGTAGCAAGGGATGGCTACAGCAAGGGATGGCGATAAGATACGACGGCGGCAAGGGATAACGATAGTTAGGGATTAGCTAATTTAGATTTGTGATTTTGGACATCCAAAATTGGGGGAGGGGCATTAGCATTAAGGCCTCAATGATTTGTGTTTCTTTTCATTATCCACATGCTTCACATCCAAATGAGGAAGAAAGACATGTTGATCTTACGTGCTTGATGCTTCTTACTATGAATTGCAAGTATTCAATATTGTAGTTAGTAATGGAAGAAAGTAAATTTGAGAAGGTAATAAATGTAACGTCGAACTTTCTGAGTCCTTTGGTGATTGATCTGTACTTGGAGATGCTACTGTATATTGATATATACATAGTTGTCTATAAGTTCAAAGATGTATTTAAGTCCTTTGGATAGATACGTAATGATTTATAATGTTATATGCCCTTACATAAACTTAGAGTTCTTCGGTATGAGAAATTTTAGAGATTTCTGACATATAAGCTTATAAGTGTGTAAAACTGAGTCTATTGGATGGATATGACCATGGTGGTTAAATTAAATGTGTTCTAATGTCTCAGAGGTGATTAGACATTATTTATAAACTTATTGGACACTTAGAAAGCTTAATTGGAAAAGTTGATATACATAAGGACTTAATTGCAAAATTAGGAAAGTTTGGAGGGTAAAATGGTAATTTCATACAACCTAAAGACAAAATAATAAATTCTACCATATTTTGGTCAAAGAAGAGTCAAAATTCTAGACCCTTCTTATGTATAAGCGTGCAACCCCCATTTAAGACTTAAACCATCTTGTTTTAATTAAAAGAATGGAGAAGAGAGGAGAGAAAGAAGCAAGTTTCTACTATCACCTATTTTCCACCAAGTTTTTGATTCTTCAACTTCAATCAAGATGTTATAAGCTAATTTGAGGTCAAGGAATTCAAATCTATCATCAGATTTGAGAAAACCTCAAAGGATTTGAAGATATCATCAAAGGAAGGTTTAGGTAAATTTTGTCTCATCTCTCTCTACATTATAATTTTGATTTTGGTGTTAAGATATGTTGTTCTACATGCTTGAATATGCATGAAACATGGTTTAGATGAATGAAATGTATCATGGAGAGGGTTCTTTAAGGCAAAATTGAAACTATCCCCTTTAGGTGAAAGTTTGTGAATTTTTTACTATCTTTTAAAATTGATGGTCTAAATGAGTTCTATGGTGTTAATTATACATATATGATGTGAATTGATGATGAAGAATGAATAAGATGTGTGTTGGTTAAGTTTAGGTCAAAATGATAGAGAAGAGGTGGATTAATGTAATGAGTTGTACAATTGATAAAATGTA
>JANTPM010000245.1:11596242-11616305 GCA_025434745.1 Erythroxylum divaricatum | reverse complement strand
AATTTTCCAGTGCCATTGGACAGTCATTTCCAGTACCAGAAAGCCAATCAGTCAACCACTTGGTAATTTTTTGGGTTCGGACATTGTCCCCCAAAATTTCAGAAAAATTTCTAGAAGTCCCCAAAAATGAAAAACACACATAAATCACTCCAATTCAATGTTTCAAGCACAAATAACAAATTATTCACAATAAACACATATGCCAGGAAATGTCATGAATGCATGTACAATCATGTGCATATACAAAAATTACAATGGATGCATATATGGAGGCCATATTATGTATGTTCATGCCGAGATATGTTTGCACACGCCTAACCCATTTCAAATGACCATTTTACCCTTCCCATCAGCGATGGGATGTTACACTTCCAGTAGCTTTATAAGTGAAATCATTGTCAGTAATGAATTGAATAATATTTTCTGGTCCAACTTTATTCACATCTTCATCAAATATTTCAAATGGAGTATTAGCATTCCTAATAAGGACAAATGCATTAATAGATTTAAAAAACATTGTCCCCTTTGTAAAATAAACCAAAAAATTAGTAATAGACTCATGTCTTTTATTTGTCCAACTATCACATATGATTGAACACTCAAAAATGGCCCAAGTCATTCTTCTTTCATCCAAATGACTTTTAATTTCATAAGTAGAACTATTTAAAAGTTTATCAGTACAGTTTTCAATTGAAAGAGCTTTGTATCTTAGACAATAAGAGGCAATAACATCTACCATGGGTTGATAATAATATGATTGGGAAGCATTGAATGCTATACTTGAACCATACCACCATCTAACCATTACCATATCAACATTATGAGTCGCTTCTCTAGATTGTAAGGCACTACAGATTGAAGGCTAATCTCTTAGAGTTGTTCATGATGCAAAAAAAATTAGACACCTATCTTCTTCTTTTCCTAACATTAGGTGTAACATTCCTTTCTTATTGCGTAAGAATATTACCACGCTCAACATTCCCATTATCATCATGAACACCAATAAAAGAATTCCATTACCAATTTTGTAATTTAATCTTTGCCTTCTATCTTTTTTGTGTTAATACTTTTTGAACAATGTCTTCTTTTGCAATTTCACATCATGACTCACTTTTTTACAAGGCTCCATAACACCTTTGACCCCAATTAAATGCTTCTTTAATATGGTGATTTCTCCAACTTTCAAATGATTGTTACAAAAAAATAAATGGTATGATTCTTTATTCTAGGAGCCAATCTAGCATAAGCCCAAATTGGATTATTGAATGTTCCTGAAGTGGTTGAATTATCATGATTACTTGAACTTTCTTCCATTTATCTATAAAAATAAACGAAGACATGTGTCAAAATTAAATGACTAAATTCACATACTATTTCTACTATATATTTGCTACCCATAATATAAAATTAATATTTGTAATTTTATTTCCTAATGACAACAATAAACAATATAAAAGTACAAACATTTAATTTTCTTAAATTTATATTAAAAGATTTAATTATATATTAAATCTTATATTTATATGATTAATCATAAATTAAATACTTTTTATATGCAAAAATAATTATTAAATTGTATGTTTCATATAAATTAATTGACAAATTAACAACTTAATGAATTACATTTGATCTCATTTTTATGATTATCAAAATAACAAATCATATGACATATTATTGAATTATACATAATTCAAAAATCATAATACTTAAATATTCTTCCATAATTCATACATGGTGAGCAAGTTTTACCTAATATAAAACACTAAATATCTATAAGTATATAGATCATAAACTTGTTAGTAATTGAGGTGTCAATCCCACGAGGAATTAGCTCAAATTAAATGAACCTAACTTTGTCTAAGGTTGTTAAAAATGATTTGAATAAGAAAAAAATAATAAAAAAATTAAGCAATAAAATATGAGTTGTGTGAAAATAAATTAAAAAATTAACACAATAAAATCAAATTGAGTACTTAACCACTTAACAAATGAGCTACCATAATAAAACAAGAATGAAAGTCTATGATTCGTTATATCGTTATTTTTCTCGTTTAACCACTTTTGATTTAATTTAGTGTCGATCCTAGATTTCTAAAGGGCTTAATTATTATCTCTCAAGAGCTAATCATTTAAACCCAATTAATAATCCCTAATTGATAGCAAAATTTCAGGTTTGTAATCTCTCGATTAACAAAAACAATTTAATGCTTTCAGGTAGTTCTTAAGCAATCTATCAGATAATCAAGTTCTCACACAAGATCCTCTTTGTGTGATTATCAATTTGATGTTTCATGACCTATTAGGATGTTAACTTTCATTACCTAACCTAATCAAATTATTATCGACTCACTCTCTCAATTTATTATCGAAGTATAAACAAACACAAATATCACAATACCTAAAACATTGTATTGAAATTAAATGTGTTAATGTCACAAAATAAGTCAAGAACAAATCCTCATAAGAAATTAGAACATCATCAATGTGTATGACATCCTTAACACCAGTTCATACATCAGACTTAAAGAAAAAAAACAAAAGAAGAAGAAAAACTTGAGTTGGACTGGTCTTGAGTTTGTTGGATAGTTGTTGATCTTCTTGCTCACTCTTTGATCTTCCTTGCTTTTTCTCTAATTTGGTAAGTTGGTGGCTACTTCTTTGGGTCTCTTAATGTTCATTTATAGTAAATGAGTGATTTAGGGTTAAGTTTAGGGCTTACCTAGGTCACATTGTCCTAAAAAGCCCTTCAAACATCAACATAGATTAAAAATGTGTTTGGTAAGGTCTGTCATAATCATGACAGGGGTATTACAGTCACGACATGTCATAAAAACCTTCTATCATGATCGTCACCCAGGATAAGCCCTTTTGTCACAATCATAACACTAGGGAGGAGTCTTCTGACATAACCAACTTCCTTCAATCTTCATTTATCTGGGTTCATTCACTAATAAACACATCAAAACACCTCAAGTATAAGATTAAGGTCCATCATCATGCCCTAAACCACATAACACTTAAAACATAAAGAAACACTAACATTAACTAAATTCTAAGCCTAAACGTGCAATAATAATCTAATCAACACCCATAAACATCTTAAAAACACCTACTAAATCATAATCTAAACTACAACTATCAACATTCCCACACTTAAATTTTTGCTTGTCCTCAAGCAAAAACATAAAAAATGCAAACTTAAACACACCAAACAAACCAAACAATAACACATACATTCATAAATATGCACTAATGATACATTGACATCTAACTTCAAGAAACCAATTTAACCCTATACAATAATCATTCAGGTTGTTCCAATTATTAACCCATGCAAATTTTGGATAAACATTTTGGATTGACCATACATACTAATCACAATATTAACATCATATTCATTCACCTAAAGCACTTGTACACACACATTGATAATTAGTATTCAATCAAAATTACAATTATCACTAAGCAACTTTTTATGAAAATTCTTTCTATTTTAAAGATCTGTAGGATTATTTATCAAAACACTAATTTTTTATTTTCTTTAATATTGACCTAGTCTTTTGACATGAAGGCAAACATTTATCTTGAATGTCCCCCGGTTACTCAACTAGGCCACATTTTATTAATTATCTTGGTTGGAATGTCAATCTAGCCTTTTGATATGAAGACAAACATTTTGTTGTGAACGTCTCTGATTACTCAGCTATATCACATTCTCAACTGATTAGTAGCTCTGTTCATAACTCGAAGGCTAGCAGAATAGTTATTTACTTAAGCCTATTAATGATATTAATGAATTTAACAATTCATATAGCCTACCTCATTTATTTTTAACTAATCATCCTTATGAAAGACTATTAATGATATTAACACATTTAATTGACTTGTAATTATAAATGTATGTAACAAATTTCCTAAGGTGAAAATATTGATGTCATATCCTAATTAACATGAATATTTAACTTGGGATACTTAGAACACAAATTTTGCAAGCTAATATATCTTTACAACTTTAATGACTATGTTCAAATATAAACTACTTTCATCATGTTACACTTATGCTACACACCATGTCAACCTAAGAAGAAACTAACAATATGACATGCAAAATGCATACTTATGATGACGATAATAATGCAAGCCTCCCCACACTTGGACAACACATTGTCCTTAATATGAGAAGAAACAACAACACATAAAGGAAATTAAAAATTAACAAGAAAAATAAAAACAAAAAGGAAAAAGAAGAGCTAAAGCGTGAAACCCATTAAAATGATTAAAGTGGTGATGGTGTTGGAGATGGGATTTAAACACCTTGTGTAATGAAGTATTTATAGATCCTCTCGATGTCACAGCACTACCGTTGTTATTCTTACGCCATCTCCTTCAATATTTTGTTAGTGTCTGAAACCATATTAAGCTCCTTCGCCTATCCTCATACTTCCTCATCCTCAGTCTCCTCACTAATTGAGTCTTTAACTTGTTGCTAAGGTGGTGTTAAGCTCTAACTAGCCTGCCCTATCCTATGCTTCATGTGTGTTTTGGAGCTGACATCTCGAAGTTCCATATATTAGACCATCAAGTTCTCAACTCTCCTTAAACGATGATGATAAAGAAAATCAGGCATAATAACATTTGGTCCATGAACATATACACCATAATAGTCAAAAATTGTAGTAACCAAAAAATCCATGCCAAGATTACTGCTTCTTTTTTTTAAGAGTAACAATTATGGTATTGAAAATATGAGTGGTTATCCAAACTTTTATGTCACCATCCATGCCATATAAAATGAACAATTCTTTTACAGAATACTTGTTACTCTCAGATTTATTAAAAATAATTTGGAATATAAATTTGAAAAGTAACAAACGTTCAGGACTACAAATAACATTGTTATGTGCATTCCTAACATTAAAGTCTTCCAACCCAGTTAATTGGGTCCAATACCTCTTGGCCCAAAAATTATCATGCTGATAAACTATGATTGATTATGGGAATCCACCAATTTCACGCATAATCTCATTATTTAATTGGTATGGTTGACCCCACATAAAATTTATTAGGGTTATTCAATTCAAATTAAAGAGAAGTAAAAAGTTCAAAGGTCAATTCCTGATACACAACAAAGGTAAAATCAATGAACTTGTCCTATTAAATTTTACTACCTAAATTCTTAACCTTTTTTTTTTCAACCTAAGAGTATCTAAGATATCAATATCAAAATACCTATGCACACATACATTTCTAGAAAAAATATTTTGGAATGGAATACCTTCTTCCTTCAAATATATCAGAAAAGGTGCTCCGAAGTTTGCTGCTCTATTTTACACGCCACACTCTGATACTTGTGCCTTTCCTTTATTGTGATTGTTTGATGGTCTGCTTGATTCTTTGACCCATTTTGAATGTGAAAAGCTACAAAAATCGATAAAAAATGCAACAAAACACACCAACATTACCAAAAAAATGTGGGTGAATAAAATCACTCCAAATCTTGTGAGAATCACCCTAAAGGTTGTAAGAAGAGTTTATAAAATATGAAATATGGGTAAAAAGGGGTGGATTCTAGGAGAAAGATACAAGAGGAACAAATAAGATTTAAGATGAGTGTAGAAAGAAGTGAGAGATTTGGTTATGGCTAAACATAGAGAGAGAAGTGAATGTGAGTAAAATGGGAAGAATGATTAATATAAGGGTTAGGGTGAAGAAAAGTGGGATAAAATGTGGTGAAGAGCTTGAAATTTCAATTTTCATATTCAAGACGTTTGTCACTATAAAAGTGGGCATTTTACCCAATTATAGTGGGCATTTTACCCCGGTCACAATGAAAAATGGTATTTTGCACATGTACGATAATGATCATGCCACTGTAATTTTTGATACCCTTATCTTGTTTGTCATTCTTTCCTCGTGTAACCTCTGATCTTTCTTCCCTAGCTTATATTATCATCAACACCACATAATTTAGTCATCCACACCATTCCAAATCAATATAAGAAAGAAACAAAACCTAATTCTAGAATTAAAAACAAACCTAACTATCGAAAGTTGCTAATTTAAGGTTCTTACCTTGACCATTCATTGGTTGCAACATTTTTAAGCAATTGAAAGGAAAGAAATTAATTCCCTTTCTTTCCAAAATCCTTCCCCAAGATATGATTTGCATTGATTTCTATTTACTTTGAAGATTCCTTGTTCAAATTTTCTAATTCGAGAGCTCCATGTGCGAATACATTAGTTACAGGAAAAGATCTACTCCATCTTGATTTTAGCTTTCTTGAAAATAGCTTCAATATTGAATTATACAACAATACCACATCTCCTAACTTCAACTCTTTCTTCTTGAGATGATAATCATGTCATTCTTCACCTTCTTCTTGTAGAGTTGGGCATTTTCATACGCATTAAATTGAAACTCCTCAAGTTCATTCAGTAACAAGAGTCTTTTCTCACCCACTCGCTTCTAATCAAAATTTAAAGCTTTCATCAATATACTTTGTGTCGAGTTCATAAGCAAATGACAAGATTTATCATAAACTAGTTTAAATAGAGACGTCCCAATTGGAGTTTTAAAGGTTGTTTAATAAGCCTACAAGATGTTATCTAGCTTTAAGGCTCAGTCCTTTCTTGAACCATTTACCATCTTCTCCAATATTCAGTCAAGCTCATGGTTGATGAACTCCACTTAGCCACGTATTTGTGAGTGGTATAAGCTGGAAACACGACGGTAGACTTCATATGTTTTAAGGAGAGAATCAAAACATTTAGTACAGAAATGTGCCCCTCCAATAACTTATAATTGTCTTCAGCACTCCAAAGCAGTTGAATAACCATTTAATGAATTTATACACAAAGTTTCCATCATTTGTTAAACTTGCCACAACTTTAGTTGATTTTGATAGATAGTCCACTCCTACCAAAATGTAGGTGTTCCCTATGGAGGATGGGAAAGGACCTATGAAGTTGAGTTACCACATATCAAAGACTTTAACTTCTAAGATAATAGATAAGGGCATCTCATCTCTTTTCTAGATTTTGCCCACTATTTGACACCTATCACACCATGCCACGAATGTCAAAGCATCTTTAAATAGATGCCGCCAATAGAATCCATATTTAAGTACTCAATTTGTCGTCATGTTCACGCCATAATGTCCGGCATACAAGACCTCGTGACATCGTATCAATATGTCTAACATGTCCTAATCTGAAACACACCTTTTTATTATTTCATCAGCATATGTCTGATATAAGATTGGATCATCCCAGAAACAATTTGTACACTCATACAAGAATAGCTTCCTTTGTTGATATGATAACTCAAAAGGGAGCTTACTACCAACGGCAAAATTATCTATACTAGAAACCATGGTGTCACTATGCTATCAAGTAATATCAGGGTTTTATCAGGGAATCGCTCATTAATATCATCGCTCTGCTCAATTTCCCCTCCTTACAGACATGATAAGTGGTTTGCTACCATATTCTTAGCTTCATTTTTTCTTGTATTTTTATGTCAAATTCTTTTAGTAGTAGTATCTATTGAATAAGTGTCAATTTTGCATCCTTCTTGATGAAAAGATATTTAAGTGCAGCGTGATTGGTAAAAATGACCACTATAGAGCCCAAATGTATGATCAAAACTTGTCAAATGATGCAACACTGCTATTAACTCCTTCTCAGTGGTGGTGTAGTTCAGTTGTGGCCCAGTTAATGTCTTGCTTGCATAGCATCACATATGCAACTTCTTATCCTTCCTTTAGCCAAACACATAACCCACAGCTTAATCGCTAACATTACACATGATTTCAAATGGGAGTATCCAATCCTGTGAAGTTAAGATTGATGTTGATGTCAGTTCTTTGTTTAATAGATCAAATGTAGATAAATAGTTATCATCAAAACAAAAAGGCACTTCCTTGACTAACAGGTTCATTACAGGTATTGTTATTTGTGATAAGTCTTTAATAAAGCGACAGTAGAATCCTGCATGACCTAGTAATGCTCACACGCCTTTGACATTAATGGGTGGTGGGAGTTTCTCTATGACCTCTGCCTTTGCTTTGGCCAATTCAATTCTTTAGTGCAATATTTTTTGCCCTAGCACTACTCCCTTATGCACCATAAAATGACACTTTTTCTAGTTTAATACTATATGTGATTCTTCACATGTTTAGAGTACTCTGTCTAAATTAATATTTCATTACTCAAAAGAGTCTTTAAAGACTAAAAAATCATCCACAAAAACTTCCATAATTTTCTGGATCATATCCACAAAGATAGACATTGTGCACCTATAAAATGTAGTTATAGCATCACATAACGTGAAGGGAATTTGTCTATATGCTAATATACCATAAGGGCATATAAAAGTGGTCCTTTTTTAGTCTTCAGGATAGATGAATATCTAATTGTATCCCGAGTAACCATCTGGGAAGCAATAGAATGAGTTACCAGTTACTCTCTCGATCATTTGATCTATGAATGGGAGAGGGAAGTGATCCTTTTTAGTTACCTTGTAGTTTTCAATGGTTTATGCAAACTCTCCATCCTGTAATTGTTTATGTCAAAATTATCTCTTCACATTCACTCTCTATAATGATCATTTCACCCTTCTTTTATATGCATTGTACCAGGTTGGCCCATTCACTATCAAATATTGGGTATATGATACCCTTGTCTAAGAGCTTCACTACTTCCTTCATATGAGCTTCACTACTTCCTTCATTCTTTAAGGTTTATTCGATGTATAACAACATTTGGGCTTATACCTTGAATGTCGAATATCTACCATCCCATGGCTTATACCTCAAATAATGATGTTTAGAGTTTGACCTTCACCTAGAAAGGTATATATGAGGTGTGTGGGTAAAGGTTTGAGATCTATAGTTGGCGGTTTCGTCGTAGAAGGTGGTATAGGTGTTTAGGTTCTTACCAATGTTTCTTGATGTCTACCCGACTCCTTCGTCTCAACATTTTCCTTAAACTTAACTTCATTTGCCTTCTCAGCTTCTTTGCCTATCTCAAATTCCACAGGTCTAATTTCTTCAAATTAGCCCTCTTCTTGCTCTTGAGCATTTTTTTCCATAACATCAATATTTATGCAAGTGTTACTTTCTTTTGAATTTTTCAAGGCCTTGTTAATATTGAACTCCACTTGATCTTCACCAATCTGAAGTGTTAATTTACCTTCAGAAACATTGATAAATACTCTTCCTATGTTCATGAAAGCTTGTCCAAGAATTAGTGGATATTTCTTATCCTCTTCGAAATCAAGAATGAAGAAATTGGTAGGGACAATGAACTTGTACACTTGCATTAAAACATCTTCCACCACTCCAAATGGTCTTTTAATTGATTAATCAGCTAACTAAATTAACGTTAAAGTTGGCTTGACCTCACAAAGTCCTAATTTCCTAAATATCTACAAAGGCATAGGATTTATACTTAATCCTAAATTGCATAAGCACTTTGTGAATTTGAATTCACCAACAACACAGGGGATTATAAAACTCCTTGAATCTTTTAGCTTAGACGGCATATGACTGGTGATTGTGGAACTACAGCTGCCTGTTACATTATCGTTTAGTTCTCTTTCTAAGTGTGCTTCTTTAATAATATGTCCTTTATAGATCTAGCGTGCTTGGGCATATGTTACAATGCCTCCATGAAAGAATGATTAATTTCAAAAGTCTTCAATTTCTTGACCCAATTTGCACTTTTTTAATCATTGAGGATATAGAATCTTGGGTGGATATGATGGAGGGACAATGTAAGGTAGGTATTAACTTATGTCAACATCCTTTTTATTTTTTTGGTCTTTCTCTGTTGGGTGGGGTATAGGTTGTGTCTTTGCTGGTTGCTCAAGTTCCTTCACACTTCGAAGTGTGATTGCCTTTAGTTGCTCTTTTGGGTTTATTTCTGTATTACTTAGGAGGCTCCCCACACTTTTTGTAGACAATGCAATTACCAGTTGGCTAATTTGAACTTCTAAGTTATTGATGGAAGAGGTATAGTTTTTGGTTACTTGTTCGAACCTCCCTTCCAATCTCTTATGAGGGTCATCCATATTTATAAACTTGTCTAAGATTTTATCTAGTTTGGAATCAGTAGAATTGGATTTCTCTTATTGAAATCCTTGTAGCCCTTGATTTCAAAATTGGCGTCCTATATTGTTTGACTAAGAAAACTTCCGGTGGTTCTTCCACCCAGGATTATAGGTGTTAAAGTAAGGATTGTCCCCCTCCCTTTAACCAAATTGTGCTCCTATATAATTGAGTTGCTCTGTTTCATTGGTTTGCATCAAGAAGCAATCAATGGTATCATGGTTGTCTTCTCCACATGATTCATATACATGCTGAATTACTTTAATAAGAGCTGATGATGAGGCTTTCATCCATTTGATTTTTCAGATTAAAATATCAATCTTTGCCTGCATCTCTGTAATCGAATCAACAATATTGGCTACCTTCTGACCCCAAAAGAATGTTTATTATCTACTTCTATCTAACATCCAAAGATAACTATTGCTCGCCATCTCTTCTTATAATTCCTCCACTTCCTTAACAGTTTTTCTCATTAGAGATCCTCTAGATATTGCATTAATGGTGGCCCTTGTGGGTGGATTAACTCCATTATAAAAGCAATAGGAATTTTTTGGGTAAGTTATGGTGAGGAAATCTCCTTTGTAAATCCTTATAATGTTCTCATACTTCATAAAGTGACTCCCCATCATTTTGTTGGAAATTTTCAATCTCCTTTAACCTTGTCATATGTGTAAAAGGGAAGTAGTTGTCTAAAAATGCGCACACCAGTTGCTCTCAAGTTGTGATGGTTGCAGGGGCTAGGATCTTCATTAGCTAACCCATAAAATTGCTCATAGGTTTGCATCATATTCAACAAAGATGGTTTAATCTCAAATGATGTTGCTTGTATTAGCAGTGGAGTGATGCCTTGATGTGTAGAATTGAGCCATGGTCTCATGAAATTCTATAAGGTTTGCTACTGGTTTTCTTGATGATGTTCCTCTACCATCATTCTTTCGGTCTCTTCTTGGCATCTCACTCTTTGAATTACTTGTCCTAGTCTTATGATATCACGTGCTAGAGTTTTTGCAACTTTGTTTGAACTCTAAGTAACTCTTATGTTCATGTAGACACACAATCACAAGAAAGGAGAAAAAGAAATTCCTTAGATAAAAGGAATTCAACTAGTCTTAAACTAACACCCCAGAAATGACGCCAAAAAATTGTTGACCAAAATTTAACTAATATAAAACCCTTAATATCTACAAGTATATAGATCTTAAACTTGTAGTGATTGAGGTATTGATCTCACATGGAATTAACTAAAACTAAATGAACCTAACTTTGTCTAAGGTTGTGAAAAATGATTTGAATGAGAAGAAAAATGATAAAAAAAATTAGGCGATCAAATATGAGTTAAATGAAAACAAATTCAGAAATTAACACAATCAAATCAAATTGAGCACTTAACTACTTAACAAATGAGCTGCCATAATAAAACAAGAATGATCAAGAATGAAAGTCTATGATTAGTTCTATCATTATTTTGCTCCTTTAGCCACTTTTAACTCAATTTAGTGTCGAACCAAGATTTTAGAAGGGTTTGATTATTCTCTCTCAATACCTAATCATTTAATCCCGAGTAATAATCTCTAATTGATAATAAAATTCTAGATTTTCAATCTCTCGATTAACAAAAATAACCTAACATTTTTAACTAGTTCTTAAGAAATCTATCAGATAATCAAGTTCTCACATAAGATCTCTCTTCGTATGATTACCAATTTGATATTTACATGAATTATTAGGTCGTTAACTCACATCACCCAACCTAATCAGATTACTATCGACTCACTCTCTTGATTTATTGTCAAAGTATAAGTAAACACAAATATGATAACACTAAAAACATTGTATTGAGATCAAAATTGTTCAAGTCATAAAATAAGTCAAGAATAAATGCTAATATTAAATTAGAAAACCATTAACGTGTATAACATCCTCAACACCAGTTCATACATCAAACTTAAAGAAAATAAACAAAAGAAGAAGAAGAAATTGAGTTAGATCGGTCTGGAGTTTGCTTGATAGCTGTTGATCTTCTTGATCCCTCTTTGATCTTCCTTGATTTTTCCCCAATTTGGTAAGATGATAGCTGCTCCTTTTGGGTCTCTTAATGTTCTTTTATAGTAAATGAGTAACTTAGGGCTAATGTTAGGACTTACTCAAGTCACATTTTCCCAAAAATGCCCTTCAAACATTAAATAGATGAAAAAACCCTATATCTGGTGAGTGCTTGCCACAATCATGACAAGGGTGTCATGATCGTGACACAATATAAAAACCTTCTTCCTAAGGTCGTGATTGTGCATGGATTGTCACAACAATCCATGCACAATCATGTCCTTAGGATAAAATCCTTCTATCATGATCATGACATTCCATCCACAATCGTGACACTAGGGAGGAGTCTTCTGTCATGAACATGATATGCCTGTCATGATAGTGACCGTACCTTTTAGACCAAGCATACTCCAACTTCCTTTAATCTTCATTTATTTGGATCCATTCACTAAAAAACACATCAAAACACCTCAAGAGCATAATATTAAGGTTCAATATTATGACCTAAACCACCACATAGCATTAAAAAAACGTAAACAAACATTCACATGAACATAATTCTAAGCGTAAACATGCAATAATCATCTAATCAACACCTATAAACACACTTAAAAAATGTAGCAAAATATAATCTAAACTATAACTATCAATACACAATATTATTTTACTCTCATTTCTTCATAAATTCATAATGCTAATTGTTATTGGAATTGAACCAATTCACATAAACAATTCTAACTTTCAAACTCAAATTTCCTTATGCATATTTTATAAACCATTCATAAAAAACACATGACATAACCAAAACACAATTCAATCGCAATTCATAGTGAAAACAAGCAACTTAAAATGCACCAAAAATTAAAAATTACAAATAAGTTAAGGTCGGGTCGAGACAAGTAGATGAATCTACATCTACATCTAGATCTAGAAATTATTGATTTTTTCAATTTTTCCAGGCGAGCAGTGTCGATGGTGGACTGGAGAAGAGTAGTGATAGTGGATTGGAGAGTGGAGATAGTTGCAAAGGTAGACCGGTCGAGAGAAAGCAAGCTTGACCACTGGGCTAGCTGTTCGACCAAAGGTGGAGACTTGCCACATGTAGTGTTATTAGGATGGTTTGACGTGGAGCATGTTACTATGGTAGTAAATAGCGACTGGTGGTGCGATGGCAGTGGGTGGTTGATGACAACACTGTCTACGTAGAGGGAGAATGAACTATAAAGCTTCAAGATGGGTAGAGAGGAGAGAGGGAGAGTAGAAGTGAGAGTGGTCTGTATTGGATTTATTTTATTAGGCTTTTTTTTTGTAATTCAATTCCTAAAGTTTTTATATTTCATGATAATGGCTGATATTAGAATGAAAATTTAAATGCTATAGGTATGAAGACACCGATACCAACAACTAGTAGAAAATATCCAAATTTTGTACCTTTTTTAGGCTAGTACGGTACCTTTCGATCTGTAAAATTCAAACTGTTATACATGTGTTTAGCAGTTAGAAAAGCATAATGGATTGCGATCGTGCATCAGCAATGGACTGAGCAATGTAGTGGTTGAAACAGATTCTAATACTCTTCTTTTGCTGCTTAAAAATCGCACTTCTTGGCCATGGACTTTATTTGCAATCTTATCAACGATACAGTCATTGTTGCCCTGTGTTTCGATTTCTTTTTTGCATATTTACAGAGAGGCCAACTCCATGGCAGATTATCTAGCACATAATGCAACCACTATGCAATAATCAACAACATTCTCTTATCCTTCCATGCCGCGAATGCTTCAAGGATTAATTCGACTAGATCAACTTGGTTTTCCTTCGATTCGTGTAAGACCTAGAATAGTAACTTTTTAGTTTTTCTTTCTCCTTTAAGTTGTGTTTGTTAAAGCTTGAGGTAGGCATTCGAATAGATTATTGTAAGCCACCTTAGCTAAAATCTCTCTGGGGAGGTATGACCGAATGTCCTGCTTCCCTATGTATCTTTTTATTCCAAATTAGCAATCATATGGGCATCGACCCCCCCTTATCGAGAAAAAAAAATTTGCAAAGTTTTTAGTTTCTCCATAAACTTTGAAACTTTGCAAATTATGCATCTAGTTTGCTCTTTTGTAGTCATTGAGGATATGGAATCTTGGGTATATATGGCAGAGGGGCAACATAAGCAGTTTATTCACTAATGTCTACTTTCTTCTTTTTTTCTTGGTCTTTTTTAACTAGGTGGGGTGCAACTTATATCTCTGCTACTTATTTAAGTTCCTTCCCACTTTGAAGTATGATTATCTTTAGTTTTTCCCTTGGTTTTGCTTCAGTATTGCTTGGGGCGTGCTTCAGTATTGCTTAAGAGGCTCCCCGTACTTCTTGTAGACAATGTATTTTCCAGTTAACTCATTTGAGCTTCTAAGTTATGGATAGAAGAGACATGATTTTTAATTACTTATTCGAACTTCCCTTCCAATCTCTTATGAGCGTAATCCATGTTTATAAGCTTGTTCAAGATTTTACTCATTTTAGATTCAATAGAATTGGATTTCCTCTATTGAAATCTAAGTGGCCTTTGATTTCGGAATTGACCTCTTACATTGTTTAACCAAGAAAAATTCGGGTGTTTCTTTTACCTAGGATTATATGTGTTGGAGTAAGGATTGTTCCCTCCTCCTCGACCAAATTGTGCTCTCATATAGTTGAGTTGTTTTGTTTTATTGATTTGCACCAAAAAGCAATCGATGGTATCGTGGTTATCTTGTCTATATAATTCAGATTTACACTGAAATGCTTTAATAGGACCTGATGAAGAGGCTTTCGTGCCATTTAGTTGTCCAATTAAAATATCAATTTTTTCCTGCATTTATGTTATCAAATTAATAACAAAGGCTCCCTTTTGATCGTAGAAGGTTGTTTTTTGCTTACTTCTATCTAACGTCCAAAGATAACTATTGCTTGCCATCTCTTCAAACAAGTCCTCTACTTCCTCAATAGTTTTTCTCATTAGAGATCCTCTAGATGTCCCATCAATGGTGCCCCTTGTGGTTACATTAACTCCATGGTAATAGGTTACAATAGAGATTCTTGAGGTAAGTTATGGTGAGGAAATATCCTTTGCAAATCCTTATAAAGTTCTCAGGCTTTATAAAGTGACATCTCATGGCTTTGTTGGAAATTTGTAATTTCCTTTATCAACCTTGTCATGTTTGTTAGATGGAAGTACTAGTCTAAAAATGCACGCACCATTTTCTCCCATGTTGTGATGTTTTTCGAGTTTAAGAAGTGATAACATGCCTTGGCTCTATCCCTTAGTGTGAAGGGAAAGAGCCGCATCTAATAGCATCTTCTGACATTCCATGATATCAGAAAGTATCAAATATTTCTAAAAAATTGACCAAATGGGCATTAGGATCTTCATTGGCTAACCTATAAAACTGCACACTGGTTTCCATATTTTCAACAAAGTTAGCTTGATCTCGAATGATGTTACTTGCATCGATGATTGAGTGATGCCTTAATGTGCAAATTAAACCCTAGTCTCATAAAATCCATCAGGGTTCGTTACTGGTTTTCTTGATTATGTTCCTCCATCATCGTTCTTTTGGTCTCTTTTTGGCGTCTCACTCTTTGAATTGCTTATTTTAGTTTCATGATATCAAGTGCTAGAGTTTCTACAACCTTGCTTGAACTCCTAGTAACTCTTGCCGGAAACAAGAAAGGTGAAAAAGAAATTCCTTAGAACAAAAGAATTCAACTATTCCTAAACTAATTCCTTGACAACGGGCCCAAAAGCTTGTTGAGCAAGTTTCACCTACACTAAAACCCTCAATATTTGTAAGTATACATATCGTAAGTTTGTAGTATCAAAGGTATTGATCCCATAAGAAATAGTTAAAACTAAGTTAACCTAACTTTTTCTAAGTTTAAAAATAAGATTCTAATGAAGTGAATGGTCAAAAATAAAAAAAATTAAATAAAATTGAGCACTTAACCACTTAACAAATGAGCTTCCAGATTAAAACAAGAATGATCAAGTATGAAAATTTAGAATTCGTTCTATCATTATTTTGCTTCTTTAACCACGTATGATTCATTTGGGTGTTGATCCTAGATTTCTAAAGGGTCTGATTATTCTCTCTCAATACATTTAACCCCCAATTAATTATCCTTAATTAATTATGAAATTTCAAATTTGCAAACTCTCGATTCATAAAAATAGCCCAACGTTTTCAACCAGTTCTTAAGCAATCTATTGGATAATCGAGATTTTAGTAAAAGCTCTCTTCATATGATTATCACTTTGATATTTGTGTGACTTATTAGGTCGTTAACTCTTATTACCCATCCTAATCATATTATTTTTGACTTACTTTCTCGATTTATTATTGAAGTATAAGCAACCATAAATATCACAACACCATAAGATTATATTGAAATAAAAAATGATTAAGTCACAAAATAAGAAAGAACAAATCCTGATCTGAAACTAAAATATAATAAACATGTATAGCATCTTCAATCTCAGTTCATACACGAAGCTTAAAGAAAATAAACAAAGGAAGAAGAAAGAAATTAAGTTAGACTAGTTTAGAAATGTTGGAACAGTTGGAACTCTCTAATGCTCCCTTATTGATCTTCCTAGTCTTTTCCCTCAATTTGGTAATATAGAGGCTAATGTTTTGGGGACTTTTTACGTTCATTTATAGTAAATAAGTGTTTTAGGGTTAATTTTACGGCTTATCTAGGTCATATTGTCCCAAAAACACCTAAAATAGATGGAAAATCCCACGATCATGACTCAATATAAAAACCTTCTGTTGAGCAAATTTTTCCTAATATAAAACTCTCAATATCTATAAATATATGGATCGTAAACTTCTAGTAATTGAGGTATCAATCCCATGAGGAATTAGCTAAAACTAAATAAACCTAATTTTGTCTAAAGTTATGAAATATGATTTAAGAGAAAATAAAATCCAGAAATTAAACAATAAAATTAAGCACTAAACCACTTAACAATTGAGCTATCACAATAAAAAAAGGATGATCAAGTATGAAAGTATAAGATTCATTCTATTGTCATTTTTCTCCCTTAGCCATTTTTTATTCAATTTGGTGTTGATCCTGGATTTACGAAGGGTTTGATTATTCTCTCTTAAGATCTAATCAATTAAAACCAATCAATTATCCCTAATTGATTCCAAAATTTTATATTTGCAATCTCTCTATTCATGAAAAACGACTTAACATCTTCAACTAGTTCTTAAGCAATCTATTGAATAATCGAGTTCTCACACAAGATCTCTTTTTGTATGATTATCGATCTAATATTTTTATGACTTATTAGGTCGTTAAATATCATTACCCAACCTAATTAGATAAATACTGACTCTCTCTCTCAATTCGTCATTAAAGTATAAGAAAACACAAATATCACAAAACCCAAAACATTGTATTGAAATAAAGAATGGTCAACTCACAAAATGAGCTAATAACAAATCCTAAAATGAAATTAAAACATCATCAACGTGTATAGCATCTTCCAATACAGTTTACACATCAAGTTTAATAAAAATAGCATAAGGAAAGAAAGAAAAACTTAATTTGGAGTTGAATCTGCAAATTTAGAAAATGTTGGACAGCTGATGCTCCTCTTGATCTTCCTTGGATTAACCTGAATTTGGTAAGATAGTGTTGTTGGATCGGAAAATGAAAACATGTTATATTTGGAGCACCAATAGATTTCAAAAAATTTTAGAAATCATATTTTTAGCAGAAGCAACATATCCAAATCATCATGTCAATCCATACATGATATGGTATAAGGGTAACAATAAACATAAACAAGACAAAGAGTATTACCGACTCCTTTGCTACAACTTTAATTCCTCGTTACATTATCCTCTCCTTTTTCTTGTATCCAAAACCCTTGCTTTTGAATCTTTTCCTTTAGAAATCTATCTTCTCCTTATTGTTGTATCCTCACCAATTTGATTTACCTCTTGTTCTTCTAGGACAATTTGGTTAACACAATCCTTTGGTGGGAAAGGAGAAGAAATGTTTGGAGGAGATTTTTCTTAGAAGAAAAACGAACCAAAAGTAAAACTCTTCTCTTGCTAATTTCGATTCACTCATGCATGAAAGGAAGGAGAGAGTCAAACCATGCAAGAACACTTTCTTACACACTCAATTTCGGTTAAGCATAGTATGGAAGAAGAGAATAGCATCCAATACATCACTTCTTTCATTAATCAATCATAAAGTAGCCAATAAATGAGACTCTTCTCATTTATCATTAAGGTGGCTATATGAAAAGATTATTAACCTATACATGACCTACCAATTTCAATTTTCGAAGATGGAAGAAGGAAGATGGTCCATCCAATGTACATCTTTGGACCATCTTCCTTCTTTAATCCAATGAATGTTAATAGGTTACATGCTAACATTAAAAGATAACCATTAAACCATTTAATGGTAAGTTCATAACTACATTTAATGATGATAAACCATAATAAAGACCATCTTTATTTAACATTTTAATGTCAAATGTGTAGCTGCACATTCAACCCTAATAATCGAAATTGCTCCTTCATTTCTTTAAAAAATTTGTTTTGATATAATTAATCTAATCAATTACATTAAACCAAAGTCTAGCCCATTCCTAAATGAACATTTGGGCTTTTAATTAACCATTAATTAGTGTAAGCCTGATAGCGCCCAAGTTTATTATATCAATTGGCGACATTTTCATGAATTTTACTACACTTCTTAACTCCTATTTCTAGATTTTATGCTTAAATTGACTCTTGAGTGTCTACCTTTATCTTATGTAGTTTGAGAGTAAAAATTGTCACAAATCAGTATTAATTGAACTAATTAATTTTCTAGAGCAATTGATATTGCAAACTACCATTCTTTCATTGTAGGAGACTCAAGGAGAAGGGACTCAAGAAGGAGATGTAGAGTCAAGGAAGGCTGAAGTCAAGTCAACAAATGAACATGCACAACAGGAAGTTCGCCACGGCAATATGAAGAATTCCAGGCAGAACTTTCAGGAAAAGTTCGTAGCGGTAAAAATTAAATCTTTCACCACGGCGAAAGAACCAACGACGAAGCCAAAACTTTCAGGAAAAGCTTGTCGCAGTGAACCTTCGAATACCCGAACTATTTTTGGAAATTTACCCACTTTACAAACCGATCCAAACCCATTTTCTTTTAAAACCTACCATATTAGGTTAAGAGAGCCAACACTGAGAACGTACATAACACCTGGCTCTCTCTCTCAACTTTTAGACATTCATACATAACACCTCGCTCTCTCTCTCAACTTTCAAACATTCATCATCGCCTCTCCTCCATCTTTCATTGTCAACTTCTCCACTGACATTCGCTTCCATGGATGCTTCTAGTGGGTTTCTGGTTATGAGTTCTCCTGAAGTAATGGTTAGCTAGGCACCTCTTTCCTCTTGAAGACGTAGCAATGGTTAGAGTTCATTGGGCTTAAAAGGAGAGTAGTTTAATCATCTTCAGCTACATTGTTTTGAACACCTAGGTTTAGGATTTGTAATTTGTAGTTGAATATTCTTGATTAGAGTTTAATCAAGTGTCGAACATTCAACGTGTTATTGGGATTTGTTGATGTAGAAATTGGAATTTGAATATATGAATTCTCATAGATGTCTATTTGTGATTTGGTTAATTCTCTTTTATCTGCCTAGTTGTGTTTGATGTTGAAATGATGTTAGATCCCAAAATAACTTATTGCATTGACTTACTATTGGGACCCTAAATCCGGAACCCAACTACTTAATCTGAAACCCTCACACCTATATACAAGTATAAGGTCAATGAACGTCCTCCGTACAAAACTCGTAAGATTCATCGTAATTATCCTCCAATTATCATAATAATCTGCTTAGGGCCCAT
>JANTPM010000245.1:11543274-11554867 GCA_025434745.1 Erythroxylum divaricatum | reverse complement strand
ATTCAAGAAGAAAAACATGGAAGGAGGTGAAAGCTACAAGATGGGTCAAGCAAAAGTCGAAAATGGTGGAAGATAAAAGAAATTTTATATTGGAAGAACCAAGGAAGCTTTAGACAATTGATGATTGGATCAGGCTTATGGCATGGAATTTAAAGGTGAGTAATATGTTTGTTTTCAAATTTCTAAGCTATTGTTTTACAAATGATTTTGGAAAGATTATGAATTGTTTATCCAATGGATTTCAAATAATTTTTATAAAGTTGAAATACTTGTTTGAGCTCATTATGTTTAATTGATTGAAATTCAATAAGTGAACTTGTGTAACATGATTTTTAAATGATTTGCAATTTTCTAAGGCATGCATTCCCTTGTTTGGAATAATTGAGAATTGTTATGTGAATTATGTTTTACAAATTGTGCAAAATGGGAAGTGATGCTAGAAATGCATATATATGTCAAGAGTGTGCCTTTTTGGGGCAAAGTACTTTCAATGCATGAATTACATGTTATGTGGGTTCGGCATAGTCCCTCAAGAATCGTCACGTGCACGTCGACCCAAGAAAAGCCTTCTCCCGGCTGCCCGCAAGTGGCACGAAGTTCCTTTTAGGACTCCCTTATGTGTACGACTACACAAGGCCATTTTATGGAATTGTGTAGTCATTATGTGTATGGACTTGCCAAACCATTTTGATGTGTTATAGGATTTTGATGGTACTTGAAATGTGGTGCATTCATATCCTTAAAATTGTTCATGCTTTGTGAAAGGAAAAAAATTGAGTTTTACGAGGAATAAGAATGTGAGGTTTTTAACTGTGACAGTTTTGGAAATTGTGTAAAAATGTTTTGAAAAGTTGAAGAGTTTGTGAAATAAACGTTTGATGAAATTTCTACTATGAAATTCTTTATAAGATTGCAAAAGTTTTGAGAAAAGATTTTGCTTATTTTCCAACTTACAAGCATATTATCCACGAGCTCTCTAGCTCACCCCCCTCCCCCTTTCATCCCCATCTCCAGGTATTCGAGAAGGAGATCGGATGAAAGTATGGCAAGACTTTATGTTCGTTTTGTATAGCGTCTGTTTTGTATAAAGTAGGGCTTGATAATGATTTTGTATAAGTCTTTGATATGGCTTAAATTGCCATAAATGTATTACAAGCATTTTATTTCAGGATGTATGAGAATTATGATACTGTATAAGAACATGATTTATGGATTTGGAAATGTATTTGGCTTTGGATTGTTCTTATTGGATAATTAGAATGTATATATATATATATAGACATGGATGAATGTATTGATGATGAAATATGAATGGTGATGATTGATGAATACAATTGGATATGAAAAATGACTTGAAATGGTTTAGAGTTTAGGTTTGCGGTTATGCTGAGATCCCGGACGGAGGGTCCGGTGGATTATGACATATGTGTAATTGTCTGGAATTTATAGAAGTGTATTCAAGTTACTTGCAGGTTTGGGTTTTGTTTAAGTGCAGCCGTTATGCTGCCGGATTTTTATATGGTAATATAGGGATAAGTGAAATTGTGTATGGATTTATGGATTATTTGACATAAATATGAGATTATTATGGTAAAGAATTAGAATATGATACATAAGAAGATTCAAGTATTTTTGAGATTAGTATGAGTTGAAGGATAAGTTTCCCAAAGGGGGAAATTATTTGTTTGATATTAAATAAGATGGATTAAATGATGAAAAAATGAATAAAAAGGAAAAAGAAAAAAAATGTACATGGATTTCGGATAGGTTAAGTCATAAGGGTTTCCAACGCAACAAGATTTCTATGTCCACACTTCGGATGTCGGGATTTATCATTTTAGTTTAAATTGATCTATTTGTCTGGCATTCGTATTCGATTCCACTTGTATCCGATTTGTATTCGATTCGACTTATTTGATATTCGATTTCGGTTGGATTCGATCCTATTCGCTTCGCATTTGTTTCGTTTCATTCGCTTTGGTTTTCAATTTTCATTCCACTTTTCATTTCTGCTTCATGTGTTGGCTTCGCTATATGATCCAATTCATTGTTTTTCATTCCGTTTCGAATTCGATTTAAGAGTGATTAGGTTCAGTTTAAGCAATGATAACGTTAAGTGTAAGAAGTTGGGTTCCGAAAACGGGATCCAACAAAGACCACCTAGCTCTTTAGGTTAGCAAACTTTGTCCCAATGAACTAGGTGAATCTTTCGATTGCTGATAAAAGAACCCCATAAAAAATTTTGAATAATTTTCTCCAAGTAGTCGCACATACTCCAAGGAAGATGGACCGCCTGCATTGTAAAAGTAGGAAGAGAATACACAATTGATTGGATTAAAGTGATGCATCCTGCAAACGACAAAAGATTTTCCTTCCATCCTCAAAGGCGTTGTTACACTTTGTTAATTATCTATTGGTACTTTCTTTTATCGACTCTCTCATGCAACAGAGGCACTCCAAGATAGCATCCTAAGTCTGTCGTCTGCTTAAAGCCCAATTCTCTGCTCAAAATGCGCGCTATTGAATGGTGGACATTCTTGGAGTAAAAATAACGAGAGTTATCTTGACTAACTCGTTGCCTCGAGGCTACACAAAACTTGCTCAAGGTGTCACGAAAGATAGAGACTTATTTGAATAAAGCTTTGCAAAACAAGATGAGATCATCACCAAAAAACAAGTGCGATAAAGGGGGCCTTTTTGGCTTAATTTAATAGTCTTCCAAGTTCCTTATGAAACAGAAGTATTGATTAAGTAACTCAGTCGTTCCATACGCAGTATGAAAAGGTAAGGCGATAGCGGGTCCCATTGTCGAATACCTCTAGAAGGAGTAAACGCATCACTAAGTTCCCCGTCCCAATTCACTTGCATAGACATCGATGAAACACACTTCATAATAATTTTTATCAATGAATCAGGAAGTCGTATATCTATGAGGGTGTCTTGGATGAAGTCCTAAGAAAGCCTATTGTAAACTTTTTCTAGATCCACCTTGATAGCAAGAATCCCTTTCTTTCCTAATTTTCTTCTCATAGTATGGATGATCTCTTGGGCAATAATAATATTATCAAGAATCAATCTCCCTAGAACAAAGCTGCATTGAATTGGGGCTATAAGGTCATCTAGATAAGGCTTTAGCCAGTTAATAACAATCTTAGTAATAGCATTATAAATCATTGAACACAAAGCGATTGGCTTGAATTGCGTGATCGACTTTGGGGAGGGAATCTTTGGTATGAGAACCAAAATAGCACGATTTAACTACGGCTCCCAAAATTCATGTCTAAAAATTTTCTGGATAAATTTTATCAGAGAAGACCCTATGATGTCCCATTGAGTTCTTCGGAAAGAATTAGGTTGTTCAGGTCATTCGTAGCCTTGTGAGAGAGTAAAGGAAAAAGGCCATTGAGCAAAAGTTTCATAAGGGTCGAACGATTTGTCGTGTAGAGTTTTTCAAAGAAAGTCTTAGCTATATGTTGCATACGTGCTGGTTCTGAACTACTGCAGTCATTTTCATCTTATAGTGAGATAATGCACACTTTCTGTCTTCTGGCTATTGTGACCACATGGTAGTATTTCGTGTTCTTATCTCCTTGTGTTATCCACTGACATCTTGATTTTTGGTGCCAATATAGTTCCTCTTGATAGAGGACTTGTTAAATCCCATTACGTAAATACATTTCCAGGTCCCGAAGAGAATCATATTCCTCTTCTTTCAGTGCTTTTTGAATACCCATGAGTCGTGCCATGAGTCTCATTTTGTGATGAAAAATATTGCCAAATGTAGAGGAATTCCAAAGCTGCAGTTTGTCCGCAAGATTCCTGATCGCACTACAAAACTCCGGTATATTAGGATTCCAATTGTCTTTGACAGTTTGTGCGAAGTGATCATGGGTTAACCATGCTAACTAAAACTGGAATGGCTGAGGAGTATGAGGTATTTATATAGTTTGAGTTAACATCACAAGGAGAGGTCGATGATCTAACTTTAGGAAGTGAAGATGAGTAACTATAGTGTTTTGGAATGAAGTCAACTAGGAATTAGAGCAGAAAACTTGATCAAGTCTAACGAGAATTTGTCCTCTCCTCTATTTGAATTTGGGCCTTATAAATCCAAGATCCTAAAGGTGACAGTATTGTACACAATCTCGAAATTGAGTATTAATAATTGGGCGATTTTTGGAACCTCCTCGTATATCGCTCTTTCTAATTTTGCATTAAAGTCTCCACCCAATAGCTACGATTTAGTGGTAAAGCGAGCAATTTTACGTACATACTTCTATTAAAAAAATGTTGTAGAGGGTAAGTGAGGCTAGCATAGATGGCAATGAAATCGCAAGAGGTTTGCTCCCACTCAATATTGATATAAATAAATTGGCAGTGAGCTAGTTGTATTTTAAGCATAATGTCTATTGTCCATAAAAGCTAATTACCTCCAGAAAAACCATCAGCTTCCACTAGAAAGGAATGAATAAAACCCAATCTCTTGATAATCTTCTATGCGCGTACTCTGCTAATTCGAGGCTCAACTAGAACTACGATGAAAGGCTTATAAATCCAGATGTAATTCTTAAGAATCGGCTTAAAGGTTTTACCTCCAACCCCTTAACAGTTTCATATAAAGATCGACATAAAAAGTGTTCGAGAGGAAAGTAACCACTATTAGGCATGAGGGGTTACCAATTCATCGACTTGACCATCATCAGGGGTAGTCATGGGATGCTGCGGTAGCTCATCCATCTAAGAATCCATTACAACAGTGTCTTTAATATCCAAAGTCGGGCTACGCCCACGATCTGATGGCCTAGGAGGTAGGATATGTTTAGTGGTCAATGGTGGAGTAAACATAGCTTCTTCAATCATATCGTCCTCCATTTTACCACAGACCATGTCCTCGTTCATAGGTATAGTAAGAGATTTGTCCTAGATGATCAATTCTTCATGTGAAGGAATAGAGATAGCCACTTGATTTGTGGCAATGTTCTGAGGCACTGCAGGCGGTTGCTTTGGATTAGAGGAGCGTTTCGGCTATTTATCATGGACCAGTAGGTTCTGTGGTTTATTCACTTAGTCTTTATATAAACAATCCTGGCTCGCACCAATCCCACTAGACGATGGATGAGCCATTATAGAGCTCCATCCTGGTGCTGGCGATTTATATTTTATTTGTGGTGGGACTATGTTTGATTTATAAACGGACGCTCCTTTGAGCTTCTCTGCAATAGGAGGTGGACGTGCATTAAAGGAGATGAGACAATCATTTTCTGAAAAGGGCTAATATCTCGAACGCCTAGAGTCCTCTAGAGTAGGAAGGCTCCTCCTGTCTCATCCTTGCACCTTGTCATCGGTGGACAGACGACGATTGCATATTTGAACTTGTATCCAAGGGCCATATACCTCTTTATGAGGTTCTGCTGACGATGTTGCCATGTGAGTGTCCGTTGGGATAGCCATTGGATGGTGCTCAGTGATGTCGTCTATTGTCGGAGGGGCAGTAGTCTGGGTAGGACAACCTGCGGCACCATGTCTAACCAGACCCCACGTGAAGCAGATCTATAGTAATCCCTCATAAGCAACTTTTATGAGTTCGCCATCCAGTTCGACTATGGACTGAAGAGGGTAGCTGAAATCAATATCCATCAGCACCCAAGCAAAATTTTCCCGTTGTGATTGTTGTATATTTTCATCAATTTTCACAGTACGTCCGACCAATTTTTTGAGGGCTTTTAGTATAGAGGGATGATACTGGGAGATCGATAATTCAGGAAAGTGCACTCAAGATACAACATGAGAGATTTCACTGGAAGTTCCATAGTTGGACTGATAGGGCATGTCCTAATATCACCCAAGGACCCTTTATAAGGGGATTAATATAGTCATCTTTTTGTACAAAGATGATCAAGAAAAATTCATTGTCAATATCAATGATCTTCATATGGCCAAACAATGTCCACATTGTGTTGAGTTTGTTTTTGAGCATAGTGAAACCGATTCTGCGTCCCAAAAACTTAACAACAATCGCCTTTTCCCATTATTTATCTAGTCTACCTTTGAGGGAGTTGGACAATTCAACACCCAAAACAAATTCTCCTTGCACCATGTTGATATCTCCCTCTTCAATCTCCACAAGGTCCTCTTCAGGCAATTCACAATCCCTTATGGCTTCTGGGACTTGATGACCTGTGACTGTTGCGCTATAGCTGTGGAGAAGAGTAGGCGGAGACGGAGGATGAGGAGGCTGGTCTTCCTCGCGCTTGCGTAGGCGAACTTTTTTTGCAGCGTGGCTAGCGTTGCCAAAAGGGTTCAGGTCATCTCTCATAGTTTTAGAGCGTTTGGAACTATCCATAGCTTTTTTACTTAATTCATGCCTACTTTTACTTCAACGTCTAACACACTATTAATTAGTATTTTATGGTCTTTCATGTCAATATTATTGTGCAAGGATGAGTGTGTATGAGAGTGCGCCTTGCGAGAGTGGATCTTAGGAATGGGGAACAGATTCACAACTCTATTTCTCCCATTTTCATCTCATCTGAGCCTGTCTAATTTTCATGAGTCTATATTCAGATAGATTTTTATGAAATAAAGTAGGAATAAAGTAACGCGAATAAATAATCTGATCTTTTAAAAAAAAGATACTTTTGTTGTCTTTACCCAAAGCTTGAGTTAGATTCGATTATAAAGATCTTAAATTATTCCATTAAACACAAGAAAAAATTTAGTGTAATTTAAGGAAGTTCTTAAAAAAAAGAGAAAGAATTACAAGAGAAGGTCCAATAAGCATTAAGAGAAAAAAAATTTCGCTAATGTAAACAAGACATGCTTATTTTCTTTAAAAAAGATAAATAAAACGTTAATTGTATGTTTGTGAATGTTCTAACTATAATGGTTGTATAATTAATCCTTACATTTAAAATTATTAAAGTATATTACTATATTTTGATACTAATTATGATATATTTTACTGAGAGTAGATCATTCGATAATACTTGATATAATATGAATTTTATGTAAATAGTTAATTAAATCAATAATAAAATTTTCACCCTAAAGTAATTAAAGAATATTCCATTATTTCTAATTAGTAATAATTTAGAAGTTATTTAGTTAGATTGAATTAAATTAAAAATATTATTTTTAAATATTAATTATAACTTAATTACTAATTAATAAAATAAAAAATGATTGAATTATATTTAATTAGAATATGCTACGAGAGAATGATTAAATTATGTATTAGTTTGATAATATTTAAATAATCGGACTAACCTGTGGCCTCTGAAGTTGAAGAAGTTGGAGCTGGAATTAGTCAACCTTCTTCTAACGCGTCAGATACCAACTTGGCTCGAGCACAATTCAGGCGCTTAAAGCCTAGCCGGAATAAGTGTGATGCCACATTTAGAGAACGAGGAGCTGGCAGCTGGTGCAATATTTGCTGGGAAAGTAAGGCCTACCCAACCATTTGATACCATTATTAATTATGGGGCTTTTACAGTGCCTGGTTCGTGTTTCCAATGTTGAGTGATAGCTTTATTAAGGATGTTGGAAGTGTCGTCTCTCTTGAACAATTGTTGCAGGTGGGGTTAGTTGAAGCAAACAAGGAGACAGGGTGTCCTCCAAAAATGCGTGAAACAGATAATACTAGTATGTCAAAGCAAAGAAAGGATGTCTCTCCAAGTACTGGTAGTGAAAAGCCGAGGCAAAGAATAAGGAAGTGATGAACACATCAGAGGCCAGCCTGAAGAGAGGTTACAACCTCCAAGTTGCTGAAGGACAGGACCTAGAGGGCACGGTGAAAAACGAAGATGGACTTGGGAGCCAAACCAGGGAGATGTTCATGTTGCAGGCAGCAAATGCCTTTTTGTGTTGGCCTCCCGTCAAAATAAGGCACTTGCACTTCTGGAACTAGGAGAACTTGCAGCATTTTGGAGCTGAGAGAACATACTGATTCTTTTTGTTGCGATATCTTAAATCAATGTTAGGTAGCCTTATATGACGATATCTTAAGTCACTTACGGTATCTAAAACGTAAAATGAACACTTCCCAAATTTATTCTCTAAGATTACAAGGAAATATGAAGAGAAAATTCTAATATCCTGACGAATATCAGTAACCGACTGTGTAGGTAAAGCTGTCAAACGAAACCTGCCAACATTGATTGCGGCAGAGAAACTTAATGATATATATTTCTCAGAAAACAATAATCATGGACCATACCCACATGCATACAGGTCCCTACGTTTGGTCTGTAAACACCTCCGCCAGCTGCACTTCAAAACCCAAACAGGAGATGGAATCTTCTAAACGAACCATGTCTTTTTACTGCATATCTTCAATTACTTTGGGAACAAACCGCCAAAGGTCTACAGCAATATCCATCTCTCTTTTCTTGTGAAAATTGTACATTTGTGGTATATTGTATCGAAGCTGAAACCAAGATAACAATAATAATAATAGTAGTAGTAAGAATGAAGTCACCAAGAGAAAAGGTAAAATTCACTGAAATACCACCTTCACTTACTTCACATAAAACTTCAGCAGTAATTGCACCAAAGTCTCTCAAAGCTGCCCTTTTCACATGCTGCAATGAAGAGAGAAACAAGAAAATGATTTATTGGCCTGTCCACAGCCTTCAAAAAAGACGGACGAGATGAAATACTAAACGAAGGAAACAAATTATAGGGGAAGCCAGTAGTATTCCCTTGCACTGCATAGAGAAGTAATGCAATGCTAATCCACATCAAGGGGGAGAAAAGGGCAATCCTTGGACAATGCAGTTAGATGAATACACCTTCAGGCACGAGCTCAAAAGCATGCTTCCAACAGAATCTGGTTTATATGATTTTTTGAAGAATATAGGATAAACAAGATTAAAGGATTCATCACGCTAATCCAATCTCTTAATAATGTCCTAAATAAAGAGTACCCAATGTAAGGTCACAACAATCGAGAGGGCATATTACATAGATATTCTTGTCCAAATGAGAGTTGCGCAACAGAAGATTGATCCACTATATCTAGACACGCAATTTGTACGAGTAGATAAAAATTCTGGCCTCTTTCGAGTGACCACAAAAAATGTCAAGCCTAGCTGTTAGAATAATCAAACAAATAACTTACATCTCTTGTTGACGTTTTGTGCAACGAATAAACAGCTTGAGAAGAAATCTGAAATAAAAAGCTTTTGAATCAAACAAGGGACATTTAGATCAAGTTGATGAAACAAGTATTTCAAATACATCTATCAATCCTTCTATTTACCTTCAAAGCCATATGTAAAAACTCCATGTCTGCACCTTTTTGTCGAGTTCCAAATGGAGGATTCATCACAATAGTATCAACAATGCGACCTTAAGAGAGAATGAGACCATAAGACAAATTTTAGTTGACCTAAGAATCTACATCAAATTTGGTCCATAACTTCAGTTTCTCCTTTAAAATCCCAGATATGAATTTGGTGTAACTTCCAAACAAAATGCACTCTTTTTGTTACCTCTCCATCCCAAGTTCTTGACGTCACACTGAAGAAAATTAATGTCCAACTGTAGGTTAAATCATTTGAAATTAAAAGATGTATCAGAAAACCACCATTAGGCACTGATGAAGAAACAATCCTTATAAAAATGGAACCTGAACTCATCAAAGTAAAGATAAAGACAACCTCAAGATCCTCGGCATTTTGTGATGCTATTTTGAGGGAGTCAGAATCAATATCTACAGCAATAACTTGTCTGTTTCAAAGCTAAAGACTATAAGAGAAACAAGAATAAAAATTTCCACATAGTAACTCAACACAAGAATACCAATTTCTGACACATTAGAACCAATTAAACAATTCAATACTAGCATACACAAATTGAGGGTCAGCAGAGAATACAGGACTAAATGTAAGAACATGATAAGGGAAGAGAATATGACTCACTCTGCCCCCATGAGAGCAGCTGCAGCACCCAAAGTGCCACAACCACAACCAAAATCAGCCACCACCTTGCCATTCACATCCCCAAATGAATTATGTGCCTGTTAATCCAACACTTTCTTGTTTTATAAAAATACCAGTGAAGACGGGCATACAGTGCAAGAAAGCATATACTATCACATTAAAAGAACTCAGATTCCTGGATCCTACAAACCAATCCATCGCAAACCAACGATTTACCAAAGCCAGAGTTACTGCAATTAGTAAGAATGAGAAACAGCACCGGGAAATGGAAAATGTTTGTATTGCCGAAAAACTGTATTCAAAGTATATTGGCTTGCCCATATACAAACCAAAAATAAAAACTGCTCCGGAAATGGAAAAGCGAAGCCAACCCGCAGGGGCAAATGCAATCAAAAGAGATAGAGATAAAACACGGATCAAGAACGACAACACAAATAACAAAACTTGAAATGCACAATTAAAACAACAGGGTGATGATAATACAATCAGAACAATTCAAGAAGGAAAGAGGAAGAGACTGGTACAGTGTAGAGTATGCGAGAAGCAATATGAGGTCCAGTTGGGTACTGCTCTAGCTCCACCTAAACTTGATAAAATCCATTAATAGACAATAAGATTCAACAAAGTGATAAACTTTCCAAATATTGAACACAAAGAGAGATAGAGAGAGAACCTTTGGGTTGGAGAACTGCTCCAAATCACCCAAAAGGCTCTCTAGTTGCTTCAGCTTCATCTTTTTTATCCCTAGCTATGGTCGACACTAGTTTTGAAGTGCAGAGTAGGAAAAGATTAGGAAAAAGGATTTAGGTGTGGGCAGTTTCCTCTTTTGCTCGTTATGATTTGATTAATTTATATAAACAATAAACCCTAATTTTGAAAAGGGATCTAGATTCCAAATGACTTGCTTCGTGCATGGAGGATACAGAAATCGCAGGGCATTGTCTCAAGCAACTTCGAAATTCAAATCGAACCCATCCAACAAAGATTTGTTATTGTTAATAGCATTAAATCTTACACAAAAGCTGTACGGCTAACTTCCAGTAGTTAATTAGTTTTTGAGGTTTTATTAGTTGCAATTGATAGGACACTCCATAACATCTTCTATTTGTTCAGTTAACAAGGATATCATACATGTGATAAGTTGTATGATGCGAATACGAGAGGCTAATGCATTTAAACACATTACGGATTTCTTAATTTTGAAGCAACCAAATCACTCATTTACTTTGTCAAGTTAAACTATTTTCAATTTTTTGGTAAATTGAATCTCAGGATTGTAAATGGCAAAACCAACAGGTTTGGAAAAGCTCATCCGAATAAAAGTCTCTACATATAAAAATGTCACTTGGTCTGATAATCTTCATGGCCTGCCCAAGCTGAAGCCTGTAATATCTTACAATTGGATCACTAATCTGAGCTCCAGGTAGCTGCATTCATCCGATGCATATATAAAAATAAGAAACATAGGGACAATGAGCATGCGATACGATCATGACCTGTAGGTAGACCTGGCAAAACGGGCGGGTCACTCGTTTATCCGCTTGTATTTGTCCTATCAGTTCGGGTATGGGTTGATATATTTTTTACCCGTTTTATATTTACCCGTATCCGACCCACCCGTTAATTTTGCGGGTGGGTCGGGTCCAATCCGC
>JANTPM010000245.1:11518812-11534508 GCA_025434745.1 Erythroxylum divaricatum | reverse complement strand
CTGAGCTTCGCAGCTCACCCCATTACTCTCCCCTCCTCAGGTGCAGATCGAGACGATTGTCAACCTTGCAAGGCATCAGAAACTTCAAGATCTTTAGGAGCTTTGCATTAAGTTAGTTCTTTAGTTAGCCCACCAGCATTTCCACATGAAGCATACTCTTGTATTTTGAGATTTCTTTTTATTTTGCAATATATGATAATTCAAAAGTATTGATGAATGTCTTTGAATGCAAATGATGGTTGGTGTATGCATTTAGAATGATGAATATATATTTAGAATATGTATATGTATGAGTACATCTATCGTTATTTGAATCGAATTAGTTCTTTGTATGGATGTTGGGATCGGGTCCGACGGTGTATGGAGCGCCCGTCGTCGGCGTGACCCGAGGGGCCGCCTCGGGGATCGAACTTCTGGGACCCGGGCCCAACAGATACTCTAAGATCCAATATTTTATTTATTCAAACAAAAGTTCACTCCTATTGAACTCGGCATAAGATTATTTTTACCTTCATGATATGTAAGATTTATCCTCAAGTTTCACAAATATGCTCTTTGCTTTTCAAATACACTCGATGTATCATTTCTACTCATAGTCACAATTTGATCAATTTTTACTTGGATCACTGAAATTTCCAATACCATAATACTTTTGGGGGGAAATATTAACTCCAACAAATATAAGCCAAATATAACCCAAAAGGTACATTAATAACAGAATTGTAATAACCATATTCACTAATGTAGGTATTTGCACCATTTGAAGAAAAATGTCAAAAGCAAGGCTAGAGTTGAAAGTTCGATGTGTAATGCTTATTTATGGAGGAAGCAAGTAGATTTTGTTCACATTATTTTGAGCCATATGTTTACACAAAAGACAGAAAAGTTCCTCGTAATGACGATGGTGGAGGAACGGGTGATACTAATGGTAACTTATTCATTTTCACATGTCCTAGACAAACATATGCACGTTCAATAAGAAGAATGTTAACAGAGAAAGAAATAAAGGCTAACCATGGTTAAATTTTATTGAACTGTTACTTTTCGTGCAGTAAGTTGAAATTGATTATTTGAGTTTTGAATTTTAGTGTTATTCAGAACTGAAATACATAATAATGTTTTTAGATTATACGAGGAATGGTAACGCAAGCTAATGCTCGAGAAAACACAGGATGATATCAATAAGGAAGTTGGAAGAAACTTTCCTCCATGGTTCAAGAAATATATAAGTTTTCACTTACAATTATTAAAATGATTGAATTATAAGATTAAAGTATTCAAATGACATTATACTATTTAATATGATAATTTCATTTGTATAGGCCTTAGAAAATCCAATAGAGAACAAGTTTATAAGTGATCTTGTGAAAGGACCTTTTGTGAACTATTAAATTATATCCGGTGTATTTTATTATAGATACAAATATCATATAGAATATTATGGTTATAACATGACAACAGTAAATAATGGAGTTTGCATACAGAGAGAATTGATGGATTACTATAGTAAAATTATTGAGATACTTGAAATTGAGTATCCTGCATTGCCAATAAAGCGAAGTATGATATTTAAATGTGACTGGTTTGATTCAACTCCTAATATTGGTACAAAAGTGCATAGTCGATACAATCTAGTTGAAATCAACCAGCGAAAATTTACACTATACTCTTATATTCAGATTTTTTTACTTTGATGTTTTTCAATTTAATTTCACGTATGAATTTTAGAATGAAAATATGTGTATTAAGAGAATGATAATGTTATAAATGTCTGATGCCATATATAGCAATATTGTTGAGTTACTTTATTTTTTTAACAGGGTAAATATCATAAAAATAGAGAAAATTATGCCAAAATTTTTATAAATTTTAGTTCACTTATAACATTTTACTTTGATGCAGAAAAAGTTTATGGGCAAGAAGTCTACATCGTGTTAGCTCTTTTTGCACACTCACAATAAAAAACATAACAGTGTGACCTTCGCCAACACCAAATGTAGAGAACTAAATATTTGTGAAATTTATTCTTTAATATTAATGCTTAATAAGTATCACTTAATAACAACCTTCTAATGGGACCAAATACAAGAAAGCATTTAACGACAGTCTCAATAGTTTGAAAATGTTGATGAGAGTGAAACCTATCTTTATGTAGTGGGTGGTAGGAATTATCGTAGAAGGATCTTCAGATTAGGTTCATTTGTGAACACATATTATTCACATTCCTCCATATCCAATACAGCAGTATCTAGTAGGCAGTCCGCATCCAATGAAGTCCATGAGCTTCGGAGTATAGTACAAGCACAGTCAACTCAGTTGTAACAGTCAATAGAGTACAGAGACCAACTCCATAATGAGATGGATGAATTGAAGGGAAAGGGTAGCACCTCATCGCAACATTCAGAGCATCTGCATTCACCAATGAATAGCTTAGTTGTAGCCAGTATGAATTAAATATTCATTGTTGTAGATAATAATTTTTTATTAGCAACTAAGATAGTTTTTACTTTATATTATCAATCAATTTTCTGTTTTAACAAATTAAATGTAAAAACAAATCAAAATATTATTAGCAAATAACTAATAATTATATAAATTATACATCAATCATAACATTATCAAATACAATTAAATGCAGGAAAAATTAGAAAAAATATCAATAAATTTACCAATATAAAAACATAATCTATTTTGTAAAATGCAGTGAATTTACTAATGGACTACCAACCTCTGTCAGTAACATGCAATAAATTTACCGACAACCCTTCAATATCTGTTGGTAAAGTTAGTTGTGAATTCACCGATAGATTGTGGTATTCATAGGCAAAGTTACTGACAAAACGACTTGTCTATCACTAAATTTTCTAACCGATCTATCCTCGCTAAGTTTATCGACAACATAAAAATTAATGTCGTTAAATATAGCGACGGAACAAGAGTTGGCCATTGGTAAATTTGCAACAGAAAGCCTATACTTCATCATCAATTATTACTTACGGTCGTTTCTTCGACAATTTATTCCATCAGTAAACCTTTTTTCTTGTAGTAATGTTACATAACTCTTTTAAATATTAGTCTTTATTGAATGGTATCATCAAAATACAATCTTCTTTTAAATATTAGTGTTTATTGAATGGTATCATTAAAATACAATCTTTATTTAATGACATCATTAAAATATTTCATCAATCACAAGTCACATCAATAAAAAATTAGCAAAGACAATTTCTGGATTGAGTTGTCTTATATTTTAAAATTGAATACTTCTGAAAATTTTAGAAATATAGGTTTTTAATATGTTTAGGGAATACGTAACTTACAAGTAAGCCTTAAATTAATCAGATAATCAACAAATGTAATGAGTTAATGATACTGACGCTAAAGTAAGAAACGATTATCAAACAACAACATAGAAAATGGTATAACATGAAAGAAGAAGTCATCGTATGCTGAAATTTGCTTAACCAACTCACAGACAAGCCAGTAATTTATCAAAAACAAAAAATGCTTGTCGCTAACTAAACTAAAATATGGGAAGATAGCTCTAATTTTCAGAGATGCTACAGCAAGTCTTAGTGCAATTTTCAGAGATTACAAAATAAGAAACAGAGGTTATAAGCTTTTATCCTTGGACAGCAGCAACTTCATTATTCGTGCAGATGAATTGTTTCAGAAGCAAGCTAGTTCTGACTTGTGCATTTCTCCATCGCTTTTGGGGCTGCACAAGAAGCAGATAAGTTAAAGGTGGGTAATAAAATGTAAAGGTTCGCAAAAGGGTTTGCAACCGTGTGATGAAGACTACAGGGTAGTGGAATGCTGATTCAAACAAGATAAGAGCAGCAGGATCTCCAGCAGTTTCTTATTTTTCAAGTCCAACAAAATGCACATTTAGTTGCAATTATGAATAGGATAAGTGCATGCCTAGTTATATTCAACTGGAATGCCTACTGACTAGATGTAAGCAGATGATTTTATGTCCTATAAGACATACCTAGGTCGATTGCCTCTGAGCTCTTCATGATCCTCAGCCTCCTACAAGAATCAGTGAACATCCTGCAGCAACAAAGACCAGTCAAACTGAGGATGTGGTCATCTGGTCCACAATGACTCTTAACAGGTCATGTTAATCCAATTTACTAAGCATTGGACACTTTGGAGCTCGAGTACAATGCCCCAGCTAGATCAATTGACCTAAAACTTTAAACCAACGTGCTACGAGGGGCATTCAGTAACTTCTTTGTTCGTAGTTAAGCACCTTTCTTATTGGTTGTAACCTATGATTTCCTGCTTCCGGGGTTTTGACACTAGAATGATCCTCCTACCTACCAACTTTTGGTTTGATGCGAGTGATAAGTTACAAGTTGGAAGTCAGCACTTACTTCCAAGGAACATCACCAACAAGCATCCAGTCACCATCTTTATCTTCATAAGTGAGTACATATTCAGAACCATGCAGGAGATCCTTTAATCCGCTCTCACTCAACCCATCTTTGCTGGAAGTTCCATGGGAGCCACTCTGACCTGAACCATCCATTCATGGAAATAAGTTAAGACACATGCAACCTTTGGGGAAAAGAATCAACTAAGGTACGTCCTGACAAGAGAAGGAAAGAGGAAGGAATGGATATAAGGGCTGCAATGACACAGAACGAGTATACACCATTTGATGTATGGATCAGGGGGTGTATATGCAACCTTCCAATCACATCATATGAGTTTTGCAAGTCGCAGTTGGTAGTTCAACAAAAGATTTTTGTAGGTTTTCCTTTCCAGGCTAACTCTTCAAAATAAGAATCAGTTGGACATTATACACGTTCTAGTCCATTTAGAATCTTAAATTTAACCAACACTGTTATTGGTACTTTAGAATAGCACTTTTGCCCGTGTAGGATATGGGAAGGAATTCTTTACCTATTCCCCTCCCAAATCTCCATATTATACTCAAAAAACCACATGCAAAAATTAATTACACTAATCAATCACATCTCTTACACCTTCCAACTTCCAAGTAAAATAGTTGAATGCTCTTTACAGAGTCAGCATGAGAAATGTCATCAAATGTTAAAGGGAGATACAGAAAAAACATGGATGATATAGAGAGCATACCAATAGTAAAGCCCCCAGACATCTTTTCTAGTGCTGAAGAGAGCTCTGCGTAGTTGCCATAGGTTTTCAGATCTATTTTTCTCATATATGGAGCACCATCCATACTGACCTTAACATAGAGACAGCCATACCCTAACTTTCTTTCTTTGTCATTGTCATCATCCTTTGGTGGATGAGAAGCCAATGTATTCTTTCGGAAAGAACGAATCGGTGGCCATCCCACAACTTGCGTCCTACATCAAGGATAGTGCAGAAGAGGATAACTGATTTTGTCACTTATAGCATAGTAAGATGTTAAGTACCAATTGAATAGTCTGCTTGTTGTAAAGATACATTAAAAAATCTATCATAACCAAACCCTCGATCCTCTGTCTACATCGAGAAGATAAGATCTATACGTAAAACCATGCATTACATATCATTGCTGCACAACTGATGTTTATTATATCTAGATGAAACATGTATGAATGCAAAGATCTTTCAAGATATTGGCAGTTTTGTACTTAGTGAAAGAAATCCCAACAAACAGATGGAACCCAGAAATCAGAATTAGTAAAAATTTTGGTTAGAAAGGCTTAAAAGGTATTCTCTTCTTCAAGTGTGTTGCTTGCATGCTTAATTGTGAAAGATCATTTAGTTCACAATTGAAATAAGGATAGTACAAGTTTGATTCTTTTTTTTTTCCCTCTCTTAACCATAATGAAGCTCTGAAAAAGAGGATTAAATCTTATCGTTTCATGAAACCAGATCAAGCAACAAAAATGGAGCAACTTGATAGAAGTCTCATTTTTTAGTATATGAAACCAAAACCAGAGCCATTTCTGCTAAGACAAAGCTAAAAAAAGTAATCGCAAGCAAATATAATGTAAACACACATGCATGCTCAAAACAAAAGAGAAGCAGCAAGGAAGTTACTTGGGAGCAGGAGCAGATTCATGGCCATTAGCACCAGAAACCCTAGTGCTTTTCTTCCGAACCACAGTTGTCGGAGACTGAAGCAACCCATTGGTAATTTTGTCAGCATTAGAAAGTCTGAAAGAAAAATCAGTATCAGGTATAGAAGTCTCAGAAAAAGTCCAGAGTACAGGACCACCATGAATGGCAACAGAGAAACCCCTCTTAGCACCGGAAACAAAGCTCTTGTTGAGAGTGGTGTTGTTGCTGCTTAAGCCAACACCAAGCTGGGAACTTTCACTGTTTCTTTCCGGTGACTCGGACCCAGGTAAGGCGAGTCTCAGTTCAGTGGCTTTCAAGTTGGCCATTGAAGAAACCTCCTTCTTGGGTCCTACGTAATCATGTACTAAAGGCATAGACAAGAAATTCTCGACGAAACACTTAAAAACGGAAAAGCTTTTAGCTTTAGATTGGAAAAGCTATTTCACAAGACCATGGAACAGAAGAGTTATCAAGAAGAAGAACAAGACAATTGAAGAACATAAAGCTCTCAACTTCCTCTTGGTTGGTGTTCTGTTTCTTTGTGGATTGATGTAGTGGAACTTACGCTGTGATAAATTAAAAAGGAAATGGGGACTAGATTAAACTATGAAAGCAGGGGAAAGGTTGCTGTGGAGCTTTATGACTGCCCTCTTTCTCAGCTTCATATCTGACGTCTGTAGTATGCATATAAATGGGATGCGAAGTGGGTTAAGATTTGCTAAGACCTGTCACGTTGGTTGTCGAGAACTTATTAGAATTTGTTAAACAAATATTGAGGAACTCGACGATTTAGTATTACTAACAAAGAGTTCACTTCCCTTGATGCAATACTGTCAAAAAGCATTCCTTCTCTTTACCACACCTCTCTTTGACTATGATTCTCTTTCAACGATTCTGATCATGTCTTCCTAAGGCAAATCAAACAAACGAGAAACTTAAGTTTGTTTAAAGATATTAGAACTTCATTACTCGTGGTGGAAAGTTTTTACTGTTGTAATCAAAGAAATTGAACTTTCAGTTCTAGATTTTACAACTTTTTTTCTATACGTTAATAAATATAAAAATATTAAAGAATTTATAATGGTAAGTGTCATCTATTTAAGTAATTAGTTCTAGTCATTTTGATAATATTTAACCCAAGCTGAATTATAATGAATGAGTCCAACATTTTATCTGTATTAAAATTTTTAATATAGTATCAAAGTAAGTTTGGTCTGGATTATTAATTTTTCGATTGTCTGTCTCGATGTCCAATTCCAGTAATCAAGTCCAATTACTCCTACATTTATTTTAAATGACAACTGAAAGTCTAATCCCAATTGTACTTAAGGGAGAGTATTAAAATATCACATATTGACTAAACATGAAAATATTAAACACTTTATAAGTGATAAGGGTTAAGTATCCAAATTATTAGTTCTAGTCATTTTTTACAATAGTTAACTCAAGTTCAATTATTATTAGTAGACTTTTACTGTGTCCATATTAAAAAATTCTAATATAGTCTCAGAACAAGTTAGGTTTGAATTATTAATATGTCTGAATATTCAGTTCTAACAATCCGATCCGGTTACCATTATCTTTATTTCAAATGACAACTAAATATTCAATCTCAATTACACTAAAAAGGAAATATCAGAATATCTTATATTGACTAAATATAAAAAATATTAAAGAAATATATAAATAGTAAGAGTTAACTATTTAAATGACTAGTTCTAGTTATTTTAACAATAATTGACCCAAGTTCAATTATTATTAGTAGAACCTACATTTTGTTCGTATTAAAAAAAATCGTAATAGTATAATCAAATCAAGCCTAGCCACGACACAGAAAACTTTATTCCGGCCTTTAACCAACATCGCTTTATCAAACTCAACCGAACTTTACCCAAGCTCAGTTTAATTAGTAGTAGGACAACCTCTTTTTAAAAAAAAAAATCAAAACATATATGTTTCATTTATTTTTTAAGTAAAAGATGAACACTAATGGGAGCAGTCGAGACTCCATGGCAGGAAAATGATGGAACCAAACCTCTCGCGTTTTCAAGCTCTTAGCAAAAGCAAAGAACCCGTTGAGACTCGACAGCCTAAAGAAAGCATATTTTGCAAGAGATTCCCTGTGGACATTTGTGTTGTTTGGATCCCCAGAAAACATCGAAAGGGGAAACATGAAGTCTGTTGGCGGACGTATCCAAGAAAGTGCGGGATTTAGAGAAAGTTGACAGAAGCAACCATGCAAAAAGATTTAACAACATTAAGGATTAAAAAATTATGGAAAACACAAAAAGGAAATTAGAAGATTGGTAACGTCTTTGTATATTATGCATCATCTGCGTATATTGTTTTCGAGGGTTGAGTTTCGATCTTCTTAGGGGACGAGACATGAAAGGGAACTGACTCTGTGTTTGTAGAGCGAGATATCACTGCGAGTAAGCTTTGTTTGTACCCTATTATGTTCTGCATTGGTGTTTGATCCCTGCAAGAGGCCCTGATTTTGTTTCAACTTCTCCTGGAAAACGTTGTCCTATCAGGTCTGGCGGCAATCTTTACGCATCATTTCCCTTAATATCATCAATGTGTACTTTTTAGTTTGATAAGAACACATCATTTGGTTGCTTTGAACGTACCTGTTTTCTCCTCTTGACTCTGCCAATTGCCCAGTAGTACAAACATAAATGGAGAAAAACGCATGGTAGAAATCACAATAATTCGAATGAAACAAATGGTTGAAAATTACGGCACGATCTCATCACGTATGTCGTGGAAATAAAAAAATTAAAAATTAAAAATTTTAATTTTTATAATATGATTAATTTATTGCAATAAAGTATTAATTATCAATAGTATCTTATTATAAAGTTCCTTACTCATGAAATTGATTTTTTTAAATTTTAACTAAAATTTAATTATAATTATATTGATGATAATAAAATTCAATTTCTAATTATTTATTACATATATTATAGTACTAACTTATTATATATATAAAAATAATAACATATTAAAATAAAAGATAGAGATAGATAAGTCTTATGAACTAAATAATCATTTTATTTTATTCTCTTATATATATATACTTACTAAGAATATTAACAATAAATACATCAATTTTCAAAATGATTTATTAAATAAGTAAAAAAATTTAAATTTTGAAAGTATATTTTAATCTAATTTTTAAATTTAAAATATATCTACTAAATGATTACCAATTAACTATAAAATAAACCAAATGAATTATTAAACATAACTTAAATAATAGTTAATATTAATAATCAAGTAACACAAGTTCCTTAAGAAGGGTGAGAGATGAGTGATCTGAGCGAGAGCGATTCGGGTGAGAGAGTTTCAGAATTTCTAGATCGTCAGTTAGATCCTTCCCCTCTATATGGCTTCTCTTTCTTCTTCCTCCTCTACCCGACTGCCTCTTTCTCCTCTGCCCCTTACCCGTAAGACTGCTTTCTCCAACCCTAATCTCCAAAACTCATACCCAAACATTCTTTTCTCGTCACCGCGCAAACATCTAGCCCCTAAAACTTCCACCATCAACCATACCCAAAACACAACATCATTTAACCCCCATTAGATGTAGGCGCAATTAAGACTTACTCGAGACCTGAACCTGAAAACATCTCAAACCCCTCTATAAAACCATTGAAGAATATCCGATCGTGGAAGTCCGTAGTAGCCGACTGCATGTAGGAACCTTCAGAAGCTAAAACTTTGACCTACTACCCCTAAGGTGAAGGAGGATAAGATATTTGTTATTCCCCCACCAGAATTACCGAAGAATGGTACGACTCTACTCCGACTGGTTCTGATTGGCTTCTTCGTCGGTAAGAGATCAACATTCCCTGTTGTCCACAGAGCATTGTCAAATCTGGTTAGAATTCGATTTGAAGGAAGTGTTAATTACGAGTTCCAATAACTTTTTGTTTAAGTTTGATTCGGAGCTAGGATTGAAGATGGTACTGGAGAAGGTTCCTTGGCACATCCAAGGCAAACCCTTATTCTTATGTAGATGGTGTCTGAATATGGGAGAACAAGAGGAAGTTCGATGTGCCCCACTATGGACTAGGCTTTATAATATCCATGTAGAATACTAGAATATCGTAGGGTTGGGTAGGATAGCAAATGCAGTCGAATGCCTCCTACTAATGGATAATTAAACTGCTACTATGTCTAGGATTATGTATGCTAGAGTATGTGTGGAACTAGAATTACAAAGAAGTTGGCCTACTTCATTTCAGCTGGCAACTTATAATGAAGAAGAGGAGATCAACTTTAAGGAAGTCAAGATTTAGTATGAGCAGAAGCATGACCTACCAACTCTGAGGAAGGAATGGGCACCCATGGGAAGAGTGTTTGTGACTGGTTTCCAACAGGAATTGGAGAAAATTAATGAGACTATAACAAATAATGTGACTCAGTAGAGAGGGGAGAAAGACTTAGATTCAAAAAGGTCAATTCAGAGCAACAAGGAGGTCAAAGATCCAGAGAATCATATAGAGCAAGATCAGGGTATAGGAGTCCAACAGACTGAACAAATGCCTAAGTTAGGCAACCATAATGATAAGGAAGATAGTCGTTTTGGTAGTTCTATCCCAAATAGCAAGGACCTTGAGAAGCATGTTGAATTTAGTAGGAATCAAGAGAAGACTACTACCCCACGTGGAGACCTAGAGGATCGGAACCATCCTGAGGTAAATTCTCATTCTTCCTCTCCCATTTCTGATTTGGTCCTTGAGAATAAATGTAACATCGAACTTTCTGAGCCCTTTGGTTATTATTCTGTATTTGGAGATACTACATTATATTGATATATACATAGTTTTATATGCATTTAAAGATGAATTTGAATCCTTTTGGTATGTATGCCAATGATTTATAATGTTATATGCTCTAACATAAATTTAGAGTTTATCGGTATGTGAAATCTTGGAGATTTCCGACAAATAAGCTTTTAAGTGTGAAAAATTGAGTCCATTGGATGGATATGATCATAGTGGTTAAATTAAATGCCTTAGAGGTGATTAGACATGATTTATAGACTTATTGGACACTTAGAAAGCTTAAATGGAAAAGTTGATATATATATATATATATATATATATATAAGGGCTTATTTGCAAATTGTTAAAAGTCAAAGGACTTAAACATAAATTTTTAATTTTTGGAGGACCAATTTGTAATTTTATAAAGTTAAGGGGCTTAATTATAATTCTCAAAAGTCCAAGGACCAAAACAAAAAATAAAAGTTTTAGTGATTCCTAAATTTTAGGCTTAATTGCAAATTTAGGAAAAGTTTGGAGGGTAAAATGGTAATTTCCCATAAGCTAAGAGAAAAATAATAATTTCACCCCATTTGGTCAAAGAAGAGTCAATATCCTAGACCTTTCTTTCACTTGTGGCCATTCATGACATTCTAAGAACTTAAGGCATTTTGTTTTAATTAAAAGAATGGAGAAGAGAGGAGAGAAAGCAGCAAGTTTCTACCATCATCTATTTTCCACCATCTTTTTGATTCTTCAATCTCAATCAAGGTATTCTAAGATAATTTGGGGTCAAGGAACTCAAATCTATCATTAGATTTAAGAAATTCTGAAAGGATTTGAAGATATCGTTAAAGGAAAGTATAGGTAAATTTTGTTTCATCTCTCTCTACATTATGATTTTGAGTTTGGTGTTAAGATATATTGTTCTTCATGTTTGAATATGTATAAAACATGGTTTTGATGAATGAAATGAGTCATGGAGAGGGTTCTTGAAGTCAAAACTGAAATTATCTCCTTTAGGTGAAGTTTGTAAATTTTTGAATATCTTTTGAAATTGATGGTCTAAATGAATCCTATGTGTTAATTATACATGTATAATGTGAATTGATGACGAAGAAAGAATAAGTGTGTTTGAAATTGTTTGCAGATTTTGAGATTTTTAAAATACAGCCATTGTACTGTCCAAATTTTTTTTAAAAAAGAAAAAATATTCACTTAGCCTTGCATAGTCGGATTAAGGATATCGTTAGTGTCCTTAGCCCGATTATGCGGCAGTTGTCATGGGCCCGATGTGATACCGGGTCGTGAACAATTAAATACATGGTTGTAACCCTAGACTTTTTGAGCATTTTGGTGATTATTCTGTATTTGAAAATACTACAGTATATTGATATATACATGGTTATATATGAGTTCAAAGATCAATTTAGATATTCAATTAGCCTTGCATAGTCGGATTAAAGATACCGTTAGTATCCTTAGCTCGGTTATGCGGTAATTGTTATGGACCCAATGTGGTACTGGGTCGTGACAATTAAATTGGTATCAGAGTCGATACCCGAACTATTGTGTCAGCTAGGCTGGGCCTTAAAGAGAGCCGGGCTCTAAGGGGGTTGAAGAGTGTGAGATTCCACATCGGTTAGATAGGAGAATGAAGTAGAGTTCAGATACCTCTCTCTTACAGACACGTTTTTCATGCCCTAACGCACCAGATCCCATCAAAAATCCGAAGTTAAATATGATAGGGCAAGATTAGTTCTAGGATAGGTGACCACCTAGGAAGTTTTCGAGAAAACCAAAATCGTAAGGGCTTGGCTGGGTCAAGGCCCAAAGCGGGCAATATTTGTGAGCTGGTAATCTGAGATGTTACAATAAGAGTTTTGGTTTGGGAGGGGTTGAGGGGGATTTTACTGTGAGGAAAAATAGGAAATCTAGGAGGAAGCAGAAGGAGAAGATTCTATTCTAGTTTTTGTTTGGATTGTTTATGGATTTTGTTTTTTGGAATGTTAAGGGTATTAACAACCCCAAAAACTAGTTCGTTGTCAAAGCTTATCTCAAGAAGCTATCAACTTCTTTTGTGTGTTTAACTAAAACTAGGATTAGGTCTCCTTCCATCCTTCAAAATGTTTGTATGTCTTTGTTTCCTAGCTGGCTTTCTTATAGTAATATGGATCATGCTTCGTGGTAGCTTAGAACCTTGATTCCCTCAGGTGTTCCAATTTAAGAATTTCAGATCAACTGATACATCTTGAGGGTACTCCGTTGAATAGCTCCAATCCTTTTCTTGTGTCCTGTGTCTATGGTTTTAATAACCTCAACCATAGGAAAAATCTTTGGGAAAAGTTGTCAAACATTTACTGCAATGTTGGTAGCCTTCCTTGTATTATAGCTGGGGAATTTAATGCCATCCTGTTTTCCAATGAAGATGAACTAATAAACACCTCGGCTATGAATGACATAAATGATTTTAGGCAATGTATGGAGGACTGTGAATTGTTTGACTTAAATTTTAGTGGTTCTAGACTCACTTGGAATAATAAGCAAAGTGGAGACTTTTATATTGCTAGGAAGCTAGACAGAGCACTAATCAATTCGGCATGGAGCTATAGGTTTCCCAACTCCTATTGTGTGATTTTTAATCCTAATATTTCTGATCACTCCCCAATTGTAGTTAAGGCCCTAGCTCATCTTCAAAATAGATCCTCCCCTTTAAGGTTTTCAAACTTCCTAACTTCTCAACGCAATTTCTGTCAAATAGTATAAAATGCTTGGTCCTTCTTAATTCAGGGCACACCTATGTTCAGTGTCATTACCAAACTCAAAAGGGTTAAAACAACTCTTAAATCTCTTAATTATGGACAAATAGGAGATGTGCATGATAGATTTGAAAATTGTCAAATTGATCTTAATAATATACAAGATCGAAGGAGGTTGATGCCTAATATCCCTCAACTGGTTTCCATGGAATTTGATGCCATTAATGATTTAATTCGAGCCCTTGAGGATTATGAATATTTTCTTAAACAGGCTTCTCATATCAAATAGCTTAAAGAAAGAAATAGGATTTTTGTTTCACCACTCCATCCTTGCTAACCGAAACAAAAACAATATACACTCTTTGGTAGTGGAGAATGGTCATAAGATTGTTAATCTGAAGAGATTCAAGATCAATTCCTTGGATATTTTCAAAATTCCATTAGGAAAAAAAAGAACCTCCTTCCTTCCCAAGAGTTTATGGGAAATCTATTTCATCCTTCCTTGCCTGACCATATTTTAAAAGCTCTTAATGTTGAAGTTTTAGCACAAGAGATTAAGGAGGTTTTCAATTCTTTCAATCCTAATAAAGCTTCTAGACCGGATGGGTTTAATGGACTATTCTTTTCACATACTTGGCATATTATAGGAGGGGAAGTTACTGGAGCCATTCGAGACTTTTTTTCATAATGGTAAACTTCTAAAAGAGTTAAACTCCACCTTTATCACTCCTATCCCTAAGAAAGACCATCCTTCCATAATGGTAGATTATAGACCTATCTCTTGTTGCAACATGATTTATAAGGCCATTGCAAAAATCATAGCAAATCGGCTTTAAGAGACCCTCCCCCACATTGTTAGCCCTAACCAAAGTTCCTTCATTAAGAACCGCCGAATAGGGGATAACATCATGTTAGCACAAGAGATTTTCAAAAATTACCATCTTTTAAACAACCACAAGAGATGTGCTTTTAAAGTAGATCTTCAAAAAGCCTATGATTGGATTCAATGGGAGTTCCTCTTTAATATTCTAGTAGCTATAGGATTTCCCCAAAAGTTCTTTGATTGGACCAAAGAGTGTGTCACTTCTCCCTCCTATGCTATTTTGATCAATGGCTCACCCTCAAAATTTTTCAAAGCAAATTCAAGCCTATGACAAGGAGACCCACTATCTCCATTCCTTTTCATTATTTGTATCGAAGCCCTATTGAGGAGTTTGAATGATTACATAGAGAGGAACCCTTCCTTTAAATATCACTAGCGATGTAAATCCCTTAAACTCACCCACCTATTGTTTGCGGACGATCTTCTTTGTTATTCCATGCTGATCTAAATTTAGTCCAAACCTTGTTGACTTGCTTGGGTAACTTTCTAAGTTATCTGATATGGACATGAATCCCTCCAAGAGTCAGTTCTTCCTATCCCTAGATATGAACCCTCTTTCCCCTCAAATAGAAGCTATATCAGGTCTCAAGATAGGTATTTTCCCATTCGATATCTGGGGGTATCTCTCCTCACAGGAACGTTATCTACGAGGGACTGTTTACCTTTATTGAAAAAAATTGAAGTCAGGATTAGTAAATGGACCCACAAATTACTGGTAGACTTCAATTAGTAATCTATTTCCTTTCAACTTTTCAAGTTTACTAGTCTTCTCACTTTATTCTTGCTTTTGTCATCCTTAAGGAAACAGAATCCAAACTTAGGAATTTTTTGTAGGCTAGGAAGGTCACTAATAAGTCTCATGCTAAAGTTAAATGAACTGATGTTTGTAGGCCGAAAAGGGAGAGAGGATTAGGTGTTAAACATTTGTCCACTTGGAATAACTCCTTTTTAGGGAACAAAACCTAGGTTCTGTTTAATGATAGTAAATCATTGTGGGTTAAGTGGGTGCATACAATTATTCTGAGAAGCACAACTTTCTAATGTGCCATACCTTCTTATAACAGCTCTTGGAGTTGGAGAAAGATCTTATATGTGAGGGATAAAATAGGGGACCAATTTAGAATTAGGATAGGGAATGGAAATAATACTTTACTATGGCAGGATGTAACATCCCACCCCCTCCTGGAAGGGTAAAATAGTAAAATTGGCATAGGATGAGACTAATAGGGATGTATGAGTA
>JANTPM010000245.1:11415317-11428653 GCA_025434745.1 Erythroxylum divaricatum | reverse complement strand
AATAATTTTTAGTTGCAAAATGTATATAATTAACAACCATTTTACTATAGTTGTTAAGAATTTAGTTGCTGAAACTAAATTTTCTTGTAGTGTTTGCAAAGAAGTCGACCAAGGTTGAATTCCATTTTGTTGCTCTTGTCCTTAGGATTTCTATAGATGGTAATATTATGGCTCTATCTTCACTTGACATTGAGGGTAGAAACCTAAGTTTTTCGAATAGAGAGCTGTCTCCTACAACTTGACGTTATTGATCTGTTGACAATTTAAGAACCAAGAAGATCGAGGTTGGGACTTGAACGGAGGATAGCGCGGGGCTAAAATGTTAGGTCCAAATTAAAAAAAAAAACAGAGAGAGAGAGTTGCGAAGTGGAGCAAAAGAGGAATTGCAAACTATTAGAAAAGAGTCAGCAAAGATTTCAAATGACGAGGCTATAGGCAAAAGAAGTACAGATGGGAATGCAGAAGCTTGAAGGATACCATACAGAGATTGAAGTTTGCGAGAAGGGGAAGGATAGAAACAATCTCAGTAAAGTTTGACAACCGAATATAGAAAATCAACTACATTTTGATTTGAAAAAGAAATAAAAGTTAAATGGTATAAAGAAAGCAAAGAAATTTCTCACTCATCTCCCAAAGTTTGAAAGTTTAACTTTGAGTACCAATAAAAGAAATTTCATACTTAATCTACAAAACGGTGCCTATATTTAGCTCAAATGAACATAAGTTATAAATAATGAAGTAAATATATATCCACTTAATAATAATATATTAAAACTATTATCTTTATTAATTTGAAATTCTATCTTCTTCTAAAGGACTGAATTTGAGTTTAAAGTTTAAATTAATGTAAAATTTAAAAATATAATTTCAAAAACTTAGTCAATTACATTTCACTTGAAATTAAAATTTCATTTAAATAAATTATATGGAAAATATTTATTTTATTAAATATTGTGTGTAGAAAAGAAAAATATTATTTTCATATATAAATTTTATTGTGTAAAATTATGAGGTATTCATTATTTACGATCACTTGGATCCTAATAAATAAAAAGGATAAATGATATTTACAAATATACAATAAGAAAGTACCATATGAGTAATGAGGGCTTGTTACATTGATGAATAAAAACCAGTTTGTAAGACATCAAGTGTTCCAAACATTATTCTTTAATTTATTATATGAGTTAGGGGAAGCCAAAAAAAAAAGGTTGGAATAAAAGGGAATTTTTAATTGAATTAAGTTTATATTATTTTTTCAAATGGTTTTCTCCTTAGTTCCAATGGTGTAGTATATATACCTATCTCTGCCTATAACAGAAGGATCAGTTAGAATGAATAATGTAAGGGCCTTTGGTTTTTTTATTTTATTTTTTACCGAATAGACTGCGACAATTTTGCTTCAGAAATTTAAAATAATATTTGGAAAGCAATGATTGAGATCAGTTAAAAACAACAATGGTCTTGGAGGTCAATTGCATGTTAAAGCAACTGAATCAGGAACTTTATCAAAAGTAGAAGCCTCTTGTGACAAACTTTTGTTAAAACGCAAATTAAATCACTTGTTTCTTTTTTTTTTTTTTTGCTGTTCTAATTCTATTCAACAATTAAAACAGCAAAAGTAAAACATTGATCTGTTCACCTCTATACAATTGCCTCATAACGTTAATTGCTTGAAAAGAAGATATAGAGAGGGAACATTGATCTTTGGTAGGGTTTTCAGAACACATCTCAACCTCAACCACCGAACAAGTAGGTCAACGACATGTCTTGCAAAAAGCTAAACAATGTATCAATTTACCTTCTCCTCTTTCACTACAGCATTTTTAGCTTAGTAAAAATATGGGATTTAATTTACTGCTTCTTCATGTTTTAGAAAGAATAAAATTTTAAAATATAATATTTATCTATTTAAAAATAATTTCTCTGGTAAAACCATATGTTATTAAATATTCCCATTATATTACTAGGACTTCTTGTTGTAATGCCCATCTATCTGATTTGTGTTACTTCATGCTTGGAGTTCCTACGGAAACAATTATTAAACAGTACTGTATTTGGATACATGCACGTAGATAAGATGCATGACGTCATACATGACGTGAGGGTGACATAATAAAATTGACCTTGAAATTTAATGCAAAACAAAAAGTTGAAACTTGAAAAGGGTCAAGAAAAAAAGAGTAACATGGTGGGCCTCCCCTCACTGGGTTGAATTTAGAGAATTAAAAAAAAAAAAAAACTTAAAGAGGTCGGTGGCTTTCTGGCTTTGTTGGTTAAGGAAAGCCGAAGCGTCGACTGGGCCACAGTAGCAGTAGAGTCCAGAAACTTTTTCAGTGGTCGTTTCATTTTGGAAGAAGTAATAATAAAAAGTCGTAGTGTTTGTTCGCTCATCTCGCTCCTGTTTTCAACTCCGGGTATTAGCTAAATCTGTTCCTGTCTCGGTGTCGTTTTAAATCTATTTTACACATAAAACAGCATCATTTTTGAGACAAAAACAAAATTAAAATAAGTTAAGTGGCATAGAAGATTTGAACCCTAATCTTGACTCTCTCCCTCTCTAGCTCTACAATTTTCCCCTTTTTCTTTTTACTCTCTCCCGCCCACTCTCTTCAATTTCCCCCTTTCCTTTGTCAAATTTCAATCAGTTTATGTTGAAATAGTTTTAAACATTAATTCAGATAAAAGGTTAAGAATTCTATTAAATTTAAACTTTTTATATAAAATTTTCAAAAATTGTAGAAAGACATTTGAACTTTTCATATAAGTGATTAAATTTTTCTAAATAATGAATATATTGAAAATTTCTCCTTTTCTTTAAAACCTTTTCTTAACTAATTAAGTACTAACAAGCGAGATATTGAATCAAGTAGGTTCCTATAGCATTTGAATTTCCAGGAGATAAAAGACTTAATTAACTTGGATATGAATGGCTTCCCTAAATCATGTCGTTGAGGACTTTTATCCCCATGAGAGCAAACTAATTTCACAACGAATATCAAGTAGTTTGATTTATTTATAATTAATAAAATATAACGTAATGATCTTTCTTGAGACTAATAATGGATTATTAATTAGAAGTTGAAATAATGTGAAGAAGCTTGTCAACCCTCTAATACCAAAAATGGAAAAAGGAAGAAAAAAAAGAAGAAAAAGCAACAAAGCAATAGATAAAAAGGTTTCACGAAAATGATGATGGGAAAAATGGAATTTATAAAGAGACAACACATTACAATATTATTCCAAAAAATGATGTCCCTAAAGAAGTAGAATTGACTCACTCGTCCATTATTTCCCAATTGCTCTTATTAGTTAATGTTCACTCCGCTAAATTAATTTAAGTTGACACAAGAATGCAATTTTCCACATTAAATTGACCTTATTTTCTTATCCAGTTACCACGAAAAACATAACAAGAAAGGGTACTAGGTAAAATTGGAGGCGGAGCAACTTTTGTTTGATGTCAGTGGAAAACTACTCAATATATAGATAGACAAGTTTGGTTGGCTTGGGCTATGCTTTCTCAAAACATAGTATTTGAAATTTTGAAGGATACATCGTTTATGATTCTAATCATTTTCATCTAAGAATGAAGTTGTTTGTATATATTGTGGCAAAAGGACTGTACGTTCTCTCTCTTTTGACATCCGTATTCTGCTTTTGGTTCACTTTTGATATGTAAATGTACCCAAACAAAAGTTAGCATAAAAATGATTACTCTTAATTTATGTATTAAGTTATATATTAGGCATGAAATGGTGGAAGAAAATAGCAGCAAGTGGCTAATATTTTTAATGGTTTGGTGTGTAAGAAGACAAAATATTAAGGTGTAGTGTGGAAAAACCATGTTGTGTGGGGTTCTGGGATCAGTGATCAAGTTGGATGATTTAGCTAGAGAAGGAAATCTTATTATTTTATATCTTTTGAGAATGACAGTAGGATTTGTTTATCATCTACTGAGATATGGTAGCTGAGCTCATTCCTTTATAACATTTTTTTAATAATTCTGTCACTTGGCTAATACTTTGCTTTGGCACAATGCCAATGAAACATGTGTAATGAAAACCGCAAATTACTACTAAATCGATCCATTAAATGGGGGTAAATCCATGATTTAGGAGGCTGAGAATCAGAATTCAAGCTTTGGTTTGGTCATTTTGGGATTCAGGAAATTTACTTATTCACCAATTACTCTTTGAAGTAATTATAATTTATATTGCCACAAGATTTAAAATTGAATCTAATTCAATTCACATCAAACTAAATAGACCTTTGTGCTTAATTGACACCATACAAAACATTTTAGAAGAACAATAAAACTTAAAAATAGGCTGTAGTGCAACTAACACTTAAATAAAATTTATTTTTATTAAATGACATATAAGATTATATTGTATATTAATTTTAGTACACAGCAGATGTACGTAAATTAAAAAGATGCGGATGTTGCACATGATTTGAATTTGGGACTTCCATTGTTAAAACTCAATTATATTACATAAATATATAAAATTTTAAACCATGGTTTAAAATTTAGATATTGATTAGTGAATTGGCCTAGTGTTGGTATATAAGTCTAGTCCCTAATAAGAATCTACGCTGACCTCATGTCTCATTATCACAGTTTTCTAATCTAATTCAGCGCATAATCATTTCCTACTCGTGTCTTTATATTTATGTTTGTGATGTTTTTCATATCTTTTAAATATTTTTATTTCAATGTTAAAGTTTCCTAGTCACCAGAGTCTCAACAGTATCTTTCGAGTATCAAAAGCCAGATTCGTTATACAAATTAAAAGGAAAACTTACGTATTGAAATCCTATGCGGAACATGGGTTATAATACTTTACAAATGCTACTTAATTCTTTTATCATCGTTTAAATTTCGGCCTTCTTACACGATGCAAAAGTTAATTTATTTTATAATGCTTAGTATTTAGAGTGAATAAGATTTTAGTTGAAAAAATAAATAAACTTTGCTTGTCCTAAAAGGCCAGAATGACTAATTTGAAGATCATTTACAAGCATTAAGAAAAAAAAAAGTTCATTCGAAATAGGTTAAATTGATCAACCCTAGACGTTTAGATGAATCAAATTTTAATCTTGTTGATAAGATACATGATTCGATCGAAAAACATGCACATAAATCAAACATCTGATGTTCATCGTCTTATAGAGTTGAAACATCATTTTTCCCCTAATTGAAGGTCTTTGGAGATGTATTTAATCTGCCTAGTTATTGGAAGATGACTTTTAACTGTAATTTGATAAGGTTACAGTCTCGTCATTTAGCATCATGTCCAGCGAAACTAGTGGCTAAATAGATTCTTTGTATTGAATATGTTTTCTAAGAAAACTGTTTTTGGACCTACACGAATTTCAGATTACCTAACGATTATTTAATCCAACATAAAAAAATATAGACTGTATAACAATTATTTAATCTATTAATATTTGCATTTTTATGAGTTAATTATTGATTTTAGAAGTGTGATTTACAGAATATAGGTGATCAATTAGCTAGAAATATTCGTAAAAATAGTTAGGGTAAGAAACTATATATCTTGGGTTATGTTTAGGGTTCCGGAGTGATTTTGGCTTTGGACAACTTATGGTGTGGGTTATCTTGGGATCATAAAGAAGAATATTTGTGTAGTAATTCAGGGAATAATGAGGCATGTGATGAGGAATCCGATGATTAAGCATGATACAAATTGGAAACAGAAGAGCACACCCTTCGATGAGTGATTTATATTCGCCTTCAAGGGAAAAAGACATACTACAAAGTTTCAAAACTGTCGATTTCATACAAATTATAAACTACTTAATTTACTGGTTTGGGTTCGGCTGAATATAGCTGGTAGGTAATTAAGAATTTAAAAATTGCCCCACTAGTTCGTCATGCATGTTTGAACACTTGTCTCGGTACCATTGAATCTAGGATTTTGTCTTCATAAAAGACAAACATTAATGACTCAAAAATCCCCGACGTGTTGGTTAAGGTTTGCGACTGCCATTCCTTGTATATATTCGCCCGTGAAGTTGAAGGAGCATAACATTGACTAAAATTGTCTCCCAAGGGTAGAGTTACGGCAAGTGGGTCATTTCAATTCAAAGAAATATATTTTATATGAAATTTTTATATTTTCTAAAATTTTGCAAAAGCAAACTCTGTCATCAAGGATTCATTGATTAATCTTACATTGTAGATTGCGTGCATTAAGAGCTTTTAGCTTATTTCTCATTGAACAGCTATATGAACAAGTAAAAAGAAAAGGATGGAATTTACTTGCAAAAGAAATGTGTGCATTAGTTAAAAAATGAAAATGCAGGGGGTTAAACTGAAAAATATATGTATGGCCGGGGTACAAGAAGAAGACATAGCTCCTCCGACAAAGATTTGGCAGTACGGACCAGACGTCCCATGTCCTCACTACTAATTATAATATAAGTTCCTAAAAGACAATGGCTTATGTTTCCACTCTCTCTAATACTCATATGACTGCCTCGATGTTCAAGGGATTGTTTGTCTGTTTGCTTGTTGAGATACGGTTTCAAGGGAATGTGATGTATCCCATTCCCAGGGAATAAAAGCATTAATTGCTTCAAGAAGAATGTCTCATTTATTTAATTTATGTGTTTCTTTAATGAGAAGAGTGCAAATTAATTTCAAGCGTTTGAGATGCCATATCCTGGATTAGTTGATTGACACAAAGAAGGGTTGGGTTGGGTTGGATTGTTTGAGGAAAAAGAAATAAGAAAAAGAAAAAGAACAAAAGTGGGAGTGAAAGGGTAAGAAGTACACAACAAAATTGGTCTAGGAAATGGTAATCATTCCTTTGGAGACCCTGGCTATATAGTATAGGGATCTCCAAACCCAAGACATTGACCTCTTGAAAAGTGTGGTATATGTCGGCCCCCCCCTCCAATCCCTCGCACACTCACGGGTACTCCATCCTCTAATTCTTACATATTTATCAATAATATGACAACATCACATGTAACACCAATTTTCATTTTTTCACATCATCTTGACGTATACCTCATACCCAATATTTTACTTTTGTTGGCCGGTGATTTGTTATATATCTGTAGTACAAAATCATGTTGTTTATCTTAATCTCATCACTAGACAGCTGCCAGAAGTTCAGAAAGCGGGAAAGTTTTCGTTGCTCGATGGGAGTGCTTCTTTTTTTTTTTTTTTTGGTGTTAATTCAAAGTTTGATAGACTTGATCTTGGGTGTTAAGACTTTACTTGGTTTAATTTTTTTAAAAATAAATTCTCTCTTATAGTCTAGCACGATCTAATCTTGATTTACAAAGGGACATTTCCAAATCTAATATACACATTTATGGTTAGTTTTTTTAACTCCATGATTTGGCTCGGTAAAATAACTATAAGAGAACAAATTAAGTTATATTATAATGCTTTCATTTAAAGAATCTCATATAAATTCGTTCTTATGATTGACCTTTATTAGTTTGAAATTCATAATAATCTACTAAATTAAATTTAGATAATACAACTATACAAAATCATTTATTAATCTTAATTAATGAATTAACCTATGACAGTTTTGGACAAATATAGATTGTTCATTCTAGTCTAGTTAATGTAGTTGAAAAGTAAATCTTATGCACTATGAAATCTGCAGATTAACATTTTTTTGTCAATTTTAATTTTAATTTTCATTTTCACTAACATCATATACCCTACAAATTATGAATCAGGACAAAAATTAAACACGTTGCACATAACATCCCAGAATCGTACACTAAAAGGTCATTATATCAAAGCCAATTTGATTGCTTATATTTATTTTATATTTTAAAAATTAATTTATTAATCAATGGGAATTGCTACTACCTTTTGTGTCCCACTTTGAGATAAAGCAAAAGCAGAGAAAAAAGCAAGAAAGAAAAAAGGAACAGAAAAAAGAAGGATGGACTGAGAGAGAAGGAAACAAGACAAAATGTTCTCAAACCTTCATGATTTAAGTTCTTACACCACAAGGACTATGTTTCTCTCATTTGCTCAATCCCACATAAGACGACTTGCTCAGACTTTCCTCCAAGACTTGTCTAAGAGCTTAAAAAGCCGATAAGCTTAAAGAACAAAAAGGGGTAGATAGCATTAGACCTGAGTGAAAAAGTGAAGAATAAGGAAGCTGGGAAAGTTCTTCAAGGTTTTGTTGAGAAAGCAATGAATAGAGGTATTCTGCAGAGCTCGCCGGTGCAGCAAATGATGACCGGAAGCCCTAACTGGTGGAGCATCAATAACATTAGACCACCACCATCCCACCACCACCAACAAAACTCTCCTTTCTTGCCTCCTTCGGTTCTCTTCCCTCAATTCATTCCTTACCCTTCGTCTTCGCCTTCTTCACTTTCAGTCCCTGCTTGGCATGAAAACCAGGATCAACTTCCGGAGTCATGGAGCCAACTACTCTTGTACTCTCTTTCTCTCTCATGTCTCCTTAATCATTGATGCTCTTTCTTTCTCTCTTTTCTTTCTTTTTTTATTCCTAATGAATACCTAAATATGATATTGATTTTTGTAGGGGTGGATTTGTGGGCGATGAAGATAAGGGCAGTATAGATCACTTTCAAGGAGGGAAGGTGGAGACTTGGGAGGATCAACTATTACACAATGCTTCAAGTGCTGCATCGGTAGTTAATGTAAATCCTGTAAATTCTGTAAGCAGCTATGTTTATGGACATGCAAACAAAGACTTCCAGGCTGCACCTAATCCTACTTGGTCACAACTGATGCCTGTTTCATCACCCAAGTCCTGTGTTACAACTTTCAGTAGTAACATGTTGGATTTCTCTGCCAAGGGAGATGGGAGACATCCACCGCCAGATCGATCTCCTGAGGTATGACACTGAGAGATGGATAAATTTTGAAGCCACAAATCTCCATAGTATGACGTTCTGGAAACTTGTCGACTTATGGCAATTTCATTTGTTCCTTATTTTCAGATCTATTAATCAAACTACTTAACCAAATTAATTCCATCATTTCAAGAATACTTTTAGTTATTCATCAAGTATATAAACTTGTATAGTATTAAACCATTGGCTAACCGTGAATGGTTGAGAAAATTAAGCTGATATAATTATTTATATTGATGCTTTATCAGAACTCTTTTTGGTACTATTTTTATAGTGTAACAGCGGTGCTACTGGTGGGGCACTTAAAAAAGCTAGGGTTCAGCCATCTTCTTCAAACCAATCTACATTTAAGGTAATCTACTGTTGTTCAATACAAATCCTTTCATCTCATACAACATACACATGCGCAACAGAAGCAAACAAATACAAACATCTGTGGGCTTGTGAACTATTGTCTTTCGTGAATGGCCATTTCTTGAGGCATTATGATTCTTTTGCCGTCTCTTTATGTCCACAAAAAAGTATAGATTTACTTTCCAATCAAACTACTATGAAAATCTTCAATTTTCGTCTTTGATTTTAGCAGGTGAGAAAGGAGAAATTAGGTGATAGAATCACTGCCCTTCACCAACTAGTCTCTCCATTTGGGAAGGTAAATAAGCTCCAAACAAACAGTCAGTAATTAATCTAGATCTTGATAATGACACTAGGTAGTTTAAAAGCTGAAGTTATTAACTATATGAGGCCCATACCTTTGGTCATGCAGATATCTCATTAAAAAAAAAGAAAGAAAGAAAGAAGAAATTCCCCCCGCGAATAAAGCTCCAACATTATTCTCCAATTTCTTATTATTTAAATTATCCTGTGGAACTAGGATTTTTTGTATCTATTTTTATTTTTCATCTACGGTATAAAGAAGACGCAGGAATGACTTTGGAAGTTTGTGGTGTGATGTTTCTTCTTTATGCAGACTGACACAGCATCTGTCTTGTTAGAAGCTATAGGATACATCAGATTCCTTCAAAGCCAAATTGAGGTGACGTTTCTTAGCATCTTTCATTTTTGCAAACAACCATGTTTTTTTCTTCTTTTTTTTTTTGGTTTATTTCGCAAAGTTCCTTTAACATTCTATTAGTGATTGCAAGTCCTCACAATTCCCACCTTCTGTTATTCCTTACGTGGAAGAACACAGGCTCTCAGTTTACCCTACTTGGGAAGTGGATCCTCAAACTCGAGACATCAACAATCTGTAAGGAACTACATATATTCTATCCCATAATTTCCCACTTCCCAAACTATGTATTCAATTTTTCTGTCCTCTCTCTCTCTCTTTCAGAGGCACAAACACACGTTGATCAGATGTGGACATATACGTGTATTGGGCATTAATTGATTAATGATTGTTATTTTTTTGGTAGGTTCAAGGAGAAAGGAATTGTATATTCCCGGAGGACCCTGGTCAGGTATGCTTTTCTTGGATCCATTGATTCTTTAAAGTTGTATGCCTGGGGAGAAAATAAAGTTCGATTTTTGAAAAGAAAAAGAAAAAGCTCTAGCTTGTTAAAAGAAGAAGGTTTTCAGCTTTATCAACGATTAAAAGCTGTCTTAGAATATTGGAGTTCAAATTAATGAAGTTTGCGAAATGTTAATTGGTTTTCCTCTCTTTTTTTAAAATTTTTTTCCAGCTTTTGAACGATAACCGCTTGAAGAGGAAAGCAACTTCTGAACTGGTACACTTCTTCTACCATAAATTTTCTTCTGCTTAAAGTTCATCTTTCTCTCGTCTCATTTCCTGTAGATTTTCAAACCTAACACTTCATTAATCCCATTTGAAATATCAATATTTTAGGGCTGTCAAGAAGAACCCCTGCAGGACTTGCGAAGTAGAGGGTTGTGTCTGGTTCCTGTATCTTGCACACTTCACGTTGGCAGTGACAATGGAGCAGACTACTGGGCACCTGCTCTCGGAGGAGCGTATCGATAGAAGTGAGATACCAAGCAGACCAATGCACACATGCAATAGCCTCTGATATAACGATATAACATCATGAGCAGTCACTCTGCTAACATATATATATATATATATATATATGAAAGGCTGATTGCTCATGATGCTATACAAATGTCGTCTTGCTTATATGTGTGCGTTAATTAATGTGCAAGGTCTTTGATTTACAACTTCCGCTTTAATTAGGTGCCAGTAATGAAGATGGCCAATTATTTGCTTTCCATGTAAATGCAGTTGTATCATGATTAGTCATTTTAATGCTGCATATATAAGAAGCAGCATTCCTGGACCATAATCATCTCTAAAACACTTATTATTGCTTTACATTTGCTCTTTTTATTTTCTTTCTAACGCCATGAGAAGGGAACAGATCTTCTGTTCCACTTCTCTGTGCCAACTTTGCTTCATTCATTTTCATCCACACATATTATTAATTTATTACAATTTTGTTTTAAGTATGAACTTTGAAATTGATTGCAAAGAAAAAATCTAAAATTTGAGTTTATTATTTAGTCGATGGTTTTAAGCTAAGGAAATACCCTCTAGTCGAATCCAATGACTAGAAAAAGGCTTCAGTGTGTGTCAGAAGATGCAACTTTACCTTTTTGATGTCCTCTTCGGACCCTTCAATGTCCTTCTAAGAATCTAAGTGGTTGCTTTTTCTCATAATCCTTAGCTTGGTTCCTTAAAGGAGTGACATGGTGATCGATCCGGTTGAAAATAATTCAAATGTCTTTTGTTTAAATAGCACCATGGGCATCCATTATCAGTTTTTTTTTTCTTTTCTGAAAGGAGAAAATTGTAGGCAACCGTTGGTTAATGTAGGGGCCATCTTTCTATGATTCTCTTTCCATTGTTTTTCACCTTATGAAAAATTTCACGATTATTTCATCATAGCTATTATTGCTTATCGGTTTTGTTTATGTACACTTACGTTTTTAACTTTGAATGCCTATCCAGATACATATTTAAGGACCTTTGTTTTTGAAAAATAATCTATTTCCACCTCCTCAAACTTCTCTATAATCGAAAGAAGTCATTTTTTTTTCTTATAACTTGCTTTATTTGTTGTCATAAAATTTTTTATCTCCATTTTCATATTTTTGAATGAAATTTTCCTACATAGTTATACATTATATTATTTACATAATAATAACTTTTTTAAAAAAAGAAAATTGATTGAATGATAAAGGAAATGTTACAATAAAAATAAGGGTGCTCAAAGTAGAGACCTAAATACAAAATAATTCAAGTAAAGGTACTATCCAGCCATATTGAAAGAACAATGCGAAGGATTATAACTCCAAAGCCTTAGAGCATCATTAATAATGTGGAACAGGCTATTGCAATGTGATTAGCTTATGTGCGCCTTTGGAACCTCGCCCGAAGTAGTGTGAGTTGCTCTCTAAATAGATCCTTATATAAGTAAAGAATTGCGAACATTTGGGCTGCATATTTGATATAGGTTCTTAATCAGAATTATCTCCCAAATCGCTTTTAATATTAAGGATATCATACGATCTTTAGTGGATGCTTGATGCTTAAATCGTTCAAGGTTCCGCTCCCTCCACAACCTGTAGATACAAACTCCTAAAACAATAATGTGGATAGGTAGTTGTGTTAAGAGGCCATTAGTAATCTCTAAGTAGTAGCTCCTGGATCCATCCAATAATATAAAGCAGTGATATAATCCCATATCGATTTGTTAAAACAACACTTAAAGAAGAGATGATTGCATGATTCAAATTGCAAGGAGCACATTGGACAATTTTTATCCGCTTGGATATACGGAAGGCGATCTGCTGTAGAGAGTTTGTTCTGGATAGCCAACCAGTAAATGCAAGATATTCTCCGCATTAAATGCTTGTTTCATACCTTAGTAGCCTAAGAAATTGTGGATTGATGTCTGCGTAAGTTATCACAAATGACTTTGTTAGTGACCTTGCTAGCTGGTATGCCTTTCCAGAAAAAGATATCAGATTCTTGCAGACTGGGAGGATAGTTAGGTTGATACGACAATAAACTTCAAGGAAATCTCCATATACTTCCCTCTATGAAAGTATTTATCCGTGTTTTTAGAGAAAAGGAAGAAGAAGCTCCTGGAATCAATTATACTAAGGGTCCCCTATTGGACTAGTTGTCGAACCATAAGGACACCTGTTAGAACCATAAGGACACCTGTTAAATAATTGATGTTACGTGACATCTGAACGCGCATCTCACGAGGGAGGAATTCCTCACCATGAAAGAAACCTCAAATCGAACTTAATTTAACGTCATCCAAACAAAACCTGGTAAATTCGCCCTAATTATCCTCCAATAAAATTGATTTGCTTAGGGCCCATAACAAAATCCGATTCTTAAGCTAAAATAAAAAATCATATTTCTGGGTTAATTAGAATCAGAAATCGCTTCAATCGGGTCTCTATAGCT
>JANTPM010000245.1:11372320-11388935 GCA_025434745.1 Erythroxylum divaricatum | reverse complement strand
CACCATTTTGGTTTCATAAACTAACAACTCTAAAGGATTTACATAATACGTACTTGATATTTCTCTAAAATCTGCAAAAGCTCAAGAAAGGCACTAAAATTCATGCAATGCACGTACATCATTATAGGGGTTAGCAAGCTTCGGTTTTTATTTAGGCAAAGAGAAGTAAACTGAAGTTGGGAGTAGCAAGGAGATAGATTAAAAAAAGATTTAACTTTGGTGGAGTTTTGATGAAAAGCTCTGTGTTACTGAAAAACTTAAGAAAGAAGCTACAAGGGAGATGAAGACAAGAATAGTAACTTGTCTTTCAAGGTTCAGGAAATTTAACTTAAAACTTGGACACTTGTCTACTTCTGAAGACATTAGCTAATTTCCCCAAACTAACTAGTTCTATTTGAAGTAATTCCATTAACTCCCATCTTTTCATTACAATTATTTCCAAAAATTTTCAATGTCATCTTCTTACAAATTCTAAAGTCGTCTTCCAAATTTTAACAATTCTCCAATATCATTGTATTCCTATTTCTATTTTGCATACATCAATTTGCTTGCTAATTGGCATTTTTTTTCCTTTTCCAATAAAAATCAACAATTTCGGATATTATTCCTAAAGTTCACCAAAATTCAAAATTAACAAATACACTCACCAATTATATTTTAAATACAACAGATTCACAATTCTCATGAAATCACATATCAAAATCATATTCACGTTCAAACAATAAATTATACCTGAAAATTGTCAATGAATGCATGTACCATTGTTTTCATGTGCGAAAATTCATATTCAAGTGTATGTGCATATCATATAATGCATGAGCGCATATGCATTTCTAATCTCCCATTATTCTTTCATATTTACTATTTTAACCTCCTCGTAGGTAATAGGATGTTACAGTTTGGCCCAAAGCTAACCGATTCATCCTCATCAAGACCAACATACGTTCAACGTGTTGAAAAGAAAAGTAAGTGCCTTACAAAAAGGTGGCCAAGCATGAAAAGTACCTAAGAAAATTACTCGGCCCAAATTATGTAAGCAGTGAAGATGAAGACGAGCCTAAGCGACTAATTTAATATTTGTATTTTTTATTTTGTATACAAATATTTTTGAAGTTTTAATTAAAATATTGCACATAATATAATTTAATAACATTTTATTTTTAATATAAAATGCTTCTAATTTTTAATTATTTGTTTATTATATTTATGTATAATAAATTAACAAAAAAATTCAAATATTATATACAATAACATGGATTTAAAATGTCACAAATAATTATAATTAATATGATATAATATTCAATTAAAATATATATTAAAAATTTAACTACATTTTTAAAATGTAGCTAAAAATTTTCGATTATGTTTTAGAAAACGTAGCTAAAAGTTTTCTGCTACGTTTTAAAAACATCGCTAATACTTTTTGGCTTCATTTATAAAAACATAGCTAAAAACTTTTAAACTACGTTTTGGAAATCATAGCAAATAATCTTTTGCTATGAAAGTATTTTGTAACAAAAATATATTAAATTGTCACTAATATTTTTCAACTACGAAAAGGAAACGTAGGAAAAAAATTTTAGTGACAAATATGGAAAAACTTTACCTATAATTTTAGCTACGAAAGTTTGGTGACATTTTTAATGATGTATTCAAATCATCGCGAATTACTATTAGCAACTATTTTTGAACTTTTAGGGACAAATCCATTATGTTATAGAGCCTTGATTTGGCATAAGTTAACTTCATATAATAATTAATCAATAAGTCGATATAATAAAATAATTCTATAGAATAAAACTTAGCACGAGAAGTGCAACATTTGTATGATCGAAAATCCATTAGATGTGACGGCCGAATGAAGTCAATCAACCCATCAAGGTGCAAAATATAGGCAAATGTCATTCCAAAATCACTAGAAGAGGAAAAACCATTACAATGTCAACTTCATACAGATCTCTTTAATGCATACATAATGTAACAAGATACATCATAATAAGTCAACAAAATTGCACATACTTAAGATAGAATAATGATCTTAAAGACATAAAAGATGTTGGCCTACCTAGCATCACATATCTGAAAAATCTTAGAACATCAGAAAATCTCTAGAGGACAAATGGAAGAACCAAAGTCCCTATATATTATTGTTAATTATGTTTTGGAATTTGCAGTGACCCGACACCAGCTGCCACTGCTCCAATCGGCTGGCCGGCGATATGGGTCCCCTCAGCTTTTACTATTTCAATTTCAACATCCCACCCGCCTGAATTCAGACCTACACAAGCTTCCTCATTGAAATCTTCTTCTCTTCGTCCAATTCCACTAAGTATTATAAGGATATAAAAGTTGAAGTTAAAGTGGCTTTTGAGGTCGTATCGGTCATTTACTTTTGCCAGCAAAATACAAAATACATCAAACCAGAAAAATCAACATCCAGCACGATCAACTTGATCATTCCTATCCTATGTTTAGTCCCTTACTGCTCTGCACCAACCAGCAGCGTCTCAACGAACACCACCTCGAGACCCACGACCATGGAGCCATCCTTCGCCACCACAACCACCCATATCCTCCAGCACACCGCCGCTTTCCTCTCCCAAGCCATCTCTCACTCCGACTTCCGCCACCAACTTTTGTCCATTCTCCGCAGCAAGTTGACTCCCACCATGCAAACCTCCACCCTCAAACCCCTAAACCTCGCCTTTGAAACAGTCGAAAGGTCCATATCAACCACTAACCCTTCCGTTCAGTTCTCTTCGCTTCGCCTCGCTGAAAAACTTCTCCTTTCTTGCCCTAAATCGTCCTTCTCGTCATTTCTTCTCTCCCTCATTTACGCACTCACGTATCAACACACTAATGCTGCACTCAGCGTGCTCAACATCTTCCAGCTGGACCCTTCCCTAGCTCGGTCAGAAATAGCTCCGGTTCTTTTTGAGGAGCTGTTTCTGTCACATCTTTTACCAGTTCTTCAATGGTTCAACAAGAAGAGAACAAAGATACTGTCATCCTTTTCAATGAATATGGACTACGAGGGTGATGATAATTCAATATGTGATGTATCGGTAGCTGTTCCGAGCTCGAAATTGCTGTCCAACATTTGTGGAGTTCAAGCTTTGGAGTTGAAGGAGTTAGAGAACGATTATGGAAAGGTTCTTGACAAAAATTGCAGAGTCTTTGCCAGCTACTTTAAGGAGGTTTTAGAGACCAGCGATGAGAACATTTCGATTAAGCCACCGCCAGTGATTGTGGAAGAGATAGGAGAAGCTGAAGATAACATCAAAACGGATGGAGCAGGGTTGAAGAACGTCCGGTATAATGTAATGCTAAATCCATATTCTCGACCTTTTACTTTGTCAATTGCCTTGCAAATTCATTATAATTTTTATCAATTCTAATTGTGCTTAAGTTAATTTAATACTAAGTATATAAATGCTTAAGTTAATATAATAAGAGCTTCCCGTACTGTTTATTCAATTTTTTTTTTCATGTTGTCCTCCTTTCACCTTAGTTTATCTGGTCTGACATTGAGTTCTGACAATTTAGTTTATAAAACAATTGGCAAAAATCTTAGAAAACCTGTCACTCTTTGTTTATGTTTTGATCCTTGACGTATTGCAACTTTGAATGTGTCAAAGCAGAACTAGGGGACGTATTCCTCAATTTTCTGTTAGCACACTGCCAAAATAGAATTCAAAACGGTATAACAAAATTTCGAATTTCTCAAAATAACCAATTGATTACATGAAGATAATTACTTGTTGGTGTTATTGGATGAAGTGAATTGTTGAATGATATTTGTGTTTGTATATCAAGTTTGTGGATATAGCGTGCCTGAAACAAAATTGCTTCAATTTGAGAACTCTAATTCCAGTTTCAGGCTCAGCAGAATATTAGGATTTCAGTTGCCATGAAATCTGTCCAGGCTCTGGGTTTCTGTCGAACTACGAAAATGTTAAAGGGCTAATTGTGATGGTTGATCATGGGGGTTGAGTAAATGGTGGTTAAATGTTGGTTGTCATTATTTGTCATTTGGACGGTGGTTTTTATGATTATAATGGTGGCATAGTTGATGGTGAGGTCCAGGTGGTAGTTCTGACGGGGATAGAGTGGCGGATGTGCAAGCAGGTGATGGTGAATGTGAAAAAACGAGAACAAAAGTTTTACTCTCAGTTTTTCGAATGCATATTAGCAGAGAATTTCTATATTGTTGTTACTTAAATAACTACATCCACTGTTGGGCTTAGCTCATTTACTGTACTACGTAAACAGTCTAAACTAAACGGCCTCCTGGAGTTAAGCTGAAAAGTGCACCCACCCACCACTCTCTGCTTATCTGACCACGAAATTAAACTCAAAATTCATAGGACTGGTACATGTCAGGAGGCAAAGTTGACAGAAAAATTTCAACACCAAACTTAAAGATGGCTTCTTTATTCATAATTCAGGTGTTTTTTAATGATTGACTGATCAAGTTTGTTTCTTTATCCTGTGTTCTTAAATGGTTCTGTTAATACGCCACAAAAAATACGAGAGAGTACTGTCCTTTAAGGTTTATAACGTGTTTTCTCACGTATTATAGCCAATATGGCGTGAAGAAGAAAATTCGCTAGAACTGTACAGCAACGGCGTATGGACTTCTGCTACACTATCTTATCCTCAGAGAGTCTACCTAGAAGATCTGAGAAGTCAGAGCAGTAGGAGGTTGACGGTATCGCCAGGTTCAGAGTCAGAGTCCGAAGCTGAATCGTCCTTGGATGATAATTTGGTTGATTGTTCTTCACTGGAATCCGAAGTTGAGGTAGAGGCATAAACAAGAAAAGAGGTGTCAATTATCTGGACTGATCAAACGAGGCGATTATTCTAGTCTGAAATGCTGTTGTCTCTGTCTTGTAGGAAAACAACAGACAAAGAACATCGTTTGAGCCATCCGAAAGCCAAACCCGAAAACACAAGCAACTTACAGTTGCAGATTCCATTAGGTATGTTCTCATGAACGGCCTCCATCATTTATCATTTTACGCTTTCTCCTCTGAAGTTCTGATATTTGGATTTTTTCTGTCACCCATAGTTCTTCAGATCATCCCATGGCGGATGCCGATAACTCCCCAGGTGGTGGGAAACATACTCCGCCAAAAGACTTTGTCTGCCCGATAACAAGCCATCTTTTTGATGATCCGGTGACTCTAGAAACAGGCCAGACTTATGAACGCAGAGCAATTCAAGAGTGGCTGGACAGGGGGAACTCAACATGCCCAATCACGCGCCAGAAGTTGCAAAGTACACAACTACCTAAGACAAATTACGTACTCAAAAGGCTTATAGCTAGTTGGAAAGAGCAGCACCCTATTTCCGCCTCAAACCAATTAGGAAGCCCGCGTCAGAAGGCTGATGCAAGCTTCAAATCATCAGGAACGCCTCCTACTGCTTCTCCTAATAGTGTCATTAGCAAAACCACCATTGACGGCACAATTAGTGAGCTCAGACAGGCCATTAACAATCTTTGTATGTCAGAAATTTTGCACGAGTCTGAAGTGGCTGTTCTTCGAATAGAGAGATTCTGGAAGGAAACAAATATGGAATTTGATATACAGAGCTTGCTTTCAAGACCTCCAGTTGTTAACGGATTTGTGGAGATACTATTCAATTCTGTCGATCCAAAAGTGTTAAAAGCTACGGTTCTTCTCCTCTCTGAGTTGGGATCAAGAGACAAAGGGGTGATCCAGACACTGACAAGAGTTGATTCTGATGTGGAATGCATTGTGGCACTTTTTAAGAATGGTTTATTGGAGGCGGTTGTGTTGATATATCTGTTAACGCCCACCACAATGAGCCTCCTGGAGATGGATCTAGTAGAATCTCTCCTAACAGTCATTAAGAAGGAAGACAAGGATATGTTGAATATGTGTGTGAAACCAAAAACAGCCGCAGTTCTATTACTGGATCAGATTCTCGGTGGCAGTGAAGAAAGCACTGTTTCCTCCACTGCCAATGCCATTATTTCAACAAAAGTGATTGAGAAACTTGTTCGCAGCTTGGAAGCTCAGTGGGCAGAAGAGAGAATTGCAGCAGTTGGGATCTTACTCAGGTGCATCCAGGAAGATGGGAAATGTAGAAATACCATTGCTGACCAAGCTGAGCTTGCTCCTGTTTTGGAGAGCTTCTGCACTGCAAGTGATTCAGAACAATTTGAGATCGTTCATTTCTTATCAGAATTAGTCAAATTAAATAGGTAACTTCTCTCGAGATCAAACCTTTGACTCATTCTTTCGGTTTCTCTTGAATTTGGAATACCTTCCCCCAGCAGTTGAATTTTCAATAAAATTCTTAGGAGGACATTCAATGAACAAGTCCTTCACATCATTAAAGATGAAGGTTCTTACAGCACAATGCATACCCTGCTGAACTTCTTACAGACAGCTCCACAAGAGCAATGCCCAGTAGTGGCTGGTCTTTTACTCCAGCTTGATCTTCTGGTATGGAATCTCTCCTCTTTTTCAATTATCTCAAGTTACAAAGTTTGAAAAATTAAGATGCTTGATTGTTTCTTTTTACTTAACATCAGTATTGCCATCACTTTTTGTTCGAAAAGCACTTAAAAGGTTTAATGACAGAATGTAGTTACTGCAAGCTAATGAATACTGTATTGGTCGACAGGCTGAGCCGAGAAAGATGAGTATATACCGTGAAGAGGCAATAGATACCCTCATATCATGCCTCAGAGAAAATGAATTTCCTGCTGTTCAAATAGCTGCGGCAAAAACAATAGTCTCCTTGCAGGGGAGGTTTACAGCCTCTGGAAAATCTCTTACCAGAGCCATGCTTCTGAAGCGTGCTGGACTGGACAAAAGTTACAAAAATCTTATAAAAATGGAACAAGTTGGAAGCTTTTCTGAAGAAGTAGAAGGAACCTTGGTCAGACTCTTTGAATTTTTCTGAATAAAATCTTGTCCTCTGACATTTTTGTGTATTAAAATACAAATTAATCTTCTGTGTTGCATTGGGAACAGCAAGAGGAAGAGAGAGCAGCTGAAGACTGGGAAAGAAAAGTGGGGTTTGCTTTAGTAACTCATGAGTTCGGTTTGCTGTTCGAAGCTCTATCAGAGGGCCTGAAGAGCAGATATGCAGAGTTGTGTTCAGCATGCTTTGTCTCAGCAACGTGGCTTGCACATATGCTTAATGTTCTTCCAGACACAGGGATACGAGGAGCGGCCAGAGTCTGCTTGCTCAAGCGCTTTGTTGCAATATTCAAGTCCGCAAAGGATATTGAGGACAAAGTCCTTTCATTGCTTGTGCTGAAAAGCTTCATAGATGATGCTGGTAAGTAGCAATCTTGGTCAGTGTTACTCCAGCTGGCAAACTGAGATTTAGAAAGACACCTGCACAAGCCGTAGAAACTTATTGGAAAGATTTCTAACTTCACATTCCGAGACTACAGGATTAACAAATCTAATTTGGTTTAAGACATCTCTATCATAACTTTGCTACTGTAATTTTCAGATGGCTTGCGGGATATTACTTTCTACATGAAGGATATCAAGAAAGGTCTGAGGGAACTGAGAAAGTCATCTCGATTAGCATTTGAGATCATGAAAATCCTGAGTGAGGGACAAGACTCTAGTGCTGTAAGTTAATAATAAAAGTGTTCTTAATGCAAGTTGCTATACATTTATTTATCGTTTTAGTTCTCAGTCAATAAAATAATGACAATAAAATTGTTTTCGAGCACCAGGACTTGTGGAATCATAAAGAATTAGCTCTAGTAGATTGCAGTGAGAACGGAGAGGTGCTTTCAATTGCTTGTTTCAATGACAAGATTTTTTCTGGCCATTCGGATGGAACCATCAAGGTAATTCTCTCATAATGTTATTGCAACCAAACCAAGCACTTCATCTGGCTAGATCATTGAATGAGGGATGAGCAACAAGCTTCCTAGAAAAGTTCCTTTTCACATTGTTAAGTAATCCACACGATTAATTCATAATGTGAATGGCTATCCTCTTGCTTGAAATGACTCAAGTTTGGCGAATACAAGTTAGATGATCTTCTTTTTCTCAATTTCTGTAGGTTTGGACAGCGAGGAGTAGCATTCTTCAACTCATCCAAGTAATTCGTGAACACACCAAGGCTGTCACCAGCTTAACAATCTTACAATCAGGCGAAAGATTGTACAGTGGTTCAGCAGACAAAACATCAAGGGTATGTGTGCTCTTTCCACTCTTTTGTTTTTATTGGTAGAAAAACATTAGTTCTCTATGTAACCCGATTATCTCCCGGTTAAAGGACCGCATAAAGTTTCCGGACTAGGGAAGCCCGGTAGGAAAAGGCAGCTTAAGAACAGATGAAACTGATCTAATTAGCTGCATAGATGACCACTAACTCAAGAGACATACGACAGATTTACTAACCAACCTGCCTTCAAAACTGACAACAATTTAATCAGACAACTCTTTTTATTGCTTCAATGCCAAAGTCTCATTCACAATTCATCTAAATACTAATTCATGTTACAATGACCTGGAAGCACCTTCTCGGCATCAGTTTTGAGATTTATCCATCTACATGTTCAGTTTAACAGAGAACGAATGTCTGATTTTCTGATCTGTATTGCTGAATAAATGTTTAACAAAGAATGCTACTGTATTGTATTGTGATGAATAGGTCTGGTCTTTTAGTGGTGAAACATTGCGCTGCGTACAAGTGCATGACATGAAGGATCCAGTTCATAATCTAGTTGTTGCCAATAGCATGTCATGTTTTATTCCACAAGGAGCCGGTGTCAAGGTATCATATAAACCTCCTTTTCTGTTTCTATATTAGGAATCAAAAATACAGTGCATTTCCTGTTCACATGTGTAACTAATGATTGCCGTTTATTACCTGTCAGGTTCACTCCTGGAACGGAGGATCCAAATTGGTAAATCAAGGCAAGTACGTAAAATGCTTGTGTCTTGTACAAGGAAAACTATACTGTGGATGCCACGACAGTAGCATTCAGGTATTGCAACTGAAGCAGCATGTTTTATCTACATTCAGCAACTTGAGTTTATATAAAGCAATCTGTTATTCAGGAAATAGACCTGGCAACTGGAACAGTAGCCATTATTCAAAGTGGATCCAGGAAATTACTAGGAAAAGCAAATTCCGTAAATGCTCTGCAAATTCGTGACGGGCAGATACATTCGGCCAGTTCTTCAGTAGATGGATCAGTGGTGAAGGTATGTCCTCCTATCCTAGTGGCTATTTTCTGCGTGGTTTTTAATGAGTCACTAACTTAGCATCCAAACTTTGATGACAGATATGGAGTTGTGAAAACTTTGATTTGGTAGGCACACTGTCCACAACATCGGAAGTGAGGACAATGGCAATTAGTGCAGACCTAATATACTTGGGGTCCAAAGGAGGCATTGTTGAGATTTGGGACCGAAAGAAGCAGACCAAGATAGAAGTCCTCCAAACCGCTACAAATGCTAAGGTTCTCTGCATGGCACTTGACCCCACAGAAGAAGTACTTGTCATCGGAACCTCAGACAGCAGGATACAGGTAACTAATAATCAACTTCTATTCTTACTTCACGATGGTTGGTTCATTCCTAAACCAAAGTCAATCTATCTTGTCCTTTAACAACTTCTTTAATGCAGGCATGGGAATTGAGCTAGAAGAAGTGGTGGATGCTGTAAATTTCTAACAATAAACTATTTATTATTTCCAATTTATAAATAATTGTCATATATTCTTCACAAGGTATATATATATATATATATAGTAGAAACTAATAGGGAATGAATAATTTTCTACATTGTTGTATCTTGTAATGAAAAAGATACACTTACTTATACATAAAAGTATTAGAGCAATAAGAAAGGAACTTATGTAAGTAAGAACCTAATTAGTGCCTAAATATAAGATATGGGTTTACTAGACACTATTTACATTGATTACAACATATATTATCGGGCTCGTTTGGTAGACAACCAATCAGATATTTTTTTAGCTAATTGGTTGTCATAAGTTGTTTGACTTTTCAAACATCTATAAAAGATGTTTGGTGGGTAGCTTCTTCAATAGCTTATTATAAACAGCTATCAATGAAAATCAGCTAAACTTTTAAATATTAAAAGTCAAATTTATCCTTTATGCAGTTATAGGTTAGAAACATTTATAAAGTTTTTGTAAAATTTAATTTTTGTTCTATTTTTATTATTGTCAAAATTTTAAGTTTTGTAAAATTAAATATATAAATAAGCTAAAATTTTAAGTATTAAACGTCAAATTTACCCTTTATGCAGTTATAGGTTAGAAACATTCGTAAGTTTTTTGTACAATTTAATTTTTGTTTTATTTTTATTATTGTCAAAATTTTAAGTTTTGTAAAATTAAATATTTAATCATGACCTTATAAATTTTTTTAAGTCACGTCCTTATAAGTCATTTTTAATGTATTAAATAATAAAATTCATACATATTATATAAAAAATATTAATATGATGGAGCTTGCTACATTATTCATATTAATAGAAAATTTAACGTTAGATTATTATTATTATTATTATTATTATTATTATTATTATTATTATTATTATATGTTTTATATTTTTTATTAGAGTTGTAAACTTAATTTTTGTAGACTAAAATATCTAAAATCTAAATTCCTATAAGAATATTCAATAAAATACTAAAATATATAGGCCTTGTTTGGATAGTAACAGATCAGCTAAAAATTAGCTGGTTGACCAAAAATTAGATAGCTGACTTCATTTATTAACTGTTAAATGTGTTTGATTGTTGACTGATTAGGTTGGCTGATTCAACCTAACCAGCTAAAAACAATAAGCTGCTAACAAGCAGCGTTTGGGGTAATCAATTGATTACCCTAAACCTATATGCCAAATTTGCCTACGATGCTTTCTTCATCGCTACTTTTCTAAAAGTAGGTATATATTCGTTTGTCTTACTGCTTCTCTATCGCTACTACTTCTCTACCGTGTTGGGTTTCTGCTCCACTGTTATTGCTGATTTGTGCTATCATCATTGTGTCTTAGTCCATCCTTGCTTCCCACATAGCTTCTTTGTTCATCACTGCTTCTTCTCCTATCACCTGCTTTATCTTCTTTAGCTCTTCTTACTTTGTGTCCTGTGAACCATCTCAAAGTAAAGGTTAACGACGGTGATATTTAAAGATGCAGAAAATGTTTCTTTTAAAATGCTCGTTAAAAGATGAGGCTTTCTGGTTTTTGCATAAAGATTAGAGATGTTTGTTGTCAATATAGTGTAGGTGGCTTGTTAAATTTGTGAGTTGAATGTTTGATAAGAGTAAATTGTCGTGGGTTAAAGGGTGGTTGGTTAAATTTGTGATTTTTTATCAACAAAAAATTTATAACTAAAATTTTTAATTGATAAAAATTTTAGTTATAAATTTTTATCCGAGCCGTTCGAGCGCTGGCCAGAGAAGCCTTTGGGAGGAAGGTTGGGGGCTAGCATACACCGCCATAAAATCGAAGGAAGAATTCGCCACACTAACAATGGTATGGATAAATTGACGGTGCACTGCCACTATGGAAAGCTGGATCTCCTCTTTCCATAAAAGCCAAATCCCGCTCGCAAAACCTTCAGCCTCCACACAGAACGAAAAATTAAAGCCGAGCGTATTAATCACGTCTAGCACCCTAGATCCGCTAATACGGGGTTCAAGAAGAACTAGGATACCCAGATTGTAGTATCTAAGATAGGAGCGCAAGATAGTTCTAAATCGTGTCCCCCCTGCTCCCTGACAATTCCAAATTAACATCGACATATAAACAGGTTTAGTGAGATGCGGTACCTCCCATAGGAGCGTCGGGGCTGTCAGTGTTCAGGAGCGGGACATCCGACTCCACAGTGCTTTCAGCTGGGGTTGTCTCAGTCTGATCATCTGGCCCGCCGGATAAGTTAGGGGGTTTAGTGTGGTGGGGGTCCGGAGCGGCCTGATCCGGAGGAAACGCCGTCAGTATGTCCCCCTCGTCCATCGGTTGCAAGGGCTCCCCACTCGCCCCCGCCCTAGCCTCCATGACGAGGGGATCACATATCATGTCGTTGTGTGACGAGATGGTGATAGCAATATTTTCGTCCATACTGGTGGGTTGGAGTTGGACTGTGGGAGCTACTAAAGGTGTTGGGTCCAGGGTTGGGTTGGCCCGCGAGCTTTCACCACGGATCAGTGGGCGTGAAGTGCCTTTGGGGCCTTTGGGCCCTTTCTTCCCTTTATGTTTAGGCCCAGGTGTCGAGAAGGTTTGTCCAAATGAAGTGGGCTGAGCTGATCCAAGAAACGCCGAAAGTTGCAGGCGATGGCCTTGGCCCAGCAGGGTCGGGAGGGGCGAAACGTGGGCGGGAGCAGTAGGTGTCTTGTCCAACAGCCTTGCCTCTGACAAAGCTGCATAACGTGAACTGAAAACGTGAGGGGATGTCTGGCTTTTGCCTCGAGCCGGTGGGCGTGAGTTGGTGGGAGCGTCCTGGGGTTGTGACCGTTGGGGAGGGGGCCGGTGTTTACGTTGGACGTAAACCCACGGTCCGTATGCAGGGCCAAGCGTAGACGTCGCTCCGGTGGGGCTGCTTCTTGAGACGCCCGCTGGGGGTGTTGCTGGGTCCGTCCCCTGGGTGATTACTCCAGCAGTGGGTGGTGGGCGTGGCTCGGTGGGCTGCTGACGGTGTAAGCAAACGTTAGTATTGTGGCCAACCTTTCCACAGGCGAAGCACAATTGCGGGAGCCCTTCGTACGTGACTTGCAAAAGCTCGCCATCAAGCTCGACACTAGTCTTCAGAGGGGCATTGAGGTCGATGTCAACGGCGAGGCGGGCATAGCGTCCCGGTTAGCTTGCATCGTCACCTCATCAATCTTCACTGTGGTACCAACCAAGTTTCCCAACACCGTGAGGATCTCGGGGTGATATCGAGCTATCAGTAAGTTAGGGAACCTGATCCACGTAACTGCTCATGGAACCTAGCCATGGTGTGGGCGGAAAGAGGAGACCTAACATTGAACCGACAACATTTGGTCGTATATCATCCAAGGTCCGTCCATCAGTGCGTGGTAGTAGTCGGCTTCTTCCAAGAATTTGACCAAAAAAAATTCTGATCAAGGTTGACTATCTTGAGCGGCCCTATTGATGTCCATAAAGAGCGCAAGCGGTTGTTTAGCGCAATGAACCCGATTCGGCGGGCTAGGAGCTTCATAACGACGACCTGAGTCCACTGGTTATCTAATTTCTCTTTGAACTTGGAAGAAAGTTTGATGCCATCTCCATGGTTGCCGATGACTTTGACGATGTCCCCTGCCTCGAGTTTGATGACAGCTTTTTCTAGCCAGTGTTGATCATCCATTGCGTTGGAAGCTAACTAAGATCCGATCACCACTGCACTATAAAACATCACAGTAAGGGGCTGCATTTCATGATTTCATCATCTCGCTTCCTGGTTTTTCCCTTTTCTAGGAGGTGTGCCTCGGGTTCGAGGGCCGCCATAGGCAGAGCAGGCTTGGAAAAGAATTGTGTCGAGGACACTGGTAAGTCGAACCTAGATCGAACAAGCTGCTGGGTGAGTGAAAATAAGAAATTCAAGAATGCCACCTTATCTCGCTCGAGAAAGTTGCTCGCTCTACAGAACAACCATTCTAGTTGCATGTTCTTTCCCTTCTTCTCGTTTTTGTTATTCATTTAAAGAATGTTAACAAGTCTCTGAGTTGGACAGTGTTCAACGTTTCCTATGTATGTATCTTTAATGTGTCAAGTTTACATATTATATATATAATAAAGAAGAAAAAACTAAGTGCCAACTTAAATGTTCTCATGTCGAGGCTAAGTTTTGTACGATGGGTAAGAGAGGAAACAGTTTACTACGTTAGCTAGTTTTATTTTTTATATATATACATTAGGTATCTTAGCTTTGCTGGACTAATCCTAAGCCCCTAAGATTCCACCTTAAAAGCTATAGAGGAGGTAAATCTGGAACCCCAAGATCTCTCAAGTTCCTGCGTAGTTTATACACTTTTGTGCATAAGAAATTGTCACATACTGAGTGGTCAGCTGCTGATTGATTACTGGCCCTACTCAGCATCAGGTTTCCTAGTAGCTCCAACTCTTACACTGTCATTAGAAACGAGAAATTCATAATTGATCTGACCAAGGAGCATGCCCAGGGGATTAGAGAATCATCAATAGGAAAAATTCTCCTCTCTCTTCATTTTTTAATAATTCGAACTTAAGACCTCATATAAAAGGAGAGCCTTAAGTAAGGAGTTGAAACAAATTAGGCACTCCTTAAGTATATATATACTAAGGATGAGCAGGATGGACGACCACGAAATCCATCCCATTTGTCCATTTAATCTGACGATTGTATTCTTCCCCTCTAGTCACGCCTCTGAATTAAATGGTCACAGCTATCAATCATGCTCCATTATGTTCCGTGACTCATCCACGAAGGATGACTGCGTTTTAGCTTCATATATGCTCACGGATGTGACATCTTAGGTGTTTTTCATTCAGTAGGATGTTTTTTTACTGAATATTTTTTCATCCTATAATTTAAATACACTTATACTTAAATAATAGTTAATGAATTAATTTTGATATAATTAATAGTTACTATAATATAATCCATTAATTATATATAATTATGTTATTACACATATTTAGTATAAAATAATGAATAATAATAAACAGTTAATATTCATTTGTACTATTTAAATATACTTAAATCATGGTTAAATAATTAATTTTGATATAATTAATAGCTATTGGAATATAACAAATTAATTCAATTATTATTAATAATTATTAGTATATAATTAATTATTTGATTTATTAAAATATAGTTACTTGATTAAGTTGTTAATATTAATATTTGCTGTATATGTTACTATTTTAATGATTATTGTTAATTATTATTAATTATTATATAGTTTATATATCTGTGTGCGTGTGTGTGTGTGTAGCCACACCCGTAAAAGTGTAACAGGTGATTAATACACATATATGTATATAAAATATGCACAATGTATGTTCATGACAACCTCGAGTATTTTTCTATTATCCTCATCACATAATCAATTCTATCTTAAAACTCACCTAAGTATAATTTTTACTTAGGTTTATACCTCAATAAAACCATTGAAATCACAATTCATAACTCATTGAATTACTTTCAAATTTTTCCAAAAACTAAATTTCGGGTCTAGTATCCTTGATCATTTAGACAATGAAAATAAAGAAATTTGGGAGGAGAGTGTTCCTCTATCTTTTAAGTTTCTATTGACGTCAAAATCATTCAATTTTGTTTAGAAATTTGAAAGCTATACCTCAAACATTTTTGGATTGTTCTTATTTTGAAACAGTATATTATACTCAACTTCCATCCATAAATTAAACATCTTAGAGATTGAATTACAATTCTACTTCTTCAGATGATTTGTATCCCTATGTCTTTAGTTTTCTACAAATAAAAAATCATCTCATTCTGATGTCTAGAGAAGAAGTTATGGTCAAAAGAAGTAAGACTATTTAGCTTGCACAATGCTCTTGGGTGCACTGGACTATTGGAGAGCACTGTGTCATGATGTGACAAATAAAGATCAGTCTAGAAATTAACACTCACAAGTGTGAGGAAGAAAAGTCACAGGTGTGAGAGACCTATGCATATGTAACTCATGCCTGTGCAAGAGCCACAGGTGCACAAGAAACTCATGCCGGTGCACACTCCATCAAACCTTCCCACACTCTTCGCTCAATCTCTCTTGAATGATTTCAGATGGCTAAGATTTTTGGTGGAAAGGTATAGCAATGTGTTACAAGTCTGATGGTTCAAGTCTCAAGTTATTTAGAGGTTGGATGAAGAAGATATAGCCAAAAAATCGAAGGGTGTTGCGTCAGCCTCTAATCTTCAAAGTCGCGATCGTGCATAAACATGATTCAATCGCAACTTTCCAGTCACACTCCCTCAATTCTAACCTTCATAACTTTCAATCCAGAAATCCAAAAATTTCAAACATTATATCATTATAAAGCTAAAAGAAAGATATAAAACTTTTATGAAGACAATTTTGTCAAAACATTCCTAGACCAATACAGTTTAATCATGAAAGTTTCAGACCACATTTTTACCCATTTTTCTCTTTTCTTTCTTTTGTTCTAAACCAACATCTCCAACTCATCTTTTTTCACTAAATCTAACACTTCAAATTCATTTCTATTCTTTCTACTCTATTTTCATTTAATTCATTCACAACACATTCACAGTACAACTAAATATGTAGGTTTACTAAAAAATTCTCACAATTAGCAAAATACAAGAAAAGTCATTCACGCATTTCACCATTCTCTGCACGTTGTTCATTGTCATTTGCCTATATTTTCATTTTCTATATTCTCTTAAATTTCTTCCTCTAACTATCATTTAAACAACCTTTCTCATCTCAGATTATCATTGGCTTTATATTGGGGACTTCCTCTTTTGGTCCTTTAGATGTTATAAAATAGAGTTTTGCCTTATTATGTAATGCGTAGCCTTCTTATTTACAAATTATATTAATACGTACTACTTAATTAAATATTTATATTTTATGTAATTAATCAATCAATTAAT
>JANTPM010000245.1:11338892-11350996 GCA_025434745.1 Erythroxylum divaricatum | reverse complement strand
TTTTTATTCTGTTTGTAGGGATATAATTGGAAACATAAGTTAAAATTAAATTATATTGTATAAAATACTGTTACATATCAAACATTATAATAAGAATCTACTCAACTTTTCTATTAGAATTCTTATAAGTATCTACACATGTGAATATCTTTATTTTTTATAGATTTATTTTTCAAAGTATTATATTCTAAATTCACTTTATTTTTCTGCCAATCAAACGGGCCCTTACGGTATTTAAATATCGGATTGTGCCGGCCCATGGAAACGTATCCTAAAGTATGAGCCCAATGCTGATACTTGTTAGCTGGGCGCCGATCACATGGACCAATCCACTTTATGCCCGGAGTCCCAAAAATGTTTGGTAGTAATGTAGTATAGTAGCGGACCTCAAATGACTATTAAATACACCTAATAAACCCCCAACCACTGCATATAAAGGACCGCTGCCAACTGTCTGGTCAATCAATCACGACCGTTCGTCAGTTATCATCCATGGCTCCGATTAAAGTTGGCGATGCTTTGCCCGACGGAACCCTCGCTCACTTTGACGAGAATGATCAGCTCCAGCAAGTCTCCATCCACTCCCTCGCCGCCGGCAAGAAGATCATCGTCGTTGGTGTTCCCGGCGCCTTCACCCCTACTTGCAGGTTATTGGAAAAGTTCCCTCGGCTCTTTGGTTTTGCCTTTTTTTTTAAACTCTTTAGCAATAAATTACTCATAGTCTATCTGATTTGGCTGGCGTTCGTGTAGCTTGAAACATGTACCCGGATACGTTGAGAAGGCTGAGGAGCTGAAAACCAAGGACGTGGCCGAAATCCTCGTGATTAGCGGTAATGAGTCCCCTAATTATCTCTGGGATTAGCTTAATAAAACCCTTTTTACGTATTAATTGAACGGACAAAAATATTTCTTGGTTGGGCAGTGAATGATCCGTTCGTTATGAAGGCATGGGCAAAGACATTTCCGGAGAACAAGCACGTGAAGTTCTTAGCAGACGGATCTGCGGCGTACACACACAAGCTTGGGCTGGAGCTTGATCTGAACGAGAAAGGGCTTGGGGTTCGGGCGAGGAGGTTCGCTCTCTTGGTGGATGACCTCATTGTGAAGGAGGCTAAACTTGAAGAAGGTGGGGATTTCACTGTTTCTAGCGTGGATGATATCCTCAAGGCTCTTTGAAAGATAAAATGATAAAAAGTAATGTATCTCTGTTTTAATAATACATAATATAATATGAGAGTGTGTATGTCTGGTTATTAAAATACAGAGGGTTTCTTTCTATGAAATTTTTATAATTTATATAAATTATAAAAAGACTTCCTGTTTGGAATGGTCTGAATTGTTTGGTACAAAAAAAAATGCATGGGTTGAATTCCACATAGGATTCAAATGCATCATGATTGAGGGGTTGAATTCACGTTTAGAATCACGTGAATTCAACCCACGCCGCTACTCTTTCGTTACCCATCCACAAATCTGTTCCAATCTCTTTCTGTTTCTGTTGAAATGGCTGGAAGCAACCCCAATAACCAAAACGATGCTTTTAACGGCAAGAACGGAGTCCTTTATTGAACAAAGACCTTCGGGAGAGAGACGAGAAACCGGCGAAAGTCTCCGACGAGAAATCGCCGCGATCTGGAGGTTCTCCTGCGTGTAAGTGGACTGCTGATGGGCTACCGCTTGCTCATGGAAGTGTGGTCGGAGAGCCCGTGGCGCGTGCTCAATGGGACACGAGCTTCTTCGCTTGTTTGGGTCGTAACGATGAATTTTGCAGCAGCGATGTTGAAGTTTGTAAGTGATTTTGGATTCTTGTCTTTTAGCGTTGTGGTTTTGTGTAATTTGGATGAGTTTTAATATGATGATCTTTGGGTTATGAGGAAGAGTTCATCAAGGGTAGACGGAGGTGATATGCAGCTTTAATTCAAGGGTAGATGAATTAATAAATTAGTAATTAAATACAATAAAATATTTTAAAAATTAACTTTTTATGTAAAACGTAATATTAGCTTGCTTTGTTTTTTTTAATTAAGTAAATTTATTTTATTCTTTTATATAATATTTATTAATAAATTATTAATAAAATAACATGACACATTTTAACAATTTATTTTTATATAAAATTTAATATTTATTTTAATTATTTGTAATTATTAAATCAAATGTAAATAGAATTCATGGTAATTGAATTCAGTGTAATTATTGGATTTGTTCCAAACAGTGTAATTGAATTCAATTCTAATATTACTGGATTTGTTCCAAAGTAATTGAATTCAATTTTCATATTACTAGATTTGTTTCAAGTAGTGTAAATTAAATTCAATCCTAATTTAATTAATGTAATTAAATTCAATCCCACAATGAATTCAAATCAGGACTTTCCAAACAGGCCCTTATCCGTTTGTTAAAAAAAAAAAAAAAGAGACTTATCCGCTACAGTTTTGAGTTTTGACTTGTGACTTTGACCAAAGGGGGTAACGTAACGTTCCGGTAAATTTAGGTAGTCTCTGAACGTAGCCTAAACTTGCCTTATCAGTACATTTTACTGTATTGATGTTTACTATTTTTTTTCTTAAATGCATATAATCTATAGTGTGCATCTTATGTAATTAATTACATATTCCAAACCAAATAATGCAAGAAAAGATATGCAAATGCGGGCTAAGTGTAATTTAATGGAGAGTTATTTCCATGATACTGTACTTAAAGCTGCCCATAAAAGCCTTAAGGCTCCACCAGATGAATAAAATTGCCGACTTCCCTATATGTAAAAATGCAGAAGAGAAATGACATTTGCTTTTCATGAAAAACAATAACCTAGCTAGCTATAAAAAGAATAACGGCAATGTGCAACATTATTGTTACAGCATGTTCATTTGTCTATGAGACTGAGATTCAAAATCGCAATAGTCGCCATTTGTTGGCGCACCAAACCCATACATATCCTCGGAAGGTATGTTGAGACCATCTCGTACCTTGAATGGTGAAGCCCATGGAAATGGTGTTGAAGGATTTGAGCCAGACGCCTCTTGGTTTAAGCTAAAAGTTGGTGGATTCTGAGGAGAATTACCAGCTTGCCTTCTGTTGGAGGAGATGGTTGTTATCAGAGGTATCGAAGTTGATTGCTGTTGGTTCTTCATTGGTGACTTGGGTCGCAGGGCCTCTATTTCTGGGGTAGTCATGACCAGGTGAGATGCATCCGGTGGAGGATTTCTGCCCCCTCCTCCTTGCCAAACTTTCCCATCCTTGTCAGCAAAATTCCTCACGTATGCCTGAAATGTTGCCAGGCATCATGTCACAAGTCGTCAACTTCAAACTTAACGAGGTCAAAATACCACAAGTAATCCTTTTTTACATGCATATCAAACTAAAGATTAGATGTTCTTTTCCTCTAAAAGATACCTTTCCTTTTCATAAAATCCAAATTTCTCGCAGGGTACCAAATCAAATGTATTTACTTACATCTTACAAGCTAACTTTTAATTGTAAACAACAGATTTTAAGGAACCAGAGGACTCATCGCATAGGACTAAATCAAGATCCTTCCATTCAATGCTAACATCCAGAAACTCTATTTTCACTCATGTACTTGGTCAGTTTCACAAGCAGCTTCAGATCATGGTCGAGACATACAAGTGACTTCATTTCTTAAAGAGAGTGTACCTCTGAATTGAAGTTTGAGGAGGACAGTCCTTTACCAACAGTCAGCCAACCAGATCTAATATTATGATCTTCACCAAAAAGCTCAAGCCTTCGGCGGCCTAGGGAGAAATGCTCAATTATCCTATACATATCCTCAGGTTTTTGAGTTGAACCTGAAATCCAAAGGCATAAAATTTTCCATTCAAGTGTTTAGCATTTTCATTGCAACACAAGGAGTAAAACGGCAGCATTCATGACATGATATGGCCAACAAAGGGTATACCATTTTGTGGTTAACAGCAAAACTACATTGAAGACACATTCAAACCACAACAAAATGACGAATATTTCCCAATATCCATAAAAATCGAAAGAAAACGTGTGAAGTTCCAACTGTTCATGAAATTCTTAACATCTGAGAACAGTGACATGCTGCCACTTCGGGGATCTCATGGCCACTTGTCCACAAAAATGCATTTCCCGACAAAAGTATGCAACAGAGGAAAGACCAAAAGCAGTGATCATATAAATTCAGTTAAACTTGGCTCTGATTTGTCAAACTTTAAACAAGAAAACATGACTAACCATAGGGAGGTTCCTCAGCAATAATCACATCAGTGTCAATATTAGCATGGATTATATGACCATCAGTACTGCGGCGAACAGTTCCCTTTATACCCATCAAGCAGTGTTCCTACAATAAATAACAAAGTAACTAGTTTATGGAAAAACTAAATTTGTTAAAGAAATCTCTGGTTGAAGTGAACAAGGAAAGGTTCATTATCTACAATGCAACAGAAATTTTTGAATTGTCAACCTTAGAATGCTGAAACAAAGTATGGGAATCATGTCGCAACCCTGGTGTTGCATTGGTCTTGTTAGTTTTTACCCAGCAAATATCCTCACATCTACGAAATCCCCACTGCAGATAAAGTAAATACATGAAAACCACAATAAACAGAGTAAAATGAATTAGATTGAGACCAAAAAAAGAAAAAAAAAAGTAACTGGACCTCTTCTTCATTTCAAAGCTGAAAAAGTTACCTTCTTCAGACACTGGCGGCCTTGCTCGAGGCCTACGCCATCTCCTACCCAGAGAAAGATAAAGGAAGGCGTGTCTGCCACTGCCTGCAAGGGAAAAAACAGAGAACATTGCATAGAATTACTGATCGGTAAGTTGCTCAAGCAAGAAAAAAGAAATGCAAATTGATCATTTCCCAAAAAGAACAGTTATTATCAGGAAAAGGAGAACTTAAAGGAGGGACTACCTCAATCTTAAGGTTTAATATCTCATCAAATGTCCAATAGTCCATATGATCACCAATGCCAGGGGCTCGATGAACATACTCCTCCCATGGAGGATCTACCAATATGACATCAAACTTAGTTCCAAAGAATTCTGGAGACAGCTCAAATTCTTTTAGGTTACATTGCAAATACATGGGAGGAGAAGCAGACTTAACCACTATCTCATCCTTTTTCTGTATAAGCTCCCTAAGCTTTGGATAATCCTCTACAACATTGGTCAGTTCTAGCTCTCTTATAAAATTTTGGGGGCGCATACCAGTGTCAACAAAATTCTGCGAGTAATCATTCTGCTCTCCCCGTGAAGGGGCTTTTCCAGGGGGGGCACCATTTCTAGGAGGCACCCAACCAACTGGGTTCTTATCAGGTTGTGCTCCATGTCCAATTGGTCCGGCAGGAATAAAACCAGAGGTAGACATGGTAGGAGCCACTCCCCTTCCCGGCCCTGCTTGATTGAAAAACATAGGGTGATTTGGTGGAGCACCCATGTTAGGAGGAAATCTAGTGGTTGATGGTCCAGGAGGTACAGGAGAAAGTGCAGGTGGAACCCCTAACATATTCATCTCAACACCACGAGCCCCAGCCCAAACAACTGGCGGTGAAAATGGTGGCATGAAAACACCAGGATTAATTGGAGGGCCCCCAGTTGGAGCCATACCAGGACCAAGTGGCTGCATTGCCCCAGGTGGAGGCATCCCAAGAGGCCCAAAAGGTCCTCCCATCATAGGCAATGGAAGTCCAACTTGTTGATTGTCTCTTCCAGTAGGTCTACCTCTTCCTCCTCTTCCAATCCTGCTCCCTTTTAACCCATGCATGGGAGCTCTGACAGAGGATCCTATCTCTTGGTTACCATATGGAGGCTGTGAACCACCGCCAGAACCGTGGCCACCAATACCACGACCAGAAACAGACCCTTTCTGGCCTCTTCCTTTACCTCCCTGATAGTCCATTTCATCCCTCCATGGACTTGGATCCCGCGTAGATACCCTATCATCAATATATCTTTCTTTATCTTCTGCAGATGGAGCAGAATTGTATGAATCATGTCTCCTTGCCCTATCATCTCGCATATACGCCCAATCTTCAGCATTACTAGCAGCTTTTACATCAGACTGCTTAGCAGTTTCATTTCTTCTAGAAAAGTGGGATGTGGACTCTGCTCTTCCATAATCAAGAGGCTTGGTTTGAATCTCTATCACATCATAATTATCATTTGAAATTCCAAAATTTGATGAGGTTTTTACAGCTTCACCCCTGCTTCGACCATGAGGCCTTTCATTGTCATTCCTATCACGACCATGCCTTGGTTCCCAGTCTCTACCACGATCATAAACAAGGTCCCCATCTTTTGAGTCTCTATCATTGGCAGAGGATTGCCTCCTTTTCCAATTCTCTTTGGAAGTTTCCTTATCTCTATTTCTGTCACTCCAATCATCTCTGCCTTTTGATCTATCATCCCTGGAGCCATCCTTTTCCATATCTTTTCGTCTAGTATCTGTGCTTCTTTCATACTCCATGTCAGAGTGTTGTAATTCTTGGTGACGTCTAATACTCCTCTCAGGAGTTCTGGACCTGTTAGAATGACCTACCATACTTTTGTCTCTCATCCTTGTACTTCCATCTTCATCAACATTAGAAGACTTTTCACGGCTTTCAGAAACATCCCTGTTAGTGGGAGTTCTCTGCTGCCTGTGCTTCTCATTTTTCTCTCGACCTGATTTTTCTTCACGGGTAATAGGACTACCCTTGTTTTCTTCATCCGCAACTTCGGACCTGCTTTTGGACTTATTCCTTTCCGGATCAACTCTTCTCTCTTCTTTGTGGCTGGTTTTGGTACCCTTATCATTGTATGAATCCGAATTCTTGGTTTTACCATCACTGAATTCACTTCTTGTATGTGTGCTTCTATCTTTATAATTCTCATATGTTGAATCAGAAGCCTTTACATTCTTGGTATCAGTCTTTTCATAATGATTTTCCTCAGGTTTCCTATGGACGTCAGACTCATCCCATCTTCTTCTAGAGCTTCTACCATGCTCATTAGAACCACGAACCTTTTCTCGGCTGCTTTCTCTCCTTTCTCGATACTTAGAATCTCTATCCTGTGACTTGTCATACTCCGCATCATGGGAGCGGTCTTCTTTGTTCTTACTCCCACTACGAGATCTCTCGTGCTCTGAGATCTTTGATGTCATTTTCCGCTTTTCACTTTCATCCATCCGACCATGCCCTCTACTCACAGATTTTTCTCCACCCTGTCTGTTCTCCAATTCTCCATCCTGGTACCAACTGCTCAACTTTTCCAGGCTACTTTCCTCTTGTTTTTTCTTCATTTGTTTCAATCGCATCTCTTTCCTTGTATCATAATCATCTTCATCACTGTCTGCCCTGCTAGAGTAACCACCTGATCTCTTACGACTCTCATTTCTGTCCCCACCTGAACCTCTTCTTCTCCCCCTGCCCTCCACTCCTTCAGCCTCTTCTCCACTGCTTGGCTTTCTGGACTTGCTCGACCTGTGCCTCCTCTTATTGCTGCTGTCTTCTTCATCATCTCCTACCCTATCACTTCTCACATCTGAATTATCATCCATGTCCCGTTTACCATAATTCTGACCATGTTCAGGTGAATCCATTAGACTAAAAAAGCCCTCCAATATTAACCGCTCTACACTCTACCCAGTTTCCAGTATACGTTTCAAGAACCTACAAGAAAGATCATTTTAAAACCGTGTAAACCAAGAATAACGAATTACGTCCACATATATGATTCTCTACTGGTGAACTGGTCAAAGATAACAAAATTGTAAAACAAAACGAAAACAATTATGGAATGCTAAACACGTTCATGTATTTCACTCTGAAGAAAAATGTAGCAAAAGCATCAGTGAACAAAATAAGCATAAAATTAAGAATGTAGATTCTTCTCAATATATCAAAAATGTTCAATTTTCCTCCATAGAATTGCAAAAATTCAAATTTCAATATCTTATTTCCACCAATACCACTCCACCCCGCAACCCAAGAGAAAAACAAAGCTAAAGTAAACCCCATAACCCACAAGTACAAATGCAAAAAAGGCTACAAAATTCAGGAATTACAAACACTTCGCTAAGCTAAAAACACAACATCTTCCAATTAAGACATCAAGGTATTAAAATTCGCAGGCTTTGAACCAGAAGAAAGATGTAGTGATTTGAATTTGTTTTGAGGTTCGTGTGTTTGTAGGTTGTACGCAGAAGTAGAGAGAAACGTACCTGAGATTTTGAGGACAGAGAAACCCTAAACTCTTCCCTGAATAGGGTTTTCAGGCCCTGCAAAGCTCTCCACAAAGACTTGACAAAAGAGAAAACCTTCTTCATATTATTTGTTATTTATTTATTTTGCTAATCCAAATCCAAATAAACTGACAATATAATAATAAGACTATGTGATGTCATGTGTTTAATGTTTAATTAGGAATTAGAGCTGCTTAGGCCTTTGTCGTTTTACTTTAGTTTTTTATTTTAGTTTCTTCTATTTTTTTTAACTTACAAAAATTATAAAAACTAAGTTTCTATTTTTTTATTTTTAGATTTATCATCAACTAAATAAATATTATTTAATAATTGTTATTAATAAAAATGATAATTTATTTTGACTGTTATCATTAATAAAAATATTTTAATAAGTACAATTAAATATAAAATATCTTAACATGAATAAATTTCATATTGAATTAGTTTTATTAATTAAAATATATATTAACAAGTAAATATTAATATATATATATATATATATAATTTTTACTAATTAAACTATTTATTTTAATAAAAATGTAACAAATCTTTTACTAATAGTTATTTATAAAGATTATATAAAAAGATTAAGATAAAATTATTTATAAAACTAATTTATTTTAAAATTTTAGCTAATATGTAATTATTATTAGTAATAAAATACAGTTATATTAATATTAATAATTAAACAAAATTTTGATTAAAATTAAAAATCACAAAAAACAAAGTTTGTAATTAAAGACTCTGATGTGATGATGTTAATTGTAGATACTCTTGCGTGGGATCAGATCACCTGTTTCATTTTTGTTGTTTAAATTCTGTTCCATATCATCTTATCTACATATTTACGTGAGACCTATATAAATATATGGATGAGATTCGTTGGAACAACAAAAGTGGAACAGCATACACCTCCCTCTTTCACGTAATGTTATTAGTTTATTCGAGCATAGCACGGGTGTTAGAAGAAGTGTTTTCCAATGTTTTAAAAACCGGACCGGACATCAAACCGGTCGAAAAAAATGTTTAAGATTTAGAAGTTCAACTGGTATTGAACCATTAAAAATCGGTATATAATAAATAAGAAGTAAAACTTATAAGAATAAGTAAAAATAAAACATTTTATTGAAATAAAAATACACCAATATCTATTATTATATAATGAATTAATAATAAATGAATATAAGTCTAATATATATATTAAAATAGCAATAAAAATCAAAATTATATTCCTGAATGAGATTGTGACTCATCATCGTCAAAAGCTCCGAATTCTCCAGCATTATTTAAAGATTCGTAAACTACGTTTTCATCTAAAGTATTTGCATTAATTTCTTCTACTGCATTAAAATAAATTATAAATTAGTAATGTATGAAATTATTCTCAATTGTAAACTTGTAATATAGTAAAATTTTAACTAAAATATGATCAAAATAAGATATAAATTGACCATCAGTAGATGCTCTTAATTCATTTGTTGTAATAAATGCATTTTCTTCATAAATCGTCTTTTCAAGTTCATTATAATCAAGATCAAGAGATGATTCTTCTTCTTCGATCCAAAATCAGTATATTCAATACAATCAATATCAACTGAATCATATGTTCTCTTCCTACTAAAAGATCTGAATACATAATAGAGAAATTATAAAATCAACAATAAAAATAAAATTATTGAAATAAAAACAAAACCATAAAATAGTAAAATACATGTTCTTCATTCTCAGATTATAAGTAACGTAAACAAGGTCATTAAGTCCTTGATGTTCCAAACGATTTCGTTTTTTTATTTGAATTCGTTCAAAAATATTCCAATTACGTTCACAACCTGATGCATAATTTGTTTGATTAAGTAACATAATAGCGAGTTTTCTCAATGTTGGAGCACTGTCACCAAATAATCTCCACCACTTATCTGTATTTTAAATTAATAGTTATGATAAAAATATATATTATTAATGAGTAAATAATGAATTAAAAATATAAAACTTACCTGGCTGCATTTTGTTCAACATAAGTTCTCTCTTTGCTGATGATCTAGGAAAACTCTCTAAACCTTCACAATACAATTTTATTTCATTCATCGTTTGTGATTGCTCTTTAATAGAGAAAACACCTTTGCATTCAATCACATCAAACAAACCGCTCATAATATTAATTGTACATTCTTCTCCACTATATAAGCAATAAGAATTGAGAAAATAAGCTGCTAAGTGGATCCTTTGAGTAAGATGCTTATCCCATTGTCGATCAATAATATCTATATAAGGCTTGTACAATTTCTCCTTCCCTTTAAAAATATTTATAATTGTTTTGTGAGCTCTATACATACCATTATTATGTATATATCCCAGAGATGGCTTCTCATCTGAATCAATAATCCTTAACAGCTCTATAAGCGGAGCCACAATCTTTACAATGATCAAGCAAGCATCCTAAAATTTATTATCTAGAATAATAGCACAAACTTCTTTCTTATGTTCATAAACACTTTTCAAAGTAATAAATGTAGTTGCAAATTTGGTAGCAGTAGTACGGACGATCTCAACCCAATATTCTTGTTTTCTTAACCAAGAAAAAAATGTGTTAGGATTATACACAAATATTATGATTTTAGATGCGCGTGAAGCAAGACTAGAAATATGGCCCATACTACCAATATCTTTTAAAATAAGATTTATACAATTAGTAGTGCATGGAGACATAATTTGCTGCATTATTTGTAATAAAATTTATACAATAAATATGTCCATAATTTGATTGTAATAAGTATCCAGCTGATACATAATTTGCTGCATTATTTGTAATAAAATGCACAATTGTTGGATCCCGTTTGTTTCCGGAACCCAACTCTTTCTCTGATACCACAAAATGTTGGATCCCGCTTAGTTCCGAAATCTAACTCTTGAACAAAACCATATGACGTAAATGTATTCCAATGAAATCTCCTTAACCATCCTCGATTAATCTTCATTCTCATAGCTTTCCAATAATTTTCCTCACAATTTGTTCAATGGCGTGCCCACGTAAATTGGTCACCATACTAGAACTCATTTTTCCTATTTATGAACAGAATTTGGAAATATTCAAAGTAGGATTTTAATTTGAATTCGTTTAAGGAATTATAGTTCTATGCATCTAGTTTATTTTGGAGAAAGAATCACCTCAATCGGAGCTCTATAGCTCAAGATATCACCAAAACACTGAAACATGTTTGGAAAAATATCCATCTCCTACTCTTTTAACTGGTCTCCTCATTTTGATTTAATCAATCCTTTTCAAATTAATAATAAAAGCTATAAATGTTTTTGGAGAGATAGAGGCATATCTTAAGGATCCAACGCTTTAAAAATCATGTCAATCGGAGATCGTACAAAAAAGTTATGACAAAATGATCAGAGTATGTTCAGAAAATTGCCTTCCTTGGACAATTAAGGAGGTCGCGATCCTACACTTGCACGACCGCGATATCCGGATGGACCACCAGAGTCAAACGATCCAGTGGTCCTACAAAGTCGCGATCGTGTGCATGCACGACCGTGACATTCGGGTGGACCTGCGCTCTTTCTTCTTCACCGACAACCCAACTTCTAAACCTCATATCTTTTGACCTAGAATTCCAAATTTTACAAATTTGGTGCCAATGGAAAGCTAACAGAACGTTCTACAACTTCTATGAAGAACTTTAAGACAATTTCTACCTCTATAAGGGTCGACATTTCACATCAATATGGTTGTCCAAAAATGTCATCCCAAACAGCATCACAAACTTCTAAAAATCACTTCTTTCAACTCCCATGTCCAAAAATGGCATACTATTTATAGTTAGAAAGATCGAAAGACAAGCTACAACTTTCATGAAGACTACTTTATCTAATTACACCTAA
>JANTPM010000245.1:11322371-11333715 GCA_025434745.1 Erythroxylum divaricatum | reverse complement strand
TCACTTTCACACGTCATCGGACCGTAGTCCGGCATCAGAACACATTTATTTCACATAAGCATAAGGCATTTTGCCTTTCACTCAATCAAATATATGTAAGCAGATGCATATGAAATGCCCATGTGACACTTTCCAATTTATTACAGTGTTGTGACCGAGCGCCTGAACTGTCCCAATATGGGCACATTAATCGCTGAGCTCGAGGCTCTAAATCACTGTAGGGCTCGCGGCCCGAGTACAATCGTTGAGCTTTTAGCTCTCGGTGGCTGCTTCGGTCACAACTGTCATTATCTGGTTATGCATTCGTGAATGAAATTAATCACATTATTATGCATGTATGCATATGTCACAATCAACCGGCCTATATATGCCACAATCAATGTCTCACAATTAATCGCATATATATCCCAATTAGTCACATCATAGAAATATAGGTCGTAAATTCACATACAATTAGCACTTCTATAATCAACTCCCCAGTACACAATCATCGGACCTTCTGTCCGGATTTCACAATCATAACAGATCTCAAACCCACCATTATTCACCACATTCAACAATCAATTTATACAAAATAAAACAAAATAGAATAAAGGTTAAATGAAACCGTCTCGGTCTACTCACAGTACGCTCCAGATTAGCATTGTTTCCAAATTCTGGAAACGCCTGACCGCGAACTCTTAGCCTGCACAATCCATTTATTCAATACGTTGCACACACATTAATAATTTGCACAATTATAATCATTGGTGAACATATATGTACGATGCATATTCATGACTATTCCGATATCAATCTATAAATTTATCTCAAAAACCATTTCTTTATCAAAACTCAGGTATGTCTAGGGTTTAGCCGCACTAAAATCCTTAAACTCGCATTTATGTTTATTGCAATTTTTCTAAAACCATACTTTTGGGTCTACTACTCCTGATCAATAAACCAGGCCACATAGGGTAACCTAGGCAATCTCTCCTTGATAGAAAAAATTTCTCTATGCATTAGGAATCCATAGACACTAAAATCACTCAATTCGGATCTCTATAGGTCCCATTTATTACTAAAATACGGACTAGAAAAATAATCGTTCGGTCCTCTCACTTTGACTTAATCAATCAATGTCAATTTCATCTCAAAAAATTCACAATTTCACATAGAACTTCTCAATCATTAAACACACAAAAATGCAACACTTATAGCAATTATCAAATTAGTCAATCACAATAAATGCGAAAATCATAGCAATTCATCAAAATCATTTCTCTTCTTGATTTTTTGAAAACTTATAATTGACTCATAATTCAAATTATAAACATGGTACCCACTTTATTTCTATGCTTGTAACTTGTTCACACTCCTCTTTCCTTGCTCCCACAACTTCTCTAATTCCCTTCATCACTTGCAAAAATCCCTAACCAATAGGAATTTAAATTGACCATCACATAAGGCATAATCACTAAAATTAACTTTAGAAATCACAAGCCCATACCATTCTCAAGCTATCTAAATCAAAATCTCTTTAAAAATTCAAAGATCAAAATCTACCCTTACATTGATCCTTCACCAAATTCGGAATTTCTTAGCTCATAAGGGAGCTCTCATTATCTTCCACCTTTTTCCTTCTTGAAATCTACTTCAAATCACTCTTGAAACCCAACAAAAATAGTAACCTAGCTTCTTTTTTCTTTTTTCTCCTTTATCCATCCGAAGCTCTCACTCTTCTCTCTTCTTTCTTCTTTCTTTTCTTTCTACTTAACAATTTCTTGCATTGCTTCCTTTCATACGAATACTCACTCTTCTTTTTTCCAAAAGTGCCATTAATGAATGAGAAAAGATCTTCATGCCCTTCTTTATAAAATTTGAAACTTAATACCTGAAGTATTCTTCCAATTTTGCCCCTCATGCATTCTTAACACTTTATTTCAATTTAATCAAATAGGTAGAGGAAAGTCTTAGGAATCCAATGCTTTAAAAATCAGGTCATTCGGGTGTAGGACGGAAAAGATATATGCAAAAGAGTGAGAGAGGGTCGGATTAGGTCGGGCAAAAGATCGGTCGACCAAAACAAAGGATCGGATCAGTCGGCCAAAAGATCGATCGGCCAAAACAAAGGCTCGGATTGATCAGCCAAAACAAAGGCTCGGATTGGTCGACCAAAAGATCGATCGACCAAAACAAAGGGTCGGATCGGTCGGTCAAAACAAATGGCCGGATCGGTCGGCTAAAAGATCGATCGGCCAAAACAAAGGCTCGAATCGGTAGACGAAAAGATCGATCGGCCAAAACAAAGGGTCAGATCAGTCGGCCAAAACAAAGGGCCGAATCGGTCAGCTAAAGATCAATCGGCCAAAAAAAAGGCTCGGATCGGTCGGCCAAAAGATCGATTGGCCAAAATAAAGAGTCAAATCGGTTAGCCAAAACAAAGGGCCGGATCGGTCGGTCAAAAGATCTATCAGCCAAAACAAAGGCTCGAATCGGTCGGCCAAAAGATTGATCAGTCAAAACAAAGGCTCGGATCAGTCGGCCAGAAGATCGATCGACCAAAATAAAGGCTCGGATCTATCGACCAAAAGATCGATCGGTCAAAACAAAGGCTCGATCCAAAACGCATATCTGACTTTCAAAAATTTATAACTTTTTACAATGAAGTCTAAAATTCACAAACTTAGTATCAAAAGAAAACTGAAAGGAAGCTCTACAACTTCCAAGTAGAACTAAGAAATCAATTTAGCCTCCAAAATGATCAAATTTCCAATCAAAGTTCCTGTCCTATATTTGTCATCCCAGAATAGTGACTCAACTTCTAAAATTTCTATCTTTCAACTCCAAGGTCCAAAAATGTCATACTTTATATCAATGAAAAGATAACAACACAATCTAAAACTTTCATGAAGCACTTAAAAGCAATATCAATCTCTAACTAGGTCAATTTTTCAATCAAAACTTCTACCAGAAATTTTCATCCTAGAACAACATCCAAACTTCCAAATTTCACATCTTACAATTTCCACAACCAAAAAGAACATTTTATACATCAATGCAAAGCTATGCAATTTCTCTATAATTTTCATGAAGACCACTTAATCCAGTTCAAACCACATCAGTTCAGAATTTTCCCCAAAACACAGTACACACAAATCTACTCTATAAGCATTTTCTAAACACAAATCAAAATACACTTAAATTCGAATGATCATAACCTTCAATCCCGATATCAAAAAATTCAATCCCGATATCAAAAAATGTCATACTTAGTGGCAATAAAAAACTAACACGAAAATCTTCAATTTTTATGAAGATCAATTTAGCAAAATTCTACCTCAATCATCCTGGAAAAAGTCCCCCAAGTTTCAGGTCACAAATTTTCAATGTTAGGATCACAAACGTGACACTATTTTATCTCAAATTTCTAAGCCAATAGTCTCTTAATTTTTAATACCACTAGTTAAAAGATCCGAAGGTCATTTATCAAAATTTTCAATGCCCTTGGGCAATCAGTTTTACTATCGGTAACTAGTCAGTCTACCACTTGACATTTTTCCTAGTCCAGAAAACTACCCCGAAAATTTTCAGAAAAAATTCTAAAATTTTTTCCAAAATTCAAAACACACAAAGACCCACTCCAATTAAATTTTCAAGCACAATCACACACTTTTCATGATAGCCACATTTATGATCAAATGTATTGAAAAAAATGTCATGCATGCATGTACAGTCATTTACATGTGCAAAAAATCACTATTTACAAGTATGAGTACGCATGAACATACCAAAACAATTCTAAACACTCATGACCCATTCTAAATTACTATTTTACTCTTCCCATCAGTGATGGGATGTTACATGCAATATATGATAATTATAAAGAAGACCTATTTTTCAGATTTGCTTTGATTGTCTCATTTGCTCTCTCCATGACATCTTAAAATTAACTCATTGTTGCCTTTTCATCACTATTAGCTAGACGAAATACCATCACCAAAGTCTCACAAACTCAGATGATAAATTGACATTGAGACTAGCATTTTGTATCTTTAAGTATAATTGTAGAAACCTCCAATTCAATTAGACCTAGCATGTAACATAGACCTAGCATGTAACATCATGTTACATATGTTAAGGTTAAAACAGTAAATGTGAGAGATTTATTGAGAGATTAGAAATTTGTTTCATGCTCATGCATTATGTGATATGCTCATGCACATGAATATTGAATCTTTGCACATGAAGATGATTGTACATGCATTCATTGACATTATGGGTATAATTTTTTTATAAATATGATTATATTGAGAATTGTAGTTTGTTTGTATTGAAAAATTATTTTAAGAGTGTAATTGTTGATTTAGAATTTTTGGAGAATTTTAAGAAAATTTTTGAAAAAAATTGGGTATTTTTTGGACTAGAAAAAATAATAAGTGGCAAGACAAATGATAAATGGTAGTAGAATTTACTATCGAATGGCAATGGAAAATTTGATAAATTACTTTAGGATTTATTAACAAGTGTCATTGAAATTGGGAGACAATTAGAATAGAAATTGGATTTATGTTATAAGAATTAGACATGTGGCAAGTGACAAAAGTCACTTGCCAAACAATGTCTTAAGTCCACTAAGCTTTTAAACCCTTTTTGTTGTTCCCTACGATGCTTTTCATTCAAAAGTCCATTAGGTGTTATTCTTGCTATCCCCATCTTCCTCTTCATGGTTCTCTTCTCCTCTTCTTCTTCATTTTTCATTTTCTTCAATCACTACCACCTCAACTTTGAAGATCACACTTTCCTCCATTTGCTACTAGCATTTTTGCTATCTCCTTCCTCATTGCCATAAGAAAACTTATCCTTACCTCCTTCAAGAAGATGATGAATGTGTGATGCTTGGGAGCTAGGGCTAGTGTTATTTTTGAAGAATTTGAAGTGGAACGAAGTAAGTTATGCTTTAAATGTTATAGGTATTGTTAAAATGAAACTAGAATGATGAGAAATGTAGGATTGATGACTTCATTGAGTTGTGTGTGTGTCACGTGGATGGTGAAAAATCTATGTAAATGTCATGTTTTTGTAATTGTGAATGATCCTTAATGACCCATGATTTGTTATAGAGATGTTTTAGAAATTGGATGATTCATATAATGGTGTTAGGATGAGTGTAGAAAATCAATTATGAATAGGAAAATGTATGTGTTCTGTTTTTGGTTAATGATCAATTATAGATCAAAAATTGATTTGTGAATGTTTTGGATTTGAAATCTAGTTGAGAATGAGGAGTGATGAGGTAGAAAAGGTGATCTTGGTATGAGTTGTATTAGGATAAGATTTGGAAAAAAAATTAGTAGTTGAGCTAGAAAATGTTACAGCAACATAATCTTTGAGTATGTTTTTGTCTTTTAACCATAACTTCTATAGTTTTTCAATTGAGAAGATTCTTAGTTTGGATTAAACTAGAGACTTATGGATACATTTCTTATGAAGACATCTAATTTAAATTTGAATGAATGTTTATGTTGTGTTATGTTTTGAGTGTATGAGAATATGTTATATTTTGGGTGTTTATGATCAAGTGGTGAATATGAAATGTGCATGGATGATGTTGAATTGAAATTGGGTATATTTAAAGAATTTATCCATTGAGATGATGAATTAAGTAAGTTGAGAATTGCGAGTGAATGAAATATATTGAATGGTTATAGAGTGATAATTGCATTAGAAGAGGTGAATTTGGGAAGATTATGAGAGGAAGTGAGGTTAGAATAGGTATCGGATCCATTAGAGGCGTTTTGGAGAAGGAAAATTTAGTAAACCTGAAGGTTACAAGGTTAGGCCCTGTAGATTCACATTGCTCGTGTTTTCTTGACAAAAAAAACACAATCAGACCCGAAAGAAACACGGGTTGCCCGTGTGATTTCACACGACTGTGTGATTCAAAATGACAAAATCTCTTTTCAGAGTCTTAACAAAAGTTGTAGATCTAGAAGTCCTCTTCAAAACCATCCTACCTTAATCTGACATCTCTAGCAAAAGTTATGTTAAATATCCCAAAATAGGCACAATAGGGTTGAGGATATAATCATATTTGATTAATTTTACCATAACTTCACTATCTGACTACCAAATGAAGTGATTCTTAAACCAATAGATTCCTAACATATGTTTATATCTCTCCATGAAAATTTGTAGCATTATAAATTTATTTGGAAAATTTTGGTTGAAAGAAAGTGAGGGAATCAGTTGGAATAGTATGAACTGGTGTGATTTCACTGAACATGTTTCAATATTTTGGTTATATCTTGATATTTATTCATCCAAATGAGATGATTTTTAATTTGGAGTAAAGTAAAGAAATAGACTACAAATTACATGAAGAAGACAAATTTTGATATAGTCTCTAAGACTTCCAAATTTTGGTTAGAAATTAAGTATATTATACTATTTCAGTATCAGAACAATAGACCCAAAATTCAGTTTTGGAAAAATCTAAAAGTGATTCAATGAGTTATGAATTGTGCTTTCGATGGATTTATTAAGGTACAAACTTATATTACTTAGGTGAGTCTCGAGATAGAATGAATTATATGTCGAGGATAATGGAAAAATACCTGGGATTATCATAAACATGCATAGTATATGTTTCATTGCATGTGTATGCATTATTAAACATTTATAATTGTGCAAATTGTGATATGTGTATGTTTTGCATGATATAGAGGAACATATGGAGCGTCATCTTCCAGACGTTGCTGGAACTTCGAGGCAATAGTTTTTAAAGCAAATTGTGAGTAACCTAGACAGTTTCTCTCGATTGATTGTTTTTTTATTCTGCTTGAATTATTTGGATGAATGTGATTTGGTTGTGTTGATTTCCAAACAGAAGGTCCGATGGTTGCAATATGAAAATGAGATATTTAAATGCTATTTGTATGTGAATGTGACAAACTAAATGTTTCATGACATGATTGATATTTATAGATGCATTCCATATATGAATGCATAATCAGATAATGGGAGTTGTGACTTGAGTAGCCACTGAAACTGAGCTTAGAGCTCCAAATATGATTAAGAGCCAAAGGTTCACTATGTAAAATGAGCCCTTTATCCCCAACGGATAAGGGATAGTACAAATGAGCACGTTATTCACAATAGATACGACGGGTTTCATGACATGATTGATATTTATAAATGCATTCCATATATGAATGCATAATCAAATAATGTGATTTGTGACTTGAGTAGCCACCGAAACTGAGCTTAGAGCTCCAAATGTGATTAAGAGCCAAAGGCTCACTATGTAAAATGAGCCCTTTATCCCAAACGGATAAGGGATAGTACAAATGAGCTTTTGTTAAGTATGTTTGACTGATTGAAATGCAAAGTTGCCTATGCTTAAGAGATAAAGTGATATGTGATCAATTATGCAAAGATGTGAATAAATTGTTACATGTATTGACGTGATGCATGAATCAAGTGAACCATCGATGATGATTACCTCATTAAGTTTGTAAAACTCAATAAAACTGCAACATTGACTTTTCAGGACTGAGAGATGACATTAGTTATTAAGAGATGCTACAAGCAGTGTAGACTTGTGAATTGGAAAGAGAAGTCATAGCTTAAAGGTCTGTCAGCTGGGTTTTGGACAAGCTACATAGATTTCATATATTTTCCTCTTTCATATAGTAAATTTTTGTATTAGGCTGTGATGTTGTACTTATAAGAAATGTTGAAAGACATAATGTAGACCTTTGGTTTTTATAAAATGAAATGAGGAAATTTTGGGTTTTAAAATATTGTGGAATTCTTAATGACGTTCATAAGAGAATAAGATATTTGATGCCATGTTAAATGAGTATTATGAATGAAAGTAGCACACCATTATCATAGGTTATATGCTGTGATGTCCTCTGGGCATCCCGGTATGTACCCTAGGGTAAGGGGGCGCTACATAGCATACTGAGGTACAACTCATTTATCGTTTGTAAACATTTGTTTCAACTCCTTCCTCATCATAATAAAACACTAAAGTGATACAAATTTTGTTAAAAATCTTGTAACAACAGGATGACACAATTTATTATCATTGGTGAAATCCTTTCTCATTAAATTCAAGACATATGCACGATTATAAATGAACTTGATTATCGTTTTTGCTTTTTACACAGTCTCGTCAATAATAGGAAAATACCTAGCATCTCCTATATTTTTCAACATTAAGTCAATAAAATGTGCAGTACAAGGAGTCCAAAAAAGTAATTATACTTACTTTGTAATCTTTTTCCAGCTACTTTATAGTAGAATCATTGTCAGTAATGAACTGAACAATATTTTCTGGCCCTACTTTATTCACAAATTTATCGAATATTTTAAATAAAATATTAACAATGTATCAATAAACTTAAAAAAAACATTGAGTCATTTGTAGAATAAACCAAAAAATTAATAATAGAATCATGTCACCTATTTGTCTACCATCACACATGATTGAGTACCCATAAGTAGCCCAACCCATTCTTCTTTCATCCAAATAACTAAATTTCTTAGACATGGATACTCAATCAATCAAAGGAACTTTGTACCCCAAACTGTAAGAGGCTATAGCATCTACCATAGGCTGCTAATAATAAGACCATAAAGCATTGAATGTTATACCTAAATCATATCACCATCTAGCAATTGTCATATCTACACTATAAGCCACTTCTCTTAATTATTGGACACTACGAATTAAAGGCTGAGCTTTACGAGTTGTTTGTGGTGCAAAAACAATTAACAGTTGCCTTCTTCTTTTCTTAACATTAGGTCCAGATACAACATTCACTTCTCGTTGGGTAGGAATTCTACCACCTTTAACATTTCTACTATCATCATAAATACCAACAAGAGAAATTCCACTACTAATTTCACAATTCAATCTCTCCCTTCTTTTTTTCTTGTGTTGATACTCTTCAAGCAAAGTTTTTTATTTGTCATTTCATATCATGGCTCACTTTTTTACAAGGTTCCACATCTCCTTTAAGCCCAGCTAAATGCTTCTTTAATCTAGTGATTCCTATACCTTGCAAATGCTTGTTACAAAACAAAGGAAAGGTATGATTCTTCCTAAAATGGTTGAATTATTAAAAGTACTTAAACTTCCTTCCATTGCTATGTAAAAATAAATAAACATGTATGCAAAAATACAAACAAATAATTTCATTATCAACTACTATAACAAAATATGTATTGCTTAACTCAAAAATCCAAACTAACTTACACAATATATATATACATCTTATCTAATATAACTCATTTGTATGATTACATTATACACAATTCAATTTCATCCAACATAATTAACTAATAAGTTTAAAATCGACAATTCAAGTATTCAACATACACAATTACATAATGCACATATACATCTTATACAATATAGCTCATTTTATATGATTACATCATTCAACCATAAAATAAGGACATACACTTACAACTATAACATATTCAACTTCCACTATAACTCATAACTATAAGTTTACAACTTACTTTGGTAATCTTATAATTCAACTATAAATTAATATATTTTGTTTACTTATATAATTCAATTTATAATGCTTATAATTAGTTTGTTTTCTTAACTAATTTAATTAACATTATTACTAAAATCCTATTACCAACTTTAATTTAACAATCTTTCATTCACCAATTTTAATCAAATTCTTAGTTTCTTACCTAAATTTTCCAATGCATTAATTTCTTTATAAATTGGCAATGTCTAAATTATATTGAAATTGAACCATCTCATACAGACAATTCCAAGTTTCAAATCCAAATTTTCTAATGCATTAATTTTCTTCATAAATTGATAATGTCTAAATTACATTAAATTAAACCAACTCACACATCCAAGTTTCAAATTTAAAATTTCCAATGCATTAATTTTCTTCATAAATTGACAATGCCTAAATTATATCGAAATTGATCCAATTCACACACAAAATTTCAACTTTTAAACCTAAATTTGCTAAATCACACAAAGAATTCCAACAAATCCAACAATTGCAACCATCACAAAACAAATATACATAAAAAATATAATGCAATTGTAATTCAGAGAAAATATGCACCCAAAAAAATCAGAAAATGCAATTAAGAGTTGAGTTGATTCGGTTCAGTTCAAATCAGGTTGGGTTTGGATCTGGATATGAAAAATTGAAATTTCAGATTTACATATTATGCAATCTACACTCTATAGACACATTGGGTAATGAAGAGTGGGCGATTGGAACTTAGAAGCAACAACTAGAGAGCGGTTGGGCAGTAGGTGGCTGGTGGTGTGCAAAGGAGAGAAGAGACGATGTATGTTGTGCATGTGTGAGTTATGACCATGAGGAAGAGATGATGGTAAGGATGTGGGTAGTGCTGAGTATGTTGCGAAGAGTGGCCAAAGAGGGGAGCTAAGAGAGAAAGGGAGAGAGAAATGAAAAGAGAGAGTTGTAGAAGAGTTAGGAGGTTGTTAAGTTTTTTTTTACAAAATGTTCCTTCAACTTTCTACAATTTACAATATTGGTCATTATTTAGCCAATATTTTAAATACCTACTAGTACTGACCGGTACTAATGAGGTTAGTTTCGTACCAATTTTTGACTGATACGATATGTAGCGTCCGATTACCACAGGGTACATACTGGAACACCCTGAGGACATTCAATGGCACCTTAGAGCATTCACAACATTCACTTAAACATGGCGTCATCATTCTTTATTCTCTTATAAGATATCATCAAGAAGGCATAATATTTTAAAAGCCAAATTTTTCATTTCATTACTTAAACCATATGTACATTGTAGCTTTACAATATCATCCGAATATGTACAATGATGAAACTAAATAAAAAATATGATACACATGAGGAATTATACAAAAACTCTATCTAATCCACCAATCACAACTGATCGATCTTTGAGTCATTTCTTCTTTCCAAAAATATAAGAATATTGCTTCTTATAGAATCTCTCAGTAGCTAATGTCCTCTCTCAGTCCTGAAAAATCAACGTTGTAATTTTGGTAAGTTTTGTGAAATCATTGAGGTAACCATCATCGATGGTTCACTCAATTCATATAACATATCACACATGTAAACACATAATTCACATCTTTACATTTGCATAACGTGTAACATCCCGTCACCGATGGGAAGGTTATATTGGTAAATTGAGATGGGTTAGGATTTTACAGCATATTATTGACTGAACATTCATTTGGCTTCTAATTTTAGAGGAATGAGTCAATTGGCACATGCACATATAGGTACATACATTTATGACATTTTTTCGGCATTTAATTGTGATACTGATGGGAATTATGACTTTT
>JANTPM010000245.1:11308046-11321998 GCA_025434745.1 Erythroxylum divaricatum | reverse complement strand
TGAAACAATCCAAGAGTTTGATTTTATAAAAAATGTGGATGAACCTTGTGCTTACAAGAAGGTAAGTAGGAGTGCAGTCGTTTTCTTAATGCTTTATATAGATGCCATATTGCTTATTGGAAATGACATTTCAATGCTTCAGTTTGTTAAGATATAGTTATCTTAATCCACGTACATAGATAAAGTGTTAAAGATAATTAGCATGGAGAATTCCAAAAGGGAATTCTTACCTATATCGTATGAGATTTCTCTCTCACAGAGTATGTGTCCAAAGACAAAAAAGGAGAGAGATAAAATGGATTATATTCCTTATGCTTTTGGCAATTGGATCAATCATGTATGCGATGCTATGTGTACCAAATTTTGCTTATGCTTTGAGTATAACAAATAGATATCAAGTTAATCCCGGTAAGGGTCATTGGATGGCTGTGAAAAACATCTTAAAGTACTTGAGAAGGACTAAAGATATTTTTCTGGTCTATGACGGAATTGAGCTGAGAGTTCAGGGTCATTCAGATGCTAGTTTTCAGTCTAATCAAGACAATAGTAAATCACAGTCAGGGTATACTTTTACTTTTTGTGGTGATGTGATTAGTTAGAAGAGTTTCAAACAACCAACCATTGCAAATTCAATAACTGAAGTTGAGTATATTGCAGTTTTCGAGGCAGCGAAGGAAACAGTTTGGATCAAGAACTTTATCACTGAACTTGGAGTGGTCCCTGGCATTGTTGATTCGATAGTAGTGAACTGCGACGACAATGGTGTTATTGCACAAGCAAAGGAACCCAGGTCTCATCAACGGTCCAAATATGTACTCAGGAAGTTTCTTTTGATCAGGGAGATAGTGGAGCGGAAAGACAGAGCATTGGAACAAGTTCTCTCTGAAGAGAATCTGGCAGATCCTTTTACTGAGCCATTGTTCCAAAAGAGACATGATCAATGTATGGATAGATATGGTATTAGATTCATAAGGGATTGACTTTAGTGTAAGTGGGAGATTGTTAGTTTATGCCCTTGCAGCCAAACAATTGGATGCAAATTTAATGTATGACACTATTTTGAATTAATGAAAAGGCTTTATTTATCTTATGTATTAATTTAATTAATATTTTATATTTTAATACTAAAGATAAAATCCTTATAATAATTATTGTGTAATTGAAATTATGATGATATTATAATTATGAGATTCAATTACACTTATGTGTTATTCCTAAATATTCCTAGTTGTAGTTTCATCAAGACTGGATATTGTTAAAATGGTAAAACTAGCACACGTTATGTTTCTTTCTTACGAAGAAAGTAATTGATCTCATAAATTAAAGTATAGAGATACTTAAGCTAATGTGTGGGTGATTATTAAAGAATAAGTCACTGAACTGACCCGATTATGAGAATTTCATATGGAATATTACTTATGTATCTATGGATTATCTCATACTGATAGTTATATAATTGATCCTCATATTTGAGATTACCAAAGTACTAGTGTGGGAATTACTATATTTTGATACTACTTATGAATCGTCCTATGATAATTCAGTCGGTAGTAATTGGATACAGTATGAACCATATGTAGATAGTTGAGTAAGTCAACATAAGATTTGTCACTCTAAAGTAATTAGAGAGAATATTCTACTGTTCTTAATTAGTAGTGATTTATGAAATTCTCTGGTCAGAATGAACTGATATTTGAAAAGGACTTTTTAAATTTTAATTATAAATCAATTACTAATTAGCAAGAACGAACATGATTGGATGATAAAAGTAGCCACTGTTTTCATACTCTGTCCAATTAGAACATTGAATGATGAAAGGATTATATTATACATTATAGTCATTTATGGACAGGTTAAGTCAATCACTTTGGCATTCCTAATATTTGGGTAATCATTACATGTAACTAAACGTCAATCGTGATTTATAATTATGAATTAATTAATTGAAGTATTAAAGATAAATTAAAAAAAGTTTTAATTTATCCAATTTTAATTATGAATTAAAATTATAATTTATAATCATTGTCAATTTATTAAGAACCTAATGAGTCACACATCAAAGAGCAATTTGTAAAAAAAATCAATTTAACAAATTGCACTTAATTATAAGGTTTGGGAAACTTTAGAGATCAAATATGAAATATTTGATTTTATTAAAATTAAATTAATTAAAATTAGAATTTGATTTAATTATAATTAAAGAGATTTAATTTTAATAAAAGACTCTTATGATTTTTTCTATTTAAAGGGAAGATCTTCTTGGAAGCTAACATTTTTTGTCCTCTTCCTCTTAAATCAGTTTGAGAATTATTATATGAATATCATCAAAGGCTGAACACTTGAACAGCTCATGACAGATCAATTAGAAATTTTTTTAAAGATGTTTCAACAAAAAAACGAACAAGGTATGATTTATAAATCATTTTATGTTTTATTCAAGTTTATTCAATTATCGAAATCCACTTGAAATATATAAAATTTTTGTTTTCCCCTATACCCATGATTTGATCACGGTTAGATTCCGTCAGTTTTATGTACCATTCTTAAGGACCCAAAAGGAAATAAGAAAAGAGGTACACATAGACAAGCATGGAATAGGAAGACTATGAACACTATACATCCATTTTCCCAAGGTATTTGCCGAACTTTATGAAATGGATTGAAAAAATGGTTAAAAATAACCAGCGTATAAGGGTAATGATCTAATCCATGGTTACATTAATGTGTCTGAAAGTGACATTATTATGCAATATAGCCAACGGCACGTAAACATACAATAAATGAGACTACTGCAACGCTCCGACGAACCCTAGCCTACCGTGTGCCGTTTTTGTCTGAGTAGGCATTTCAGAAATAATAGATCAAATCAAAATTTTTCTTTAGGCTTTTAACCTAATTTAAATACTTTTGTTTAAAATTATAGCTTTGGTTTTGAAATGTTTTGTTTTTACCTTTGCCTAATGTGTTTCGTCACCTTGCTAAATGCTAACCTCAAGCGTTGAAGTAGGCATAATAAAGGCTGAAATACTGTTATGTTACCAAAGACAGAGAAGTCTCTGTATGAACATATAAACAATTTGTTTTTGCATGGACACTAACGCAAGGAGGGGCCAACATTACAATGCCGTTAGAGAGATAAAAGAGAGAATGGATCCAATTTCTCCAAGTCTGAGTTTCAAAACGTATTTCTGTTGGATTTGAATTTTTTGGAGTGGGGCGATAAAAGTTCAGTGGCGTGGACCCTTTGACTACGGACACGCTCGCTCACTGCCTGTCTCCATCGAGTTTGTGTGTACCTTTACTAGTCGTTTCATTAGTCATTAGCCTTGAAGAGTCCGACGCTCACTTGAGACAGATACCCTCTCTTGTAACGTGTCATCTCTATGCATTCATGCCCTTGTACTCTTTATCCTTCATCTCTTGTTCGTTTTAACTTGTACTGTTCAACCTTTTTCTTTGAAGAATCTACTTTCTTTTGGATGAACACATTCCAAAGAGTTTTAGCACACTTGTGGTAGTAGCTTTAGCTAAAAGAACTACTGGGTGCTGGGTAAGTTGTGAGTTCATTCTGAAGAAGATGAGTGTTTCCAGGTTCATTAAATGTGTTACAGTCGGAGATGGAGCCGTTGGCAAGACCTGTATGCTCATTTGTTACACTAGTAACAAGTTCCCCACTGTAAGTCATTCAATTAACTCTTTCTTTTCTGCTTGTTTGAGGCATTTCTGCCCATCGGTTCTTCACCCTCAAAATGGATCTAAAAAAAGGTTTACTTTTTTTTTTTTACGTTGTTTTGCAATTTATCTTTACTGGAAGGGTTTGAACGAGAGCGATTGAAAAGGGTCTCCACTTTACTTCTAGTTTGTAACCTTAGAATGTGTTTATTCCTTAGCTCTAAGCAAGGACTCTGGTTTTTGATCATTTGTGTATTTTTCATTGTTTTTGCAGGATTATATACCCACAGTTTTTGATAATTTCAGTGCTAACGTGTCCGTGGATGGAAACATTGTCAATTTAGGACTCTGGGATACTGCAGGTATGTTAGCGATTATTCCTCACGTACCGAGTCCATAGTTCTTATTTTTGTAATTGCAGAGGCCGGTGCCAGGTTCAAATCACTTAGTCTTCTGCGACTTAGTTATCGCTTTTTTTATCATCACCATTAAAGGTCAGGAGGACTACAGCAGGCTGAGACCACTGAGTTACAGAGGAGCAGATATATTTGTGTTGACATTCTCGTTAATTAGCAGGGCAAGTTACGAAAATGTTCTCAAGAAGGTAGGGACTCTAATCTTGATGCTCTTCTTCATTTTTAAATTTTAATTCACCGCAGCTCCACACTTGTCTTTTTGCAACTATCAATTTCTTTATGGTTACGTTTCAGATGAGATTAGATTTGTCAGGTGTCTTCTTATTTCAATCTTGCAACTGATACGACAAAATGTTTTTACCTTGTACAATTTGCTCTTTTGCATGGATGTTGTGTTTCTACTCTTTTGCCTTTGATGATCCTTATTTAACTGGAACAAACATTTGATGTTTCATCAGTGGATGCCTGAGCTTCATCGCTTTGCACCAAATGTTCCAATTATTCTTGTTGGAACTAAATTTGGTGAGCAATTTACAAACAATTGAAATGTGATTATGCTAATTTTGTTTTGCGGGTTACTGACATGATTCCTTTTTATCTTTTAATAGATCTTCGTGAAGACAGAGGATATCTAGGTGATCCTATGAATTCTAATGTGATAACATCTGCTCAGGTATGTTTTCATCACCTTAAGCTACCGTCAAAGCTGAGTTTATACGGCGGAGAAATGAGTTATCTTATGTCTTCGGCTAAATTCAGCTTTTGTAATTAGGGAGAGGAACTAAGGAGACAAATTGGTGCAGCGGCATATATTGAGTGCAGCTCCAAGACCCAGCAGGTAGATTAGATCACTTCAGAGACTTGGAAGTTTGATAATCTTTCGCAGTTTATTGTTAGGGGTCCTTTCTGATTGCCATACACCTTACGTGATTTCTGAGTGATTGTGCAGAATGTGAAAGCTGTGTTTGATACTGCAATCAAGGTTGTTCTTCAACCTCCAAGGAGGAAAGAAATGGCAAGGAAAAGAAGGCGCCAAAGTTCTGGTAGAGCAATTGCGTAAGTACTTTGGCCCTTGAATCTCTATTGATCGTCCTAAATTGGTATATTTTGCTTATATTGTTCACCTTCAAAACTAGGACAAGACAAACTGAAACACCCCTAAACTGAAAGTTGATAAGCTCACCTGATAAACCCATGCTGATTAAAACTGTGCTTGTCCTCATTCCCATCACGAGCATCAATTTCAACATGAATCCTTTGTCGTAAATTAAGTATCAAACTGTAGTTCTTAACTAAGCACTAGTTGTTTTTTGGACGCTGCAGGAGCATCATGTGTGGAGGATGTGTTGCTTAGACTGAAATGGCGAAACGAAAGCAAACTTCCTGCTCTTCCATAAATGAAAAGCAGATTGAGTTGTGTGTTAGAATTTGCATGTTTCTGTGTGTAATATACCCTATAAAACAGTTATCTTCATCCAACAAACTGGATGGCAAAGCCATGGAGGGAGGGAATCAATCATTCGCTCAAATCTGAAATTAATCTCCTCCTGGACTGTTAGTACTCCTACTGATCTTGGTGCATGAATAGTATGTCCCTTATACTATCACTTAAAAACTTAGATACTAAAATGATAAGTTAAGATGCAGAACATGCCCCTCACGGGGTAGCCTAGCGGTAGAAAGGGGGAGGGGATTATGAGAGAGATTGTGGGTTCGAACCTTGGGAGGAGCAACCTCTATTTGAGGTGATGTAATCCCCCTGGTAATGATAACCTATCCTTTGGATGCAAGTACCTCTGATATTAACTAGGATCAGACCCGGATTTACCTATCTATGAGTCTGAGTGGGTGGCTCATAGGTTCCAGGTAGTCGGGTCAAGCCCGAACCTGAGTTATCAAAAATAAATAAATGCATTTATCTTTCAATTCCTAAATGCTTACGGATTAGTTTGTAACTAGTAACTACCTTATCTATGCTTTTGAATCAGTTAAAGTTAGGAGCTTCTTGTCCAAATCAAACCCAGCAAGCATCTAATATTTTCACTAGGTGACGCTTACAGTTAATTTGGTACTTATTTAATACCGCAAATTCCTAGTAGTTCATATAATTTTTAAATATTTTGGTTTCAAACTTAAAAAATTATATATAGAGAATTATGCAAATTTTAATAATATTAGACTTGGTTTTATTTTAATTATGTAATCTTCTCACATAAAAAAATGGTAATAAACTTCACCTATTATGTATATGTTTACTTTTAGATATGAAAATGTAAATTATTTTTACATTGACTAAATTTTATAACATTGATTGATATATAAGAATGAGTTTATAATATAATGTTTTTTTTTGTTTAAAAGCGAATCTCTTTGTGTGAACTCCTCTCTCCTCAATACATAGAATTACTAAAAATACGATAAGTTATTAAATCTTTATAATGTATTTGTTCGGAAACAAATTAAGATCCAGTTTGTTTTTATTTATATTATTTATTTTTATTTCTAAATTCAGTAAAAAAAATATTTGTTTGCATTTTTGGTTTTTGTTTTCTATTTTAGTTTGTCTAAATTTTCATAACTTATAAAAATGTGAATTTTTCATAATATTTTTATTATCAATTAAATATATATAATTTAATATTAATTATTAATAAGAAAATATAAACAACAAAAATTATTAATAAGAATGATGAATACTTTAATTCAATATTTTATTTAGTTATTTAATATTAATTCTTAAAAATTGTGAATATATTTTTACTAATAAATTTTCAACAAATATTATATAAGAGGTTAAGATAAAATTTATTTATAAAAAATTATATAATATATAATTATTAAATACTAACAATTAAATAGATTTATATTTTTATTTGAAAAATAAAAACTAAAACTAAAAACTTTAATTACTTCAACAATGATATGTGTAGATGTGTGAGCAAAGGCAGTGAAGTATGTGCATGTGACATTATGAGACCTAAATCTATCTTACAAGATACGTGAAGAGGGCATACTAGTAATTTAGGTTAGTCATAATCACTGGTCAATTCACATCAACGAACTCAATAAACAACCCGCTGCTTCTCCCTACGACGACTGCGATCTAAACCTCAGCATTTTTGCAATCGGAGACAATTATCACCGCCATGGACCACCACTCTCCGCCTACGCCACCCTGCAAGAGCTGGAGCATCTACACCCGACCCGAAATCACCGCAAAGTACCACATCCAGGAACGCGTGGGTTCCGGTGCCTACTCCGATGTCTACAAGGCCCGACGCATCTCCGATAACGTCACGGTGGCACTCAAGGAAGTCCACGATTACCAGGCGGCGTTCAGGGAAGTCGAGGCCTTGCAACTCCTCCACAATTGCCCCAACGTCGTCGTCTTGCACGAGTACTTTTGGAGAGAAGACGAGGACGCGGTTTTGGTGCTGGAGTTCTTGAGGACCGATTTGGCGGCTGTTATTAAGGAAGCAAAAAGAAATGGCGGTGTTGGAGTAGGGGAGGTGAAGAGATGGATGATTCAGATTTTGTCTGGAGTCGATGCGTGTCATAGGAATATGATCGTCCATCGTGATCTTAAGCCTAGTAATTTGTTGATCTCTGATGATGGGGTTCTTAAATTGGCTGATTTTGGTCAGGTATTTTTTTTTCTTTAGTTATGAACTTGTGAAATTCTGACGCTTTTTGTGTTTGCATTCAACCTGTAACCGAGCGATCTAATTAGAGATGAACGTTTAGAAGATCTGGTATATTAACTGTTTAAATCACGGTGTTCGGTGATTAGTTCGAGTGTCTGTGTCAAATGCATGAAAGTTTTTTTTTTAATCTCTCCTGAAGTATTGCCTTGGAAAGAAATGGTAATAAGTGAGTTAAACAAACGTGGTATTGGAATATCGATTTTTATTTGTTTTCTGTGGTTTTTTCGTTACTGGTATATCCGATTTAGCTGGTTCTAGGCAAAACTGAAATGGGGCATTTTTCATATTGAGGGGATACTAGCTTTACTTTCACCTGATTTTTTTGTGTAAATGGAATCGACGAGATCTGCGACTAGGCTGTGTAGTGATACTTTCTGCATTTTAACCAAGGAGGAAAAGACTATGTTCTTGTTTTTTCAGGCAAGGATACTCATGGAGCCTGGATTTGTTGCAGTTGATGAGAACCCTCAGTCTTTTGAAAACAGCTCGTTGAATCAAGACCATTTATTTCTGCCACAAGTTGTTCCTCAGTCCTCACAAGAAGACCGTGAACACCAAGGTCAAGGAATGATCAGTAGAGAGCTATCTTTTAGAGATATTGGCAAGTTCAAGGGCCAAGATTTTTTGGACGAACTTGACAGGGAAACAGTTAGTATTCAAGATGGGAATACTTCTTGTCTTGCCACTGGCACAGCAAGTGATTTTGAAGATGATATGTTAAGAAGTCCTTATGAGGTTTATGATGCTGGCGGTGATGGGCATGGTTCACTCACTTCATGTGTTGGAACTCGATGGTTCAGGGCCCCTGAACTACTATATGGATCTATGGACTATGGGATGGACGTTGATCTTTGGTCACTTGGTTGCATTTTTGCTGAGCTTTTGACCCTTAAACCACTTTTTCCAGGGGCTTCTGACATTGATCAACTCAGCAGGATTATCAATGTCTTGGGCAACTTGACAGAGGAAGTATGGCCAGGTTGTCTAAAACTGCCTGATTATAGAACAATTTCCTTTGCTAATGTGGAAAATCCCATAGGTATAGAGGCATGTCTTGCTAATCGAACCCCTGATGAAATTGCTCTAGTCAAGAAGCTTATATGTTATGACCCTGCTAGTAGAGCTACTGCAATGGAATTACTACATGATGAGTACTTCAGCAAAGAGCCTCTTCCAGCTCCTATCTCTGAGCTTCGAGTTCCTTTAACAAATAGTGGGAAAGATGAGGATTCTCCTAGTGGATGGTATGATTACAATGAAAGGGGATCCGATTCTGATTTTGATGACTTTGGCCCCATGAACGTTTCAAAAACTAGCACTGGTTTTTCAATCCAGTTTTCTTGAGCTTTGAAGAACGTCGAAGTGCTTTACAGATTCAGTGTTAAACGGAGTCCATTAATCAATTGCCCTAGCTCATCCCAAAAGATGGACATAAGGAATACAAGTAAATTTATATTGTAAAATAAACAAAAGAGATTTTGGTGTTAAATGATCCTTCCATTTCTTGTCATCCATTTTACATGAGACTGTACAATTCCAGAATGTGAAGGCATGGATCCATCCATTGTTTTTTGTACAAGAGACTTAAATTGGTCTTTTTGTGTAATAGACTTAGATTGGCTATATTTGGACCAAAATGAATTGGATGCAAATTGCACACCTATTTCCCTTTGGGCGTTTGATAGATATGAAATTGCATTTAATGAACCATGTGCATCAACTGAAATGAAATATCTGGCTAACTGTAAACGATGGTAGACAATTATTATGGTATACTGTGTAGATTCCAGCGGATGGTTGCTTTACGTTTTACTCAGTAAGTTTCCAACTAAACACAACAGCCACCTATTAAGAGTTTGAATTCTTGCATTTTCCACTTCTGGTCTTGACCACTTCCACCTATTTTTAACCATACTGTGCATCAGTCCTGGTGTGCTATTGCTGTATCCTGAGGGAGGTTGACAGCCCTGTGTCACTGATTTCTCATGTGTTTGTGCAAAGGTTCCATCTGGATGGTTGAAAATGTTCAAAATATGGGTGATGAAAGTTGAGGGAATAGTTCAAGAGTGGGAAACGATTTTGAGTTTAAAAGTGGAACAGATTGTAGGATCTGATGCAGATGCTAATTGGTCTTACTAATCTATGGATGAAGAATTTGAAATTGCTTATAAGACTTACAACATGCATTATGTTAGGTCTTATAACTGTTAAATACATCAAACTCCCTACACTTTGCTTTTAAAACATGATGTTTCCTTCATTTAGGATCTCAAACAAGCTTCAGTTAATGTGCTAATAAAATTATAATTTTTCATTTGAAACAAGTCCAAATTTTTAGCATATACTTGCTTTAAAAAGACTTTAATGTTTTTATCAAAATTTAATTTAAACCTAAACATTTTGACACATTCAGAAGAACCCTAATGTTTTACAAACATTTAATTTGAACCACAATTTAACTTCTTTGTTAATCTTTTGTTGTAAAGAGCATATTTGTCATTTTTTGTGGGCCCTTTACCAGATATTTATAGGTATGATTAAAAGATTAAACTGATATGATCAATTTAATTGTAAAAACCTTAAATCGACTATAGTTTGATTTACTTTAATAATTTTTGTTATTAAGAACTGATTGATTTATTAATTAGTCAACTAGTTTTGTTAAACTAGTTAGTTTTTTTTAACAATCTTATTCTTTAATTAAAATTCAACTTTTTCGATAGATAAGGATAATCTCTTTCTTCAATCATATTTTAAATTCTTCAATTTGTTAAATCTTTCCTTTTGTCTCCTATTTCAATATACTTATGCAACGTTTTATTTCAACTCTTTTATATTTGTTATATACATACATAGATATAGACATATATATATACGCACAATGGTCTCAAGTTTTATTTGGTAATTATAAAGAGGAGTAGTAAACTAGAGAGGAAAGATTTTTGAAGTGTGTTATTGTATCTTTTTTAGATAGCTACATAAGAAGTGTTTTAATTTTTATTTTACTTTGATCATGTCAGGTCTCTTTTTGAATGTTGAATTATTATTCATAAAAGTTTAATTTGTAAAAATACAATTTCTTCCCTTTTTGTCTTATGCTTTCTTCATTAATGTCATATATGTTTTACCTTCTCTAAAGGATTTCAAAGGTGAAGGTGTCAAACCTAAGCAAATACCTCACCCTAATTTTGTCTATTAGTTATATTATCATTTGTAGATCCTTTATTTGTATCATTTGTTTTGCTATCGTTCTAATATGTTCTTTGGTTTCAATTTAGCTTTAGTAGATCTAAAAAATCAAAAACTAAGGCTATTGATTGATAATTCTCCCGTTTTCTTTCCCGTTTTTTTGTTGTGGTCTTAGTCTCTCATCGGTTATCTCATCTGTCACTACTTCAAATCATAACTCTAGCTGTGTGTCTATATTTGGTCATTTGCTCTTAGATTAAAAAAATAAAACTATATGGTTTCTTGTTAGCTATATGGTTTAATAAAATTCCGGATAAAACTATAGTTTGGTTAGTTAAAAAAAGTCGTAATAAAACATTTTTAAATTTTCTTCTTTAAGTGAACTCTACTTTCTATGAAATGATCTTCTTGGAGCTATCATTGGTAAATTCACTATTAGTTTAAGATGTCTCCCTCTACATCACACCGGAGACTTTGCATATGAAGTTAAAATGGAGCCCAAATTCTTAAGTTCTCCACTTTTAGCTACTCAAGTATCCATCCATTGCTCTAACTAGTGTTTGACTGCAAAATATGAAACCAAAATGAATTCTTCTCACAGATTTCCCTCTTACACTCAAGTGTTTGACTGCAAAGTATTTCTCTCAATCTCTCTCTACATATTGCACTACCATAGGCTTGCAATTTCACCAGTTATCACTTATTCATTTCACATGAGCTAATAGATTATAAGGACTTTATTCAGAGTTGTAATAGGGCTAGGTTCATAGGTGAGGTAAAAATGGCAAAAGATTAATCATAAGCATTCACAAAGTATCAAGTAAAAGGGATACTCAAATTAAAATTATGAGATAAACACATGACACAAAGGGTTACAACTACTCATACTAACTCATGCTACTATGCTTTTTTCTTTTTTTTCTTTTTTTCACCTTTCTTTTTTCTTTTCTTTTTTTGAATTTTTCCCTTTTTTTCTTTTCTTTTTCTTTTTTTCATCTTTTTGAATAACGCTAAACATAAGGAAAAACAATAAAAACAAGGGACATTGCTAGCAGCAAAATTTAATAAACACATGAATAAAAGCACCTATAAAAGTATATCAAAATAAAATACAAAACAAAAGTCCCAAATTACTCAATGCTTCTTTCAACTTGTAATAAGGTAAGGCTAATGGGGTTTTTAGGCTTTAAAATAAGGTGATTGATTGAAAAACAAGGACAAAGGCTCAAAAATGCTTGCAAAGGGAAAATAATTAAGTGGGTCATTTTTAAGCTAAAGCGTTTAAAAACAAGGAAGGCTTTAATCATGTCTATATCCCCTGTAATCAAATAAATTCAAATCGGTTCAATGCAAGTTCTGAAGGCAACATGAATAAAGGAGCATCATACAATTCAAAGAAATAGCATGATATAAAGATGATGACATTTAGGCTTAATTTTTTCTCATAGGTTTAACTTAAAAATTCACTTCAATTCCACACATTACCTCTTCACTCAAATGTCAAAATTTGACTAAGTTTATAAGATCAGTTATTGCAATCAATCAACATGATTCACCTTAAAACTCACTTAGCCCAATTTAATTTCATGCATATACTCAATCTCATCCAAACTAATATGACAAAGCTTCATGGCTTAACATGTATAACCACATGCAAAAATCAACAAAAATTACACAAAAATCGAAAATATTCACATACCAAAACTCCAATTTTTCCCTCCATACCTAGACCAACATTGTCCTCAATGTTAAAGAAGCATAAATATAAAGGAAAAGGTTCAAAAAAGCTTCTCTATTATGGAAGTGCCAAAATCAAGGTGTTGGCGGATGTGGCAGTTGGAATTCGTCATACTCCCAATAGGCCATCCAATTGTGCTCCAAACGGTACATTTTTAGTTCGATCCTACTGAGATGATCCTCCAAATCAGGGTCGTGTTGTTGGTGGCTACTGGTTTCAGTTAGTGGAGCTCAACTTCGTGCTGCTGAGGATCTCGTAGTGGGGAGAGTGGTTGGGCCCGGAATGGTGAAAGTGATGTGACCACGGCTAAAATCCACAACTCCCATCCTGCTCAAACAATCTAAATTCAATGGTTCTATACTACAAGCCAGATTCATGTCAGTATTACCAAGATCCAATAATTCCAAATTAATGGCCAATTGTGTAATATATAAATCGAGGATCAAAGGTTTGGATTTCTTATATAACACCGACTAAAATTGAGTTATAAACCAATAACCTAAATTCACAGGAATGTGCCTATCCATACACGTCAAGAAATAAAATTCTACTTTCGACAATGTTCCCACAACATCTTTACAACCAGAAAAATTGTATGCCAACAGTCTATGGATGATTTTAAAAATAGGATTTCTAAGATAGGAACTCTTAGAAATAATAGCATTATATAGATTTGTATCAACAGATCATTGACTCCATAATTCCAATGCATTAAAGTCTTCATGATAGTCACATTTAACATTGATAAACATCTCAATCTCAATTTTAGTTGTCGAAACAAAACACCCATAGCAATATTAAATTCAACAATCAATAATGCAAATTCTTTTCCCATCAATCGAAATTCAACAACCTCTTTCATGAGCACATTAAACTCGTCAGTATAATTAAATTGGAATGTGCTATAGAATTTCTTAGTTAATTCAACAAATGCAGGGCAATTAATTCTAGCAAATACACTCCAGCCAATTGGACCCATCAATTGCGTGAAAGAATCATAAACATCCAATGCTTCAAGCGTGTCGGAAAGAATAGGCTTACAAGCATAAATTTTTTGTTCACTTAGTTGTTGGAATCATGTTATATCTTTGAGAAGTCGGAAAGATGTGTAGCACCCAACTCTAGTGGTCCATTTGCTATTGTTTTCGACTTCTTTGCCTCTCTTTGTCCTTTGGCGTGTTCGTGGTGACGGAGTAACAAGTATTTGCGCTTGGGCTGGTGCAGGAGGTGGTT
>JANTPM010000245.1:11269613-11279622 GCA_025434745.1 Erythroxylum divaricatum | reverse complement strand
TTAGTCTTGGTTGAGAATAAAGAGAGGCAAGCAAGTAGCAAGGTGAGCTTCCTTTATGGGATGGAAAGGAAACAATCAAAGGAAGAGAGTAAGGTACCTACAGATGGAGAATGTTTTTTTCACTTTCAAAGCAATCTTTTTCCAACCTTCAAGGTGCTTTTCTCATGCACTTAAGGAGAAGAACCGAGAATGAATGAAGGGAAAAAGACAAGGATAATAAATGCATGAGGACACTTGTCCTTATTGGAGAAAAAGACAAAAACACAAATTAACCAATTAATCAAAGAACCCTAAAACCACATTAATCTTTAACTCATTCAATTCTAATGGCTCCACATACAATCCCAAACCAATGCACCCAAAAATTCAGTGTCATTAGATAGAAATTTTCAGTACCAAAAACCCACCAGTCCGCCACTTGGCGATTTTTCGGGTCCGAAAATTTTTCCGAAAAAATTCCAGGAAAATTCCTGAAATTCTCTAAAAATATAAAACACACACACAAACGACTCCAAATCAATTTTTCAATTACATTTTTCACATGAATCACACAAAATTACATTTAGACCCACATGCCGGGAAATGTCATGAATGCATGTACGATCATGTGCATGTGCAAAAGTTACCATTTACATAATTATAGAGGCTATGTGATGCATGTTTATGCCGAGATCTACTTACACTAGCCTAACCCGTCCCAAATGACCAATTTACCCTTCTCATCGATAACGGGATGTTACACAAAGTTAATCAAGTAACCTAAAATAGACTTCCTTTAGTTAATATCTCATGCAATATCTGAATCTGACTAACCTATAAAGACTAGATCTTCACTTCCAAAGTAAAGCTTCAAATTAGGTATGCCCTAGAGATACCTCCTAACTTACTTCACTCAACTCCAATGCTCTTTTATTAGATTTGAAAGATACCAACTAACTGTACTAATAGTATGAGTAATATCTAGTTTAGTGTACACAATTGTATACATTAACTATCAACTATTGATGTATAAGGAATTATCTACATATATTCCTTCTCACTCTCATTTGAAGGACTTTGTTTATTACTTAATCTAAAGTGTGTACAAAAAGGAGTGCTTTCCAATTTAGTCTTATCGATCTTGAATCTTTAAAATATTTTCTCAATGTACTTCTGTTGTGATAACCTGAACTTCTTAGCTTACTTGTTACGAATGGTCCTTATACTAAGAATTTGTTTTCTTGGCTTTACATATTACATAGTAAAAAAATTATTTAATTATTGCTTCAACTACTCAATCCTAGAAGCATTTGAATAACAATGAGCATGTCATCAAATAAAATGATTAAACCATTCTCAGATAGTTTTTGCACAAATGTGCAATAGTCAAAAGTATTCTTATATCCTTGTTCTTTCATAATATACTCAAACCTCTTATACCATTAACTTGATGCTTGTTTCGAACCATATTCTTTAGTTGGAAATTATAATCCTCTTTCCTCTCACCTTAAACACTCTGTTCCTTCAAATCACCACAAAGAAAGCAATTTTTATATCCATGTACTCAATCTCTAAGGCAAAACTAGTAGCAAAATACAAAACAACTCGTATTGAAGACATTCTCACAACTAAATTAACTCCTTTCATTTGACTATAATCTTTAATAACCAATCTGACTTTAAAATGTTGTCATAAAGAATTTTCTTCTTGCTTCACCTTATAAACCTATTAACTTTTCAAAAGTTTTTAAAGTAAGCTCCGATACTACTTGATGGGAGAGAAGAAGCAGAAGCTTATCAAAATACAAATTCAAAGTAACACTATCCCCATTGAACTAAACAATGATAACACTAATAATAACTATGTAAAATAAATACAAATTACCCACATATGAGACACACTATTTTACGTGGAAAACATCTTCAGTTCAGATAATAAAAGCTACATAACTCATAATTCCATATCAAAACTTCACTATGATCAAATAGAAGATATAAAATATAGTTTAAATCACTAAAGTAGCCAATCACATCAAGTAATAATACTTGATGATACAAGGGAAAAACCTCAAAAAATATACTAAACAAATTATGAATTTTAGATCAGTAGAACTTGACTTAGCTTGCACTAATTTAAAACCGATAAAAAAAGAAAGTAAGAATATGATGTCCTTTAACTCTTGTACAGACCTCTCTAATGGTATTTGAAACTTATTTGGTTATGTATACCTTCTAGAATTATTTCTCCTCCATCTTTCATGTTCTTTCTTCTTCTTTTTAGAAGTAGAAATCTTAACTTTATAGGCAAATTATGGCTTCTTCTTTTTTGGTTACCTACGAGGTGTTCTAGGAATGTCCCAACTATGGTAAGACACCTTTAAGCCATGCACATCCAGACTAATCTCCGCTCGAGTCAGGTAAGTCCCTTGCTGAAGGCAAACCTCTAACCTCAAATTTTAAACGACTGCATACATGAGGAAGGTTCGAACCCACAACCTCACTTAAGTCAAGAGAGTTCCTTACTAACTCACATGCGCCCTGAAATTGGCAAATTATGTTAACCATTATAAGCTTCTTATTAATAATTTGACATTTTTATACGTAGAAAAGGATATTCTCAGTGGTGAAAGTGAATTTACTAAACTGACCTTGTGTGAAACAGTTACGTAAACAACACAAAACAATAGCACTAAAGAGAAGACATTTAAGAGATTAGGGTTTTGCGTGACGAAAAATACTCACCAGCTGACAAATGTAAAGGAAGAAATAAAAAAGTTGATTCTTCTTTATATGAATAAAGATGAAGATTTCACTGCAAGAAAAGGAAAAGAAATCTTCCAACGGAGGAGACTTCTTTGCTACTACTAGAAAAGAGAAAGGGCCTAAGGATGGTGGGCTAAAATTTTGTACTTGGGAGCCTGATTATATGTAGTTCTTGCTCCTCCTTTGCCAATGTTTTTTCGCTAACTTACCTACTCCTTTCAGTGAACTTAGCCTTTCAGTTTTTGTTCCTCTCATTTTGTGCTTCTTCAACGACCAATAATGCCGCAAGTCGTGTGACTAACTATACCCCACTTAAAAATGAAAACACTCATTTCTGTTTACCATAATATATAATAAGTAAATTATTTAAACTCATGTAACGAATTTTTAAACTTGTAGCTTATAAAAACTTTAAGTTTTTTTATAAAATATAAATGAATTTTTATATTTTTAATATTTATAAAATAATTTTAACATTAGTACGCATTTATAAAAAAATTTATTTCAAATAAATAAAATTAATGATTTTTAATAAAATTTATAATCGCATTAGTAGTTTTAATATATTAAAATATAATTTATTAATATTTAACAACAACAAAATAATATTTTACCGTCATAATATTATTAATTTTTCTGTTAAAATTTTGAGAACAAGGCAAGGTTGCATTACAGATCATCTTTCAGACTCCACCTAGCCAAGGTTGCATTTTGCAAGCAAAAATTCATTCAAAGTGGAACCTCATATGTGTATGATAATAATGTGATTTCTCGTGATATATTCTTGTGGACTCGAGGTGTATAACTTGTGAATTGTGATTACGGAAGTTAGAATTTGTGTCATTCATAAAAATTAACACTGTTTTGTTTGAAAATTAGAGTTGGTTGTGTTTTTGTGATGATTGGAAATTGAAATTTTGAATTGAATTATGAATATGAGGTTATTCATTTATTATCTGAAATTTGAAATTAGATTGTTAATTTGAGGTTGTTCTATTTGAAATTTGAGATTACGATATATTGAAATTTTAATAAAAGGTTAGTCTTTATTATAAATTGGATTATATATTACAAATTGAATTTTGTAATCATCAAATAGAACAATTAATTTATGGTTGAATTATATGATTATTAATTATACAAACTGAGTTATAGTTGTAAGTTTTTGTTTATGATTGGATTATTAATAAACTAATCAATAATCATACAAAATAAGTTATAGTTAAGAGTTTACGGTTTCATATAATTATACAAAACAGATTATGGTTGTGACTTTATATTTAAATTATGTAATCACAAAAAATATGGCTGAATCATGTGATTACACAAATTAAATTATAGATGTAGTTTATAGTTGAATTATGTAATAATACAAAATGAGTTATAATTGTGCCTTGTGAGTTTATTATTGAATTATATAATCATACAAAATAGGCTATAGTTGTAATTTTATTTTTGAATTATATAACTACATAAAGTATTTTATAATTGTGATCTTATGTTTGAATTATATAAACACAAAAAATAAGTTATAGTTGTGAAAGTGGAATAATCAATGTATATATTTCATGTTTAGGTTAATAAAGAAACATAAGCTATGGAGAACCTATTATTGTATCTATTTCTTCATTTTTTTAACACAACTTTATTTTTATAAGAAGTTATTAATTTAATTTTGTTACATGTCTTTATTTATTTTTACAGATAAATGGAAGAAAGTTCAAATACTCTCGATAATTTATCTACTTCAGGAAGATTCAATAATCCAGCTTAGGCTCATGCTGGATTGGTTCTTGAAATAAAGAACTATATCATTTGTTTGTATTGTAACAAGCATTTACAAGGTGGAAGAATCACTAGATTAAAGAAGTATTTAGCTAGGGTCAAAGATAATGTAGAGTCTTTCAAAAAAGTGAGCTATGTTGTGAAATGACAAATAAAGTTTTTGTTTAAAGAGTATTAGCATGAAAAAAAAAAAAAGGCAAACAGTGAATTACAAAATTGGTTGTGGATGTTCTTTTATTAGTACTTAAGATGGTAGTGAGGATGTTGAAGTGGTTGTATTCTTACCTAACAAGAAGGGAATATTGCACCTGATGTTAAGAAAAGAAGAAGACATATATCTAATATTTTTGCACCACAAAAAACTCCTAGAGTTTAGCCTGCAATTCATAGTGCCTTACAATCTAGAGAAACAACTCATAATGTGGACATGATAATAGCTAAATAGTGACATGATTTAGGTATAACATTCAATGTTGCTCACTCTTATTATTGTCAACTTAGGATAGATGTTATTGCCTTTTACAATTGAGGATATAAAGATCCTTCAATTAATGACTAATAAAGAAAACTTTTAAGTAGCTTTGTTAATGAAATAAAAAGTTATTTGGATGAAAGAAGAATGACTTGGGTTACTTATGGGTGGTCAATCATATGTGATAGGTTAGAAAAATAGAAGAAATGAACTTCTTATTAACTTTTTGGTTTATTATTCAAAAAGGACAATGTTTTTAAAGTCTATTGATACATCCAACCTTGTTAAAAATGTTGATACTTTTTTTAGATATTTAATGATGTTGTAAATGAAGTTGGATTAGAAAATATTGTTCAGTTAATTTCTAACAATGATTCTACTTATAAAGCATTGGAAAAGGATTACAAAGGCGGTATAATTCTTTTTATTAGACTCCTTGTGTTGAACATTATGTTAACTTGATGTTATAAAATATAGGAGATGCTAGATATTTTCATATTATTAATGAGACTATACAAAAAGAAAAAAAAGAGCCCAAGTTTATCTGTAATTGTGCACGAGTCCTGAATTTAATGAGAAGGGATTTCACAAATGATCGAAATTTGTGTCATCTTAATATTACAAGATTTGCAACTAATTTCTTATTACTTCAATATTTTATTCTGATGAAAAAAGAGTTGAAGTAATTGTTTACAAGTGATAAGTGGGTTGTATCTTAGTATATTAGGTCTAATGTTGAATTAGAGGTTTCTAGAATTATACTTGAAGATAATAAATTTTGATCCCAAAGTCAATGTGTCATTCAAGGTTTTTCGTTTGACTGATAATGATAAGAATTCAACAATAGGTTATTTATATGATACCAAAGATAGGGTGAATGAAGCAATAAAGGCAATCTTAAAAATAAGATTTCTTTATACATACCTTATTTTGCAGTTATTAATAAGAAATTAGAAAGGCAGTTTTACTATTTGTTGTTTGCAACTGGGGCATTTTTTTAATTTTATTTTTTATTTTAGATCAAGTTTGACACACACAAAAACTGAAGTTAATAGGCAAATGTTATTAACTATTACAACTATTATTGCTTATGAGATAATACAAGATCTCTTAAACTCACAAATAGAGATTTATAAGGATACTTTTGATGATTTTGGGATGCATATATATATATATATATATGAGACCAATTAAAAAGTGATGCTTCAAAGTTGTAAAAGTTTGCAAGTCGAATTATAAGTCAATATGTAAGTTTAACAAGATGTTAAGAGAATTGGAACACATTTAAACTTATCCATTTCAAGAAAAGGAACATATTGAAATATAAAAGATCGAACAACATGGTATTTGTTCGATACAATTTAAAACTTTGAAAAAAGTATGTTATTATCATTATTAAGTTGGATATAATTTCTTGTAATTTCTTAATTATTTAATATTATTTATTTATTAGGATTCTTAATAGAGCAAGTAGTTCTATAAATTCAATTTGCTTTGAATATATCAATCTTTAGCAATTTGGGTTTTTAAGGAATCGAGTTTAATTCATGAGAGTAACTTAGAAGATAATCTTGAATGGAAAAATATTAACATGTCATTTAGTAAAATGAATTTGAATGATAGTGATTATGAGACTCCTCTCAATGATGAGGAGTTTCTATCAAATAAGAATTAAGGTCAATGCGATATAAGTGAATATTCAATTAAATGAAGTTTCAAGTTTTCATTTCTCATCTTCTTTAATTTCAATTATTATATATATATATGTTAAATTTTATATATTCAATATAAATAAAATTATAAATATTTTTATTTCAAGTTTCATTTTTAATTGACTGTTTGCTCGACATGAATTCTTATTATAAATTTTAATATTTAGAGAGCCATAGATATTAATTATTCTTTTTATTTGATGGTTTGATGTAATTTTTATTCTATTTAGCCAATCGTCGAGCTCTCTTCTCTGCCGTTCACTAGCATCCGACACTCGCCAACCAGAAGACTCTAGTGATTGCCATTTTCTTTACATGACATGATTCTGAATTCTGGTGTTGATTTAACGTTTGTGATCTATTTGCATTCTTTTTCCCTCTTATATAGCTCTGTCTGTTTAGTTAGCTACTCGCTCTTTTCCTCAATCAACCCCACGCTGTTTTGTTTTTGCATGCAAGTAAATTTACCTGCAGTTGTTTTTTGTATGACCATTTACATAAGATGAAAAAATATAATGGAGAATGATGGGGTGGCTATGAGTTTTGGTATCACCACTCCTTCTTCCTCAGCCCGGCTCTCTCTCTCCCTCTTTTCCTGATCTTGTCTTTGTGTCCGTACAAGGTTGTTTATATCTGTGATGTTTTTTGTGTTCTAACTTCAGATGTTTATTTATGATCAAGTGGATGCATGCAATTACTTATATATATAGTATACATTGTCCATAACTAGGTTGCACTACCTTGTCCTCCGGCTATTTCTAGTTTGTACTACTGTAGCTCTTGTCGTCGACCAGTGTCTTTTCCAAGAATTGATGTAAAGAGAGGTATTTTCTCCTTTTTTCTCTTTTATCAAGTGCTTTGTGTTCTCGTCTTTGTTGCCATCTTTATGATGCTTTTTGCCATGTTTTATGGTTGTAAGTGGTTTAGATTTTAGTGTTGGCTACAAGAAATGGGTGGGTTGCTGTTCTTATCCTTTTTCAATAGTTCTTTTCGCTTATGATACTATCGACGTTTCAGCTGTTACTCGTTACTGTTTGCTGTTTGTAATTGTTTCCTGGCTTATCCAAAACTTGCTCGACGCTAATAAACTGTAATTCCCATGCATCATCACTGAGTTTTAGTTCATTAAGATTTTGGATACAAGACTTCCTTTTTTTGTTAACATAAATTGTGTTCAGTTTTGGTACTTGCTATCAAGTTTTTTTTGTAGAACTAGGAATTGCCATAGGGTGTTTCATACTATACACAGAAGTCGTTATGAAGGATTTCCCTGGTTGATAGAAGTTACCAAGTTTGCTTACAGGGATAAAGATCCCCGTATCTATGGAATCAAAACTCAGATTCGCATGTCCACAGATGCTAACCTTACCCTCATTCTGACAAAGACGCGACAACCTAAGTGCGGATCTTTTTCCAATCTCTGATGTGCCCCCTCTTTTCTCTCTCTTTGATAACACAACTCTTCACTTCATATAAGCTCTGTTGTCTTACCAAATTTGTTGTTATAAAATCGTAAGATTGCCTTTGTTATAAGGTCAGTTAGGCTTCAGTCTTCACTCCTGTGTACATGGGATTGCAAAAGCTCTAGGACTTGATCGCATTAATAGTTCTAGTATTTTTAGTTTCTTAATTATTATTATTATTATTATTATTATTATTATTATTATTATTATTATTAGTATTATTATTATTATCTTTTTCTTTACTCTCACCCTTTTTTTAGTATTTTCTTTATTCTTTAGTATAATTATTATATATTATTCTTACTTTAGTATTTTTTGTGTGGGGTCTATTAGTTTCAGTTTTTACTGCGTTCTTAGGATAGGACTTGTAGGAAATGTAATAGGCACGGTTTAGGTGGGATGTCGTCAGATCGAGCAAATAGATTCAGTGCAAATGGGTTGGTACGCACAATGTGTAAGAATAAAGACGGAGATGACTTCATAAGGATAGGCTCTTGGAACGTAGGGACCCTCACGGGAAAGTCTTTAGAATTGGTTGAGATTTTAGATAAGTATAGGATATAAATAGCATGCATTCAGGAGACTAAGTGGGCAGGAGCTAAAGCAAAAGAGATAAGGGGTTCAAATTATGGTACTCGGGTAGCACGCGAAAGCAGAATGAGATAGGCATCTTAGTGGACAAGGGTCTTATGAACAGAGTAGTAAGGATCACAAAGGTCAATGATAGGATAATGGTGGCAAAAATTATTTTAGGCAGTGTGGTTCTCAATATAGTATGTGCTTATGCACCTCAAGTTGGTGCAGATGGACAACAAAAACGCATGTTCTGGGAGGCACTGGACGGGGTGCTTCAACAAATCTCTCATACTGAGTAGATCATCCTAGGAGGGTATTTTAATGGGCATATAGGGGTAGATTCAGACAGATATACAGGCACTCTAGGGGCTTCAGATATGGCACTAGAAATGATAGTGGGGTTGATTTATTAGATATGGCTATAGAATATGAGTTAGCAATAGTAAATACATGTTTTAAGAAAAACGAAGCACACTTAGTGACGTTTCGTAGTCACATAACGAAGACGCAAATTGATTATCTCCTTGTCAGGACACGAGCCAGATCATAGTGCAAAGATTGTAAAGTACTTCCAGTCGTATGCTTATCAACTCAACATAGATTGTTAGTTTTGGATCTAGGGATTAAAGGATGGAGGGCACAACAATTCACCGAGCGATTTTACAAAATCATATGGTGGATACTAGAAGGGGACATAGTGGAACATTTTAGGATGCAGGTTCGATTTAATACAACATGGGATGTGAGTGGGCGTGCAAATCGAATGTGGCAGGGAGTAGCCCTCGTAGTGAGAGAGACCGTCACAAAACTCCTTGAGGTTTCTAAAAGACAGGGGAGGGGGCGGATGGAGTCTTGGTGGTGGTCAAACGAGGTCTAGCGGATGGTAAAGGCAAAAAAGAGAGCTTTTAAAGCTCTGTTGGCAAGTGCAACAGAGGAGGAGCGGGTCACTAATAGCGTAACGTATAGACTGGCAAAACAAAAGGTAAAGAAGACTATCTCAGTGGTTAAAGGAGAGGCCTACGAGAATATGTACAGAGATTTGGATACGGTCAAATGAGCACAAAGAATTTTCAAGATAGCAACAGCTAGGGCCTGTGAGACGGAGGATTTCAACCAAATCTGTTGTATCTGTGACGAATCAGGACAGGTACTCACAGAGACCCAAGTCATCAAAAGGAGGTGGCAGAGATAATTTTATGGCCGTTATAACGATGATATTTTAATCAACATAAAGTCACGGGAAAACCTTGTTTCTGTATA
>JANTPM010000245.1:11247876-11259284 GCA_025434745.1 Erythroxylum divaricatum | reverse complement strand
GTCGGTCAGGGCCACGGTGCAAGAGGGGGCGGGGAAGTGCTCGGATGCGCTCGTAGAACTCATACGGAATCAAATTCTCAATAGGAGTTAAATTCCAACCAGTGTGAGGTGAGATGAGGTCACTAACACGGAGGTCTTGGAGTGAAGGAGGGATGTGCTCGACCACGGCCGCCAGTGTGCCATCAAATAGCCATTTATCATGCCAAAAAAGAATGTCAATACCATTACCGATACGCCACCCATAACCATCTTTGAAGATAAGCATGGCTTTCATAAGGCCTTTCTAAACTACCGAGGCTGTCAGAGGAGGAGTGTGATGGAGAAGGTCCCGTTCAAGGAGATATTTCGTCTAAGTTCAAACTTTTGTATTGAACTAAGATTGGTAGAATTTAGTATGCTCGTTTCCATAAAATTTAAAGTTAATAAATTAGGTTTAAATAGATCAGCTTCTCAAGGACATTATCCTTTTCTAAATTATATAAATTTAATAAATTTAAAATCAAAATAATGTAGTTTTAAGTTAATTACACAAAAATGATATCACTTTTAAATAATTAAAACAAATTTAAACTCAATTGAGTTTCAAACCAATATCGAACTGTAGTTCAAATTAATCTAAATGTCAATTTTAATATAAATCTTTGATCTTTGTAGTGTTAGAAAATTAGAGCGGGATCTGATCTTGCACACAATGGACACTAACATTTTTTTACTTGATTCCTCGAAATTTAAAATTACTAAAATTTTAGAAAATAATTGACACATAGGTCATAATAAAGCAAAAAACATAATTCGTACCTTATTCTAAAATTTAATCTTTCTGTCGCTTCTTTCAAACTGTTTCTTGTCCGATTTTTAACAATATCAACAAAACATATTACGAGAAGTGTGTAATTATTACAATGAAAATTAGGTTAGGAGTCCTAACTCTCTTGGAACCTAAACCTATTATAAATAAGCTTTCAGTATTTTGGTAATTTAAATAAACTTCAATTAATATTACAATTAATTCTAACTAAATACCAATTGTATCCAAATAAGATATAATATTATATTGATCTTTATTTATTAAATGTCTTATATTTGATCAGTTTTTCAAACTTTATAATCAAATTCAACTTGATTAAAATAACTTTTCTCATCAATCTATTAATTGTGTAATCCATTAGATTCTCAGACATGTTAGAAATGGTTATAAATTATAACTCTAAAATATATTTAGGATTAGAAAATTTAAAGTCCTTTTATTTATTTTTAATTCTCTAATTAAATAAGTATATTCATAAATTAAAATTACCGTCTAACAATGCATTATGATTACTCAAATATTTAGAAATATCAAAGTAAATTTGACTAACCTTTTCATGCATGATTTTTTCCTTATAATTTAATTATTTCATCATATAATGTTATAACTAGGCATAGAGCATGAAATTAATAGCTACTTTATTTTGAATTCAATCATATTATTTTTCTCCATTAAAAAAATTCAATTAATGAGATTTGATAACTATTTTCAAAGTATCATTCTACCTTAGCCAATAATTTTCTGAATCAATAATAATCGAGAATAATAGAATATTCACCCTAATTATTTTAATATGATGAATTTCATATTAATCGCATAATTACTTGTATATAGTTTATAATATATTCATTGACTATTAATTGAGCTATCATTAATCAAAATAGGTCATAAATAATATAAAAATTTTCATGTATGAGATAACTTTAATTATCTCAAGTCAAAAAATTACTTATACAATCATTACAATAAAATTTTTATAGATATATAAATAATGTTTCAAATGAAATTCTTATATAGAATTAGTTCTATGAATTTGTTCGTTAACAAGCACTCATATATTTATTTAAATGTTCCTATATTTCATGAAATCGACTATTTCTTTCATAAAGAAAGAACATAACTTTTGCTAGTCTTTTTATACCCTATTAATATCCAACTTCAATAAAACAATGATTATAAATAATTTAAGAATAATATATTAATGCAATGTAATTACACGCTAGAACAGTAATATCAATTCTGCTAGCTTTTAAAGGTCAAGGGCCTGCTTTATCACCGAGTATAGCCAAAACTAAAATCTTATACTTTTGAGAACTCTCCTCACATCATATAGTCCTTACGAAGAGATGTTAAAGAAACTCTAGTTTATGCATTACTAAAAACGATTTGTTTTTAGGTTTAATTGATGATAAGTTATTTGAATAGAATAAATTTTCGATACTTCAATAATATTAAAACTAGAACATTTTTCTTACTCATTTTTATCATTAAATCAAAAATAAAATTACTATTACATTGTTTTACTTATTATAAAATACACGTCTGTTAATATAAAATATAAACTGATTTTCGTGACACTCTACTTTATTAAAATAATATATTATACTAGTATAATTAACACAATTTATAATTGAATTAATGTTATTAAATTAAATAAAGTTTTAAATTTAACAAAATAAGTTATCGTTTTATTCATAAAGGATTTTAAATTATTAGTAACCAAATATCTCCACAGAATTGATACGTCTACTTTATAGCAAACTCGAAGTTACTCTCTCGGCCGAGCGCCCGTTGTCTTTCTTGAATAACCCAATCACAACAAATCAACAATTCTAGTGACAACCGCAGACTACAATCAGAGTCACAGAGGGTAAAGGTCCTCCGTGAAGGGCTTCGGCAAATAACGAAGTTTTGATTCCAACCATTCAAGCAGGCACAGGTGAAGCATATTTATTATTAGTGAACCTTTCAAACAACCGGAGTTACACAGTAATTCATCCTAGAAACAGGACTTTATTGCTTGCACTTTCAGGGTTTTCGGACTAAAAAAAAAGCTGATAGCACCAAGTTTACCTTACTGGACTGCGTAAGGTCTGCTGACTGGAATATAAAGACTTGCGCTCTATAATCGTGACTTTGTTCCTGTAGATGAGGAAGTAGATGCACTCTGCAGGAAACAGAGTTTCATTAGTTTCATAATTCTTCATGGGCACAATTCTTTAACGTGTCCTGGATGCGTAGAACAGAGTCTATGTGCTTGCAGGTACACAAGGGAATTAAGGAAACATAGGCATTTCAGATAGCTCAGTTTCTCAGGAAAGAAGAAAAAGTAGAAACAAAGAAATTATATAAAAAAGAAAAATTCAGGAAAAACATTTCACACCGGGTAAAATGGATACCAACACGATCTTCAATCAAGATATTGAATAAAGACGTCTTCACTTTTAAGGGATTCCAATGGAACATATGGCCATATCTTGGGGATTAAAAGCTACAATTAAGAATAGTATTCTTACCAAAAGAATGCCCTTCGTGGCCCTTTCTTCCAGACACCGTGATGGTTTATAGAAACCACCATATGTTTTAGACCATTTCTTCAAACTTGAATATATATGTTTTGGCCCCATCGAGTCTCCCCAGAAAACAATTCCCCCACTGCCAAAGACGAACCATTCCAGTAAGACTACAGCAGTATTTACATTAGTCTGTATTCTCCATAGACAAAACAGAACTTTGACATACATATCATTCACAAATGCTCCAGCTGATTTCATCATAAGCAAATAGAGGAAATTTGTGAAACATATTATGCTTACAAAGCTCAACTAGCCAAAGCAAAACGTGAGAATCGATAAAAGCACCCACCGATAAGAGGGAAAACTCATTCCAAGAACAGAAGCAATATCAAGGTCTGATGCTCGAATTACCACTCCCTCATCGAGAACATTACATGCCTCGTTCACCACTGGAAAGAGGATCATCTTAATTATATCTACGTCAGTGACATTGATAGGCTGTAAAAGCAATTCAGTATACTTGCATCAGTAGTTTGTCGACTGAAGCTGAGGCAAGATTTATGGAAGCATCCATAACAATGCACAATGACACAGACTCTATCATCCTAAAGAAAGTTAATTGCAAGCCAATGGTAGCTTTGCACAAACTAAAGTACTTTTCCATTAGGCATGATATTCGCAATCCGTCTGGACTCCTCAATGATTGGTATCACAGAGGGATCAGGTTTTGGCTTACTTCCCTTCTCATACAAGTAGTATCCCCTACCATTGTTTTTACCTGACGTGAGATAAGCATAAATAAATTCAGATCAAGCAATCACCAAAAGTATTGTCACGTAGAAATTGAAAATATCATCCAAATGAAAATAATCTCCATTACCATTACGTCCATCTTTCATTAAAAGGTCACCTAGTGGAGACTGGAATGTACGACCAGGAAACACTCTATCAAATTCCTCCCTTACTGCAACACCAATTCCATATCCAGCTACATCCTGAAGCCTGCAAGTATAGTGAGACAGTTTATAGCCACAACTAGAACACAGGCAAAGGAGAATAATCCGTGCATAGACAAATATCAAATTGAGATATTGATAATGCAAAAGTGTCTCAATCACATTTCTTTCCATAGCCTCAAAAAATCTTTTTATTACACACATTTGTATATTTTACGAGGTTAAGGGATTTTCTTTTCAAAGGATAGGATAACTAGTACTTCTAATAATAGAATCAGGGCTAAGGATCTAACAACTAATGAATTTCAGCTATGATATTAAGACATACTATCATCCATCTCGAGTTCCATTGCCTATTGGAAAGTCCTTCCATCGGATGCCAACATCCACTTTTTCTTTCAACATTGGAATCCAAATCAAATTATATGGCAAATACATTCCCAAATTTTGCCCTAACACGGTCGGGTACACAATTACAATTCAAAGGAAGCTGTTAATTATTAACATCTCCAAATGTAAATTTTCCAACATAATTATCTTAAAGATGTCGCTTGTAGAATAATCCTCATTTTAAATGTTTACATAAACAAGTGAAAAAAAAATTCAATGAAGTAGTTTAAGGAACCTGAGAAACCTGAGAAGCAACTGCAACAGAAAATATCTTATTTTGTTCCAAGGCATGACAAACCTAAGAGTACAATAGAGAAAGCCTTGGTAGCATACTCTACACATGCAACAAAGAGAGAACCTACGCAGACAGGTTTCTCCAGATAAGTTTGTTAGATCAGCATATTGGACATTCAACGTAAAGTGCATGGGAAACACAGCTTAACCATCAACTCTCAGTGCATCATACATGATAATTTGCAGCATATATTGTACATATTGGCAGAGAAATTAAACATGATTGCATACTTTTCCTTGGCAGAAAAGCAAAATAATTATCATCTTGCAGCCAATACTTTTCCAGTGTCAAGGAATATAGTAGTCATGGCAATAATTAGCTTGAGAAGGTCGAAAATTGGCTAAAACTGTAAAACATTGGCCAGTGATACACCATGCAACAGGAAAGTATAGCATCAAGGAAAGATTAGTACTGGAATGGGCCAATAGGGAAGCCAAAGCTCCTGATCACCCAGTCAATTCTGAACAGATCCACACCTAAATGGACCAAAAGATGTGCACCTTGAGCATATGGGAAGAAAGTCCGGTTGACTGCAAAGCCAGTGCAGTTACCCACCACAACAGGAACTTTCTTTATTTGTTTCGCAACGGTCATGAGATCTAGAATTGCTTGTGCAGAAGTCTTATCAGACCGTACAATCTCCAGAAGAGGCATCACGTGAGCAGGACTGGCCATTAAAGATGTAAGTCATACAAATTACAAAATACAGTCAAAGTATAAACATAGCTATACTAGAGACCATCATCGTAATTTGAAAAGGTTGACTGAGATATATAAGAAATTATCATATTTTAGGTAGTCTCAATATACAGCCAACAAAATGGTAGCACAGACACTGAACAAATAGAGAAGAAAGATGATTGTAACCTGAAAAAGTGTGCGCCAATGATGCGATCGTGAGAGGTGGTCTTCTCTCCAACTAAATTGAGGTTAATAGTAGATGTATTAGTTGCCAAAATGCAATGAGGTGGGCAGACCTTCTCAATTTCAGTGAAAATTTTTTGTTTCAAGGGAACATTCTCAATAACTGCCTGCAGATTGAAGTGACAAACAACTTTTAACAGATTGCACAATAGTTTCTAATTAATAGAAAAAAGACTATTAAAATCCCTTTCATCATCATTGAATAAAAGTGGTATTGAACTAAGAGTGAACGCAAAAAAAAATTCACAAGAATCCCAACTGAACAACTTGATTAATCTGTTAGCCAACCACGCTAAAATACTCCAAGTAATTGCCATGATAACAATGTTGAGTTAAGAAATTGAGACTTAAGCTCACCTCAATGACCATATCCACATCTTCAAAATCTGAGTACTCCAATACTCCTTTGAGAAGCGAAAGGGCTTTATTTGCGCTGTCCTGTGTCAACTTTCCTCTTGTTACTAAACTTTGAACATTGGCTGCCACATAAAAAGGGATCAACACCAATCTCTTTCTCTATCTAAAAGGCTTCACGTTAATTTTTTTTAATCTTTTTATGCAAAAACTAAGCTCCTGGTGTGTTGTCCCACTTTCATAGCGAACAAGTAGGAAACATCCTCGTGAAATACAAAAAAGAAAGTCGATGTGTGTGGTAAAGTATTTAAGTCAGGAAAATACAAATCTTCAATTTATACAAACATGATAATCATAGTTAGGCATTCTTCTATGTAATTTTCATTCTCTTAACTGCACTGCAAATCAATAGAGCCCATAATGTTTATAACTTATATTGTTACACTACTGATACTTGGAAAAACTGTGCAAAATCTATCATGAACTACTTAAAGAAGTGTCCATTTTCTTCGATAAGCTGACAATCCTCACTGGCCAAATCATCATCCAACTCAAATATTAGCAAACTGAAGATCCTCTATTAATCAGAACAAGTCCAACACAACTGATGGCCTATTTTCTAAATAAGTAATATAACAGTCCTTGACCTTAATAAGTACCTTCTATTGTTTTTGTACCCTTCAGAAGATATTCAGAATTGATTTCTTTGAGTACAACATATGTGTTGCTAACAATTAAAGCAGTAGCTATGCCAGAACCCATTAGACCTCCACCAATAATGGCAACTTTCTTTATGTGCCTTGGCTTGAGACCAGTATCAGTAACGTTGGGAACCTGTCAAAGTAAATAAGTTGAATAAGCACAGGAACTTGGATGTTATTTGCTACAGAAAACATTATCAAGATCTATGATTTTTTTTTCTAGAAAGGGTGACATAAAAATTCCTACAACCTATTTAAGAGCAAATCTCTGAAGACAAATATGAGTGAAAGTTGACGAAAACACCAGGATTTGCCAACAACTACTGTGTGAAAGAAAAAATAGCCTAGATTGAAATACATATATAGTATTTCACATGCACAAAGAGAATCTGATAAAATAAACACTCCTACAACAGAACATGGTCATAAGATTAAAACCACAGTAGAAATCAAATAATCACGCGTTTACTAAAGTAAACAGATATAAGTAGCACATTCGGTAGAAAAATTTTGACAATGTATGAAACACTATGCATAAAAATCCACATGAAAAATGTAATATATGATGTGTTAGCAGAAATTCTCCAGAATACCAATTTCTGATACTTTATGGTCATCAGTTCATGCAGGAATTGACCCCAAAACTAGGGCACTATAGCGTGACATATTACTACCTTTGATGTTGCACGCTGGGCTAGAAACACGTGAACAAGACCTTTTGCAGTGTCTGATAAGACTAATTCCTTGAATGCTTTTGCCTCCTGCAATAATAAAAAATCCAAATGTATGACTGGATCTCCATACAGATATTATACTGCACCATCATGCATTGATTGTCCATGGCTAACTCTAGGACATAACATACTGCCTCATCTAAGGAAGATCAAATGTCATGTACACTAAAGGAAGAAAGAGGAGATCCACAGAACAGAATAACTTTTTAGCTAACAAAGAAAATAAATTACATCGAACTAAACAGAACAGCAAAAAAGTACCTTCAGAACTCCATTGTATCCTCCATGAGCTATTCCTTCCTCAATGACATCAAGGCATGCATGATGCTGGGGCAAGTTTGGCGCAGTCCTCTTTGCTTGTTGTCTTGCAGCTTTCAGTATTTCTCGTGCTTCAGACAGGGAAACAAGCTTATCAGTCCTGTGAAGAGAACGGATCCATGGTTTGTGCCTGTCTGCAATATCTAAAGCCCATTGACGAGATACTTTGAGCAGGTCTTGAGAAGCCACGATAACATCAATTAAACCTAGTTTATTCCCTTCTTCAGACACTATTGGCCTGGATAGCTGCAAGCAATTCAATTAACGTAACACAAGCATGCCTTAAAGAGCATTAAACTCAACAACCAATTAAGATCCTGAGTATTGCCGGCAAAAGAGAATTGATCATGATAATCGATAGCAGCAAACCGGCTCCTCAAGCAGTCGAAGTACGAAGGATATTTCAAGGGAAATTTTCAAAAATTTGTGACACTACTTCTGTCATTCATCAACTATAACAAAGTACAAAGGAGAATTATGCTAGATATCTTTTGTTAGCAAACCACTCATCCTAGAAGTTTAAGCTATTGTAAGAGGCTAATTGATTAAATATTCTTCTGGCATATGTCTGTAATTGCAGCATTCAAATGACAAGCTTTTATGCAGAACATGGGCAGAAGGTTTACCAGCATCATTTCAATGGCCTTTGACAAACCTACAAGCCTGGGAAGTCGTTGTGTTCCTTTAAAAAGAAAAAGAAAGTTCTAAATTTTCAGTTCACAAAACACACACATATAATTTGTATATATCAATGCCAAATTTTTGTCCATGATAATTAGAAAACTCTTAGTAAAGGAAGTAATCCCACCTCCAAATCCAGGAATAACTCCAAGCGTCAACTCTGGCAAGCCAAGTTGAGTTTTTGGCGCAGCAACCCGAGCATGACATCCCTGTAAAACCCAAACATAGATTATTAAATTCTGCAAAAAGAAAAATTGAATCACAATAAACAAACTCAGTTTTCATGAAAACCCGAACCAATGCAAGTTCTAAGCCTCCTCCAAGAGCTAATCCTTCCACGGCAGCGACAACAGGCTTCTTGCAATCTGCAGTAGCCGGCAATTGGATTGAAAAAAAAAAAAAACCTCAATGATCCAAATTCCTAATTCAAAAGTAAACGTTGGGATCAAATAAGTACTTACCCTCGATGCTGTTGACCACAAGATCAACGGACACATCTGGCATAATCGATGCATCCCCTGCCAAAGACACAACAACAACACGCCGTAGTGAGAGTCCAAACGGTCAAAGTAGAGTATAATCTAGCAAAAAGCTTGCGAATATGCCAAACAGCTCATACCACTCTCATGAATCTTCTGGAACACATTGATGTCAAAACCACCAGAAAATTTCCCGCCCTTGCCTTCAAAATCATCAGACCCAAATTAAACCAACCAGTGGAACAATCCGATTTCTTCATCACCGTCAGTAGCCTACTAAAGAACCTCAAAAGAGTAAGAGAAGTTAAAAACAAACGAAATTAACCAGTCAAAACGATAGCCTTGACGTCTACTCTCCTCGTAGCCTCGTGGAACTTCTCCTGGAGTCCGGCAATCACTGCAACAACCACAAACTCAATCAGTTAAGCCAAACAAGACCAGCAGGCAGCGGCAGCAGTAGTAAAACCAAAGTCGAGCAACAAAAGAGAGGGCGACCTGGAAGAGCCAAGGCGTTGACGGGAGGGTTGCTGATGGTGATGACCGCGACGCCGTCGTGGCCAACCTCCAGGGTGACGTGTGGGTGAGGTTTCGCCATCGACGTTTCGTTTGATGAGATCAGATCAGACTTGGTTAGTAATGGAAGTTCGGTTGAGAGTACAATGACGAGCAGTCACCATTCTACTGTTCTTCAGAGATTTTTACTGTAATGTTTACAGTAATTTATTTTTTGAATGTACTTTGGCGTGAAATCATGTACACATTAAAAAAGATTCAATATTTGTATTTTATAAACACATATACGATCTCTATTATAAGATATTTGCAATTTTTCATTGGTGGAAATTGTGTTTGTTTGCTTCATATAAACATAACAGTGTGCATTACAATAAAGCACATATACACAAACTACAAACATTCTAAAGCATCAGATAAGACAAAATTAATAAACAAAAAAATTGGCAGCAGAAACAATCGTATATAACATAATTTAGATATTATCTAATATATTAATTTTAATAAAATTATAAATAATTTAACTTAATATTTAATTAAACAAAATTGATTATTAATAAAAGTTATGAATGATTTAATTTTATTTAATAATGTTATTAAATTTTTTAATTAAATTAAATTAAATAATAATAATAAAATGTAATTAAATTTAGAATATCTTCAAAATATATAAATTTCAAATAAACTTTGATTTAATAATTAAAATATATTTAAAATCACTATTAATTTATAAATAAAATTTTAAATTTTAAATTATTTATTTTAATAAAACAAATAGTAAATATTATATAAGAGCTTAAAATAAATTTATTTAATTAAAAATAAAATTCTTTAAGATTTATATAAAACTATAATTACATTTACATTAACAATAAAAAATAAAAACAGAAAACGTAAAGGCAAAAGAGTCAATTTTGACCCTAAATTTTATACTAGTCGATAAGTTTAATCCTAAACAGAGAGAACACTTAAGATCCTAACTTTTAGAAAACGTTAAAATTTAACCTTATTGTAACGGAATTATTAACATCTTGATGGCGTCGTCTGTTAAATGTCATATCAACGTTAACTTGACACTTTTTAATAAATTTTTATTTAGTTTGCACGCCCCACTTTGCTACGTCAAATCTAAAGTGGTGAGCTGAGACTCAATTTTTAAAAATATTAATATTTATTTATTTTTATACCTATAGGACTTACCTTTTTAAACTACCAAAAGACGGGCAAAGATGAAGATCAATACCATGGAACTCTTGGTTGGTGGTGAGGGCAGTGATGGCAATGAGGTGTCACAAGCTATGTTCTCTAACGTTGTGTTTGGTTGCTGTCTACAAGGGGCAAAGATGGAACGAGACGAAAAGGAGGAGACGAAACAGAACAAAAATTGGCGACAATGAGGTGTTTGGTTGTGGTGGACGGAATATATAAAATTGTCTCCTTCCCAATGAAAGAAATGTGTTTGGTTGTGGTGGACAGAATAAAAAAATAGTATGAGTGACAAAATTACCCTTGCAGTGTAATATGAGTAGATATACGTAATTAAGTGATTATTATATAATTGTATAAATATTTATTTGTAATTTTATAATTACAATGAAATAAAATGAGATATCAAAAAATTATTGAAATGTTAAACCTTAAAAATTAAAAGAAATGAGTTATTTAATAAAAAATGCCCATAAAGTAAAATATTTCATTATAGGTTAAGAAAAATTCCAATGATTTAGAAATTGAAATGC
>JANTPM010000245.1:11202005-11217760 GCA_025434745.1 Erythroxylum divaricatum | reverse complement strand
TTTTATTATTTTATTGTTAATTATATATAATTTATTATTAATTATTTAACAAAATTTATTATATTAAATATTATTATATTCTATTTGATTTATATTTAAAATAATTTATTTATATTATTTATTTATTTATATAGAAATATATTTGTGATTTACTAAAAACATGTTCCGACGTTGTGACAAACAATTAAAGAATAAGTTTTTAATATATTTTTCTATTCTTTATTAATAAAAATTTTAATAAAATTTTTGTTACCTTATTATTAATTATATACAATTTATTGTTAATTATATAAAAATATTATTATGTTGCGTTGGTTGTTATTAGGGTAGGGTACGAAAAATTGGTATTATGAAAAATTATTGAGGGTATATTAAGTAGTATATATTTATTAATTTACGTTCCATCCTAAATTTCCTGAATCGGAGGTTTCTCATTTTTACTGTTTAGGATGGGATGAAATGTAACTTGAAACTCTCCGCTTCCATCTCATTTTATTATAAAATTTCCTTTCAAACGATATAATTGTGTTGTGTTTTATCTCATTTTATTATGAAACCCTCAACCAGCTATACTCTTAGTTGATGTTCTAAATGATCAGTGAAAAAGTATTCGCTGAAGGATTAGTTCTTTTTTTGATTGCCGTAAGTCAGAAGATCAAAAATTATTAGTATACATATTTGAAGAAGAATTTAATACTAGCGATACTTTTATCATAAATGAATGTAGCGACATATTATTAATGAATTGACACATTAGTATACAATCCTAGTAGTACTTTTCATCATAAATGAATATAGCTGACATATTTTTTATAAATTGACACTATAAGACACAAGCTGATAGATCGTGTATTAAGAGTAGGTTGATAACTTGTAGGAAGATGGGGAAATTGAAGAAGTCTAAAGTTATTGTACGAGAATGTAAGGGCTATTAAGCTATCAGCTCATAAGCTTCGCATTTTGAAACATATGTGTTTGTGTTTGAGAAAATGGAAAACTTAGGATGTTCTGTCTGAAATAAGTGTTTGTGTTTCTATGTGTCACACACAGCTAGGGATGGCTAGTGCATTGGAGACTCTATGCGGGCAAGCTTATGGAGCACAGCAATATCAGAAACTGGGAGTGGAAACTAATACTGCTATCTTTTGCTTATTATCGTTCTCAGTCCCTCTGTCTGTTCTATGGATATTCATGGGAAAAATTCTTGTTTTAATTGGACAAGACCCTGCAATTTCGTATGAGGCGGGGAAGTTTTTGGCTTGCCTAACTCCGGGACTTTTTGGTCATGCGGTTCTTCAGCCACTTATTAGATACTATCAGGTACAGAGTTTGGTCATACCAATGCTCGTAGCCTCTGGTGTCACGCTTTGCATACATGTACCTCTATGCTGGGCTTTAGTAAACATGACTGACCTAGGAAACATTGGAGCAGCATTTGCACTGTGTATATCTATTTGGTTGAATGTCACTTTTCTTGGAGTTTATATGAAGTTATCTTTTGTCTGTGCCAAAACTCGGATGCCATTTACTCGAGAGGCATTCCGCGGTGTTTGGAAGTTCTTTCGATTTGCTATCCCATCTGCAGTAATGATTTGGTAAGTGTTTCCCAATCAATTCATTGTCACTGTTTAAATACGATGTATTGTTTCCAAAAAATGGCTTCGATAATGTATTCATGTTGATTCTTGTAGTCTCGAAGGTTGGTCATTTGAGCTACTTGTCTTGCTCTCGGGGCTTTTACCAAATCCAGAGCTCGAAGCCTCGGTGCTCTCAGTGTGGTATTTATTCCAAACTTTGAAAATAGTACGCAAGTAAAATCATATATAGTGTGTCATAAAGTGTGTGTATGTAGAGGTTTAAGTGAACCTAAGTTATGACTATTAGCAATGAATGGTTTTTGCTGCAAATGCTGAAAACGACTAACCATTTTCTCTCTCATCCTACTTACTGTGTAGTCTCACAACTATCACAACAATATACTCCGTGCCTAATGGACTTGGCGCAGCAGTGAGGTATATATAGCTCCAGCAGAAACCCGAATGCATTTTTTTGGTCCAAGTGTTACCCATATCTGATCAATAAACATTCCTTTATCACAGCACTAGAGTCTCCAATGAACTAGGAGCAGGGAACCCACAAGGAGCCCGTGTAGCTGTATACACTGTAATGTCTCTTACAATCATAGAATCACTCGTATTAAGCTCAGCGCTCTTTGCTACCCGTAGTATCTTTGGTTACACGTTCAGCAATGAAAAGGAAGTAGTGAATTACGTCACGAGAATGGCTCCTTTGGTCTGTGTTTCAGTAATTCTGGATGGTTTACTAGGCGCATTTTCAGGTACGTACTCACAAATTTTTTTGATGATGAGCAATCCAGGCAGATATGATACTGATTACTTTGTTTCAGGTATTGCAAGGGGGTGTGGATGGCAGCACATAGGGGCTTACATTAACCTTGGGGCATACTACCTTTTGGGGGTTCCAGCTGCTGCAATTTTAGCTTTTCCTTTGAAGTTAAGAGGCTATGGCCTGTGGATTGGAATACAACTTGGTGCCTTTGTGCAAATAATTCTACTCTCTATTGTTACAGGCTGCACCAACTGGGAAAAGCAGGTGTGTGCTTTCCAAATTTTATAATATTATTAATCTCCCATTCCCTCAAATCTCATTGGTATCTCTCTTAGGGTCAACCAACTAACTAGTGCCAACCTCACAACCTCCCCTGTAAATTTCGCTTACATCACATGCCAAGTTTTGAACTTGCGAGGGACCTTTCTAATTCAACTTTTTTTGTTTTAATAATTTTGTTCCATTTTGCAGGCAAATAAGGCAAGGAAAAGGATATTTGAGGAAACCTCCGAGGTAGATAAAGTATTAGTTTGAGTCATCTGTGCGTAGTTGATTAATGCGATACAGATATTTCATTTCAGAGATGCGTGAGGCAGAAATTGTTTGCGGTTTTGAATTTGTTCCTCTCTTATTTCTGTTTTACACAGCAGCTTCACTCAAAACATGCTCCTTTGTATACGGCTTTGATATATGCATGTGCTCTTATTGAAAACGTGGCTCAGATAATTGCTGTAGATGAATTGGTCAATGGGCCAAATCTTTAGTGTTTTATTCCTTGTTTAAAATAGTTAGTTGAGATGTAGTTGAATATCAGCAAATTATTTTATTTGATTCTTATGTTTTCAGCACTATATAAACTATGCAGTGCATTGAATAAATGTGTGGTTTTTTTTTTCAAAAAACATAAAAGCTTGTGTTTTTTTTAGCTTCTTCATTTTCGTTGTTAGTCCTCCGGCTGTTAAAAACCAACAAAATGGTATTAGAGCATTTGTCTTGAGGGACCTGTGAGATGAGTGAAATCAAAACACAAACATGATTTATAGCCCATAATTATAACAAGAATTACAGTTATCTTCAAACAATAGAGATTGAAATACAACTATTTTGATGGTTTTGAGCTGTTTAAATGAAAGCTCATTTTGATGCGATGGATGTTTGAAAAGCAATGGAGGAAGACTATGAAGTGCTTCTATTGCCAACAAATCCTATAATGACTCAAATTAAGATGCACAAAGAAAGAAAAAATAGGAAGTCTAAAGCTAAAACCAGCTTGTTTTTTGCTATTTCAAAAATCATATTCACAAGAATTATGAATCTAGAGTCAGCAAAAGATATCTGAGATTATCTTAAAAAGGAATACCAAGGCAATGAAAGAACAAAGAGCATGCAAGTGCTCAACTTGATTAGAGAATTTGAAATGTTGAAGATGAAAGAGTCAAAAATCATTAAAGAATACTTCGACAAGTTGCTCGACATAGTAAACAAAGTGAGGTTATTATATAAGGATTTTTCTGAGGAACGAATAGTACAAAAAATTCTTGTAACCTTACCTGAAAAATGTCTTCATTGGATGAAGCTAAGGATCTATCAAGCATGTCTTTGGCAGAATTAGTAAATACACTACAGGTACAAGAACAAATGAGGATGATGAGAGAAGAAGGAATCATTGAAGGTACTCTGCTCGCAAAAGAAAAAAATTCAGGAGACAAAAACAAGAGTTTCAATAAGATCGACAACAATAACAACAGAAACAATGATGATTCATATCCATTATGCCCACATTACAAAAAAAACAAATCATCCACAAAGAAAATGTTGATGGAGGCTTGATATTAAATATGGAAAATGTGGACAAATTGGGCATATGGAGAAGATTTGCAAGTCATGAAATGAAAAGGAAAAAGGTAAAGAGGAGTGTTGAACACGTGCTTTAGATAATTGTTGCAGAATAATTGGTCAATGGACTAAATCTTTAGTGTTTTATAGGGGTGAGCATTATTCGGACCAGTCTGATTATCTGGCCCGACCCGAATTAATTCGAATAAGAAAATGTCAAAATACAGGTAAATTGGGTCGGGTCTAATATAACCCGAAATTTTTTCGGGTTGGGCCAGGTAACTCCAAAAAAAATTTAGGTTACCCGATTACCCGAATTACCCTTCTAATAACTCTTCTCTCCCCTCTTCTAGTAACCCGAATTAGGTTTTAACTTTTCTCAAAAATCAAATCGCACTAGCACTATTGTCTATCGCAGTCCGCAGAAACATCATACACTGATACATGTTTGAGAATGCTCACTGCTCACTCATGGTAAGGAGTCCTTATCTCTAACTTCTTGTTCTTCTCTGTTCTCTCAATTCTCAAATCAACACGCTTGCGATTTCTAGGGTTTTCTTTTGGGTATTTTTCTTCTAACTTCTGTTCTTCTCACTTCTCAGTTCTCTGTTCTTTGCTTTGTTCACGGTAAAAGCGAAACATCATACACATTTGAGAGTGCTCACTGCTCATGGTAAGGAGTCCTTTGCTCTAACTTCTTGTTCTTCTCTGTTCTCTCAAATCAACATGCTTGACCCTCGTTCCTCGTTGTCTAGGATTTCTAGGGTTTTCTTTTGGGTATTTTTCTTTTCTTCTTCTTTGTGATGATGTTCCATTCATTCGTGCATCAGTGCATGTATATATTTGTCGGCTGAAGAAATAGCTGGAATAACGTAGGAAGAGTTGAATTAGGTTCCTTTCTACGGCAAACTCTTAATTTTCACGTTGTTTTTGAAGGGTTTACCTGCATTTTGCTTCGTGTTGTGATTTCTGAAGGCTTTTTGATTGAACTTGGACGTTAGGTGAATGCTAGAAAATCTAATCTTCTTGAAAGATTGCGTTTTTGGCTCTCAAATGCTCTGTGCTTACTGCTTTGTTTGGTTTCTATGTTACATTGGGTTATATCTGATTTTCTGGTTCTTGTTTTGAGATGTGTTTCTTTTGGCTGGCTGCAATTGAGATTGTTACATCACGGGCTAGGAAGGGTTGTTTTCTTCTTTCAATTTTTTTTCCCAGCCCCATAAAACCGATATTTGGGGTTTCGACTTTGATTCTGATTTGCTTCCTCTTGATTAACCAATGATGTGATATGGCTTTTGTTTTTATCTTAGATTCTTTCCTCAAGTCCTTAAATAAACTTTTGAGTAAAATGGACTGATTAGAGATGTCAAAATATTTTAGAGTAAAACAAGCGTATACTTTTCAAGTCATTGAAAATATGGTGGTGTTTTCTTTTTCAAAGTTGCTAATTTTCTTTAAACCAAAACAAGTGTATTATTGTTGCTTCTAAGCTTATAGTTGTTCTTAATGTGTTAAACGTACAACTTAGGACATTAGATATGTAACTGCTGATGTTTATGGATTATAATTATAGTGTTAGTCTGACTGAATGATTTAATGAATTTGAGATGCTTATGTGCACTTAAACCTTGATTAGTAATATTAGTCTGTTCATACTCCTTAGAGGAGTATCTTATGATTCTTAATTGTTAAATTACGCAACTCAAAGATTGAACTTTTGCCATACTTTTGAAATAAAGGATTGCTGGAGGATCTTGAAGCTGCACCATCAGGATCAATTGTGCTTCTTCATGCATGTGCTCATAACCCAACTGGTGTTGACCCAAGCCTTGAGCAGTGGAAGCAGATCAGACAGTTGATACGATCAAAAGCTTTACTACCTTTCTTTGACAGTGCATATCAGGTACAGGAACATTGTTGGAAAAATGGAGGCTAAAGTAATTTGAGATCATAACCATATGTGCATTTGTTGTTATGTATAAGCTGTTAAGTCTTCATAAGCCTCCCTAGTTCTTCCAAAGACTCAAACTACCTCTAGATTATTGCTCGGTAGTAATTAAATATTCTTCATGCTAGAAGATTGAAGCATTCTGACTGATGAGTACTTCACCATTGCTCCTTTTAGGGATTTGCAAGTGGTAACCTAGATGCAGATGCACAGTCTGTTCGAATGTTTGTTGCAGATGGTGGTGAGTGTCTAGTGGCACAGAGTTATGCTAAAAATATGGGACTCTATGGGGAACGTGTTGGTGCTCTCAGCGTTGTAAGATCCTCTTCTCTGAAATGCTCTTCTTTTGCTTAAAACCCCTTATTTAACACACATTGAATAACTGAAGCTTTTGATTTGCATAAGTGAGTTTCTATAATGCAACAGCTTCCATTTTGGTTAAGTTTATAAATTTGGTATATTTAATTTCTTGGTTTACGGTATCAAATAAACTTTTCTTTAAATTTGGTATATTTAATTTCTTGGTTTATGGTATCAAATCAGCTTTTCTTTGTCAAGGAAAATTCCCTTTGTTGATATTCAAGGTTGATATGTGTGTCATACTGGAAAGTGAGGAGGAAAAAGGAGTTGGGGATTAGCGTGGAGGTGGTGATATTATATTAGAGCACCAAATTGGTTGTTAGAAGATTATATGTTTGCATAGAAACCTCAAGTTTCCGTAGGGTTTCTTTTTAAAATGCTTCTGAAAAATAAACCATATAATCATATAGCTAAATTTTTACAGATCTGCAAGACGGCAGATGTGGCAAGCAGGGTTGAGAGCCAGCTGAAACTTGTGATCCGGCCCATGTATTCTAATCCACCCATTCATGGTGCATCTATTGTTGCTACAATTCTTAAAGACAGGTATATACCTGGTCAGCATTGGGATAGTTTATTAGCTCATAAGGCGTAAGCATAGAAATGCATATTTGCACTTGTTAAGAATGGAATAGTATTAGAGCTTCTTTTGACCAATGAAGCAATAAGCTATTTAAATTCATTGACAATATACATAGTATTCTGAATATTCAAAGTTAAATGACCAACAATAATGCTACATTTATCTACTTATTATTAGTTTGATTCATCTCTACCTTACCATCTGATCTGATGAAATGAGTCAGAGACCTACGCCATTTGATGAAGCAGTTAGAATTAATGAGATTAACCGCTAGTGTTCTTCAACTTTTGTTATTTGTTGCAGGGATATGTATAACGAATGGACCATTGAGCTGAAAGGAATGGCCGACCGGATTATTAGTATGCGAGACATACTTTTTAATGCTATATGTGCTAGAGGTACTCTGATCCATTTCATATTATCCTCCTTTAATTATCTTTCTTTCATTAGCATTTAGGGTCAAGATTATGAAGTTATTAAATTGACCTGTGCACGAGCTGACATCTAGTCAAAAAAATCATGTGACAATACCAGAAAGGTATCCTGTGCCTTCAAGTTTCTGAGGCAAACTGTCTGCGTACCCTTTGAGCATTTTTCTCGACTCCTTCCTATTATAACATCCTAATTTCATGCATCTGTGTTTATTACATCAATATTTAAATATTCTAATTCTAGCTTGGTTATATACATCATCATGATGTACTAGGTTGTGGATTTTTTTGAATGCTCTTTTCCTCGTCTTAGGCACTCCTGGTCGCTGGAGTCACATCTTCGAGCAGATTGGAATGTTTACCTTCACTGGCTTGAACAGTGAACAAGTTGCCTTCATGACCAAAGAGTATCACATTTACATGACATCCGATGGGTAATTTTATCATCCTTTTCGAAACTTGAAATTACAATATTTGAAAGGTCAGATGTTTGTCCAGGATGAAGGAGTCTTGTCCTTCGACCTCTGTTTGTGATTAACGTTTTTCTTGCACTTTTCCATAACCAAATAACTGGTATTAATAAAAAATTAAACTCGACATTTTTCAAATTCTTCAAAAATGTTAATGCTTCAATATGATTATAGAGACAGATAAAGGTTCACGATTCTGGTTACTGTACTGATGCTAATTTTCAGGTTCAAAAAATATCATATTTACCACTAAATGCAGTTTACTGATGCTCAATTTGAGTGGGATGGTGATGATATGATGTGCTTTTTTTTTCCTTTTTTTTTTCTACAGGAGGATAAGCATGGCAGGGCTTAGTTCTGCAACCATCCCTCATCTTGCAGATGCAATACATGCTGCAGTTACTCGTGTTGGCTAGGATAAAAGAGATTCCCAATTGCGTGTCCTTTTCATATTATTATCCTTCGTTTGCTGGCAAACGTTACAGAAAAGGATGTCAGAACCTTTTGAACATCGTATCTTGCATACTTTACATGCTTATTGAGGAATTGACTAGATAATGGACATGTTCCAGGAGTTGGGTTCAACTCTTAACTCATACATGTTATCATCTCTATAGCGTCATAAAATCGAAAATTTTGCCATTTTTACATTTCCCATTTGTCATTCCCGCAACGATCAGATCTTTGGTACTCTGTAATGTAATCCCACCAAAGGTACTATTTTTCATCAATCGGATTGGCATGTACTTCAATATACAGAAGCTACTGTCGTCCCTTGCATGTGTCCTGAGAGTACTAAGCTGAAGTTTGACGCCAAAAAAAGAAAGAAAGCAGGAAGTCCAAACCGAAAGGATAATACACTTATTTGCGAGTGTATTTGGTTTAGCCAAAGCAATATTAAATAAATTAAACTCAGTAGTTGCGTAGTGGATTTTCCTAACACATCTGCTAAGCTCCTTATCTACATGTGGTGAATGTCAAATCCAATTTCCTAACTACATTTGTATGTGTAGGAAGTTTCAACTTCTGTTAGCGTTTCGGCTTCTTTATCCTTTCCATTTCCTTTGTACTTGTACAATTTATGTTGTCAATGCCGAGCTGTTGGGCTCTTTAGCCCACTCAAGATCTGAAGCTTCTCTAAGTTGGAAGACTTCTTTGGGGGTAGTATTAATAGGCTTTCATAGCAAGCTTGTCATATTCACCACTGCCTATGGAGCTGCTTTTCTTTGCCTCTTTTTGGTCCACATTCCATCCCATGAAATCTAAGAGTGTCTTCGATGTTGGTGTTTCTGAAGAAATCATCTTCTCTGTATCTTCCTCCACCTTGTCGTTTGGCCCTGAAGGTGGACTTTGAACCTGAGAGTCTGCATAGATGACATCCTCAATCCTTGACAATATTGTGTAAGCCAAGCTCTCTATTATTCTTGAATAGCTCTCTAGAATGGCTTGTCCTACATCCTGCGCAAGGTAAACTATTTTATTAGTACCGGTTGGCTTGGAGAGAGAAGATGAACATGGCAACATTTACGTTACCTTGTTGTACTGGATCTTGCTTATGTCTAGTGCAGATTGTGGAAGTCCTGGGAACCTTTGTTTGAGGAGAAGAAGGATGGTTTCTGCTCTCTCCTCAAAGAGTTCTCTCTTTTCCAAACTAACTGCCGAACCCCAGGATGATTTTCCATCCTTTTGATTCATCTTCCTCTTCCAAATCACAATGGAGGCCTCAATCCTGTTTTTGAGATCAAGAACTTTGTGTTCTGATGACAGGTCCAGGGTTGACAGGAACTGCTCAGGATCAAAGTATTCTACTGTTATACTCTTGTATAGGGAATCTCCAAGGCTTGATCTTCCATTCTACCAGTAAAAACAGATAATGTTAGTTGTCAAGGCTCAGATGTTTTGAGATTTAGAGGGGGATTGTTGACACTTTCAATACCATACCTTGGGAAGTGACTCGATGTAGTTTTCAGGGATCTCCATTTCTGACAGCACTTGAGCATTTATAGCCATGGCTGCTTTAAGAACTTGGTTTACAGAATCCTTCTGAAATTGCAGCCATCTTCTCGTTGACTCTGATAATCCACCAGGGGGTACCTTAGCTGTAGGAATCCACCATTTGTCATCATTTCTAGGTGGAGTCCCTTCTTGTGAATCATTGCTGTCTTTGGACACATACCAGAACTCTTTCTGGTGTGCAAAGTTGTCTAGGAGGTCCTGTTTAGCAGATTAGCAGATTTTGGTCACGAGGGAAGAGTCTAAGCTTGTCTAGGAATTCACTTTTACAGTAACCACAAGGAACAAGAATATGGTTCAACTTACAATGAGGATGGCGTCCAACTTCCTCAAACCAGGGATGTTGGTGAGCAGATCACTTCTTAACTGTGTCGTCATGATCTATGATAGTCAAGACAGATGCACAAAATAAGAATGAAAGTGAAATACGTTTCCATACCAATGTATGCATAATTAGCATGCTCCGTATTGACTTCTTACCTCCATATTGACACCATTTGTGGATTGTTGTGAAGGGACTAATTCAACAATGTGATCAGTGACCGAAAGAAGCCATTCAATCTCTCTTACCCACCTTGCTTTGGTCTCTGCTGACATGGGCTCCAATCTCTTTTGTTCACCAAAAACGGATGCTGCATCATGGAACAGTCCAAAAGGGGAAACAGATATTAGCATTCAGCCGTATTTATATAAACCTCTTACCAACTAATTATCGTTGATTTACTGATCATACAGGAAACAAGTCACATTTTGGAACCAATGTTTCTAGGAACTAGAATTTCATTGTTCATCTAAGGAATGCAATCACAAATTTCACGTTCACTACAGAAAAATCAACTGCACTATTTAGGAAAGCTGCATTACCAGCAAGATTTGTAATGGCATTTGACAAGGCCAGAGCTGAAGAAACACCTTTTCCACCACCAGACATGTCTTCTCCCAAAAGCAATTTAGCAAACTTTTCCTTCATCATATCCATTTCTGAACCACACACACACAAAAAATCACCATCTTCCCTTTATCATTCAACAGAATATGAACTGATTCACATAACAATCCAACGTGCCTGGACATGGTAACGACTGAAGCTTACCTGAGGGACCGGTCTTTTCCCGACTGCTTGGTGTTTTGGTCTCAGCAACATCAGGACGTGGAATCTGACGTTTTTCGCGATCAAAAGGACTCCCATAATATTGACAATCACTAAGGCGGTCTCCAATCGCCCTCGACACATAACTTCTTGAATGCAATATATTATCCTCACCACCTTCTGCATCTTTCCCACTCTCTAAGATCATACTGTGAGCTTGTCTACCTTGGCCCTCGTACATTCTTCTCCGGCTGAAAGATTTTGTTGCCTGAATACTCCTTTCGCGGTCTAATGCACGTACCATTATGAACTTAGCCCCTTCTCTTTGTCTTTGCTCGCTTCTTCTTTCCTTCTTTGTCTATGAAGGAAGGAGAGCGTTCACAAAATATTACTCCCCTACAACAATCCTCTTCAACTTGGTAAAAGATAACAGCACTTAAGAAAAAGAGAAGAACCGCTTATGCCCCAGAATGAGAGGCTTAGAACTTGGAGTGAATGGAAAACTCTTGTTTTGTTCCCCCCTTGCAAATATATCAGAGAAACACAGTTGATGATGAAGAGGAGAGGTTTTGAGTATCAGTTGTCTAGCTATGGTTGAAGCAATATAAGATCGCGGGGTGCATGTTTGATATAGATAGATAAGATCAAGAACTGTAGAGGGTTGGTGCATAACAAAGTAACAAAACCTGTTATATGATCAGGGGTATTGTTACTTTAAGGTTTGTTGAAGAAACTAATGGCTAAGAAGTCAAACTGATTTACTAAATTCAGGGCTTTGTCTTTCTTACCGCATTCCTAGTTCAACAAATTTAGCCTTATGACCTATTTCAGCAACGTTGCAAATGTAGGATTGTTGGTCTTAGATTAATGTTAGCTGTGATCGACAAGAAGATTTCTGTTTATTACCCGTTTTGTTTAACAGTCATCGCCAATTTCTCTGTTCTTGTTAAGATTAACATATATATGAAGGATCCCACCAAATAGAATTGCTAATTAAGGTTCTTGTGAGTGTGTGCAAGCAAAAGCACAAGGTTGCCATTCCTAAATTCTTGTCTTCTGCATCACACTCTAATTAATGCTAAAAATGGTGGGATGAGACTGATTCAATGACAATGTATTTGTATCTTATGATACTCAAGAACAAACCATATTTATAGATATCTTTGTTAGGCATCGACACAGATATCTAAGTTCGTGCCTTGGAATGATTTAATTTTATCATATTTCAGAATTCAATAAATAGCTAACATCACATAATTTTAACAACGTACATTTTTTTATATAAGAAATGTAACAACGTTATATACATATACGTCCATATTAAGAAATTGCAATTTGCATACAAAGAATTACTAATTAAACTCTCATAAAATAAAAAAAAATCAAAATCTTATTAATGACTATTTAGGCATTCATCAGACAAGAATTCCTTTTAAATTTTGAGCCTTTCACTAAAAATAAGCGAAATCTTAATGTTTAAAAGGATATAGAAGAACAATTTTAACATTTTCAAAATTAATTAAAACCAACCGGAAAGCTTTACTCTCATTCGGCGTATCTTTTATGGGTAACCCAAAACTTAGAGCAAGCAACTTTTCAACTCCCCTAGATTTCATTCTATTACATCATACCTTCGCATAAACTAGAAACTGTGCATTAAACGCAAAGCCAAATGTCATTGAATTTTCACAAAAGTACATCTTCTAAGGGTACTATAAATAAACAACCATAGCTGTGAAGACGTCTGCGAACAACCTCTAGCCAATTGGATTTGTTGTATGTCGGCGAACAGAAGATCGATCCAAGGGAAGGAGAATTACATTCTTTAAGGTTACAAAGGCCAGCTCCCCAGAAGATTCAACTTCTTCATTTACAATATAACTTCCACAACTAATTCAAAATGAGTACCAAACAGGACAGCAAATTTATCATATAAGCAAATTACCATCAATTCTCCAAAGTAACTACCACCACCGCAACATATGTTCTACAGCTACTTAAGGTAAGGTACTAAATCCACCAATGTGTTGACCTCTCAGACCTAATATGATTAGGTCTGCATAGCTTCAGCATGGTAGGTTTCTAATTCTTTATCAAGCTCAACTGCAGACTTGTCAAATGGTTGTTTCCCCCCACGGCCACGGCCACTGCCAATGCCACGGCCACGGCCACGACCACGACCACGACCACGGCCAAGACCACGACCACGACCACGACCACCACCTCTGCCAGCATTCATTAACCCCCCATGACGACTTTGACTAAATCAAAAGCCAACGAGTAGAGAAATCATTATTGTAAATATACAATCAAACAAACAATGATACATCTATGAGCCCCACATAAGGAATCTAAAAGAAAAAGCCATTTGAAAGAAGAAAAAAAAGATAATTGGAACGTGAATGATGCTTGGATCCAGAAAACGAAAACATTCACCAGATGTAACAAATAGTGTATGTGGAAGTATAAAACCTTACCTTGAACCACGGTTAGATGTAGGAAGCCCTCTACCGCGACCAGCTCCAGGCCTACATAACTCTCAGGCATCAATCAATTTCTTGAAGGTAGCATTTGAAAACAATTGAAAAACAAACTCTCAACAAAAGGATTTTGATTGCTGCCTCAACGTGATTGCACCACCTAAGCTCAAATTGTCAATGCATGAAACTGAAGTAACCACAATTTCCTAGTTTCTTCATAACCAATTAGGAACGCAGAGTTGTGAAGGTATTATACACCCTACACTAAACCCCACCAGCTAGACTATGCTTGTTGAGGATGATATAAAACTTCACTCAGCGGCTTGCCAATTTCATTATAACCAAAAAAAAAAAAAAAAGAAACAAAAGACATACATCATAACAACTGTCCTTTTCTGCCTTCCATTCACCCCCGTTACATTGACTCGAGCTGAAAAAGGAGCTTCTGATGCACCCAAAATTTCAATCTTCATAGGCTTTCCATCCAAAAGTACATTGTTATACTTTTTAAGAGCTGCAATTGCATCACTTCTCCTCATATACACAACTTCAGCTGAACCCTGCAACCAAATAACATAATTCAAGTTGATTCTCTAACATCCAAAAAGAACAAAAAGATAATAATCAAAGATCCCATAAAGGAGCATAAATTTCTTGAGCCACTTTAAGAGTAGCCAACAATTACATCATTTAAATTCCCTCGTACAGAATGGAAGAAAGTCAATGATTGCATACAGCAAATTATGCAGTATCATATGATCATAAATGCAACAAACTTAGTGAAGTCTGTAATTAATTACGTGCTACAAACTCCTAGTGCAATAACAAGGCTGCTCATTGAATGACTGCAACTGCAAAATAATGTGAAATTAATCATTATCTAACAGCAAGCCATTAGAAGAATATAAAGTAGTCTAGAAATAGAACTTACACTAGGCCGACCAGTTTTATTGTAGTGAACAGCATATTGTTTCACTTCGCCAACCTCCGAGAAAAGCTCCTAATGCCAATAAATATTACTTCAGAAATCCACTACATGAAGCATCAAATCTGAAAACACACGGCTTGGTGCATACCCTTATATCTTCATTGCTAACTCCATAATCCAAGTTAGAGATATATAATTTGGTGCCAACTTCTACTCCCATTATCCCAGCAGCTCTAATGCTATCTTCAAGCAAGTCATGCCGCCAAGGTAAATTCCTGGTTCTGCGTAAAGGCTGATGAAAGCAAATAGAACACATCAGCTCATACCAGTACAGAAGATCACCACTCCAAATCAATCTCAGGTCAGCAAAAATGCCAAAGCATAAAGAAAACTGAAGATAAGCAAACCCATGTCACCAGGTTCAGGAAATTGAGATACTGGATGACAGATGGGAGTAAAGTATTTGACCCACTGTATGTCAAACCGGTGCTTTGATAGAGATGAGAACTCCAGTTCTGAAGTTAAGCGAAGGAAACCCCTTGCAAAAAGGCCATGAACTAGGACAGATTGAGATCTTGCACCGAAGAAATCCAGATATAGCAAGATGATCCATCACACTCCCCGTCTAATTAAGCAGAACATCGAATACTACTACATAGTAGGGGTTAAGTAGGTTAATCCGTAAACTGACATTAAGCTATGCTACTTCGAGAGCCCCATCCTTCTGTTTAAGTGTTACGAGTGAACTGACATTAAGCTACGTTACTTGGCGAGCCAATCCTCCTGTTTAGGCCCCATAACATGGATGGAAGGTAGCATATTACTTAACGTGCATCCCATAAAACCTCAGCTTACAATTAATGAGACCAAAACCAGTAGCAAAGCTCCACATAGATTGCCCAGTTAAAAGTACAAGTAAATCCTTGGATCTATAATCAAATTAACGCCACTGGGAATAATGACCTAGTAGCTTAGACCAAATAAGCTTCCCCATAGTTTTTATTTGTATTTTCGATTTCTTAAGCATAGTTACAGATCCTCAAGTCATAAGCACATCAGGTTCTCAATCAACAGTTTTGAGCTTGCCTTAGCAATCGAATATTGTGATGGTCGTGTATTCACTGATAGAGGACCTTTACGAACTGGCCCCGACATTCTTCCAGCACCAAAGGACCTACCTGGTCCCTGGCCTCGACGGGCCCTACCTCTTCCTCGTCCTCTGCCTCTCTCTCTGTTCTTCTTGATGATGTCATCAAGAGCCATATCC
>JANTPM010000245.1:11160757-11171095 GCA_025434745.1 Erythroxylum divaricatum | reverse complement strand
TCATGAATGCATGTACAATCATATTATTGTGCAAAAATCAATATTATCACGTATGTATATGCCATATTTTGCATAAGAATCTTCTCAGAAATTTCTCATGCTCACTATTCAAGTCTTATCATAGGTAATGAGATGTTACATAAAGGGGCTCGACCTGACTTAATTTTTGTTCGGGTTGACCTGACTATAGGTGGAGGTTGGGTCGACCATAGATCACGTGTCGAGGTGGGTCGGGCAACGGGTCGGTCCAACCCAACTTGTAACTCAATTGTTATTTCAAAAACGACATTGTTTTGTTTAAAACAACATCACTTTTGACTTTTTTAAAAAATATATAGTAGACTGGGTTGGCTTGACCCGCCCGTGATCTGATAGGGCTACTAGTCAATCTATTCCAGCCCGTTAAGCCACAGGCTACCCCAGCTTGGGCAGTGTTGGGCAAAGCCAGAAACAGTCCGAGCTTGATTCGACCTATTAATATCTCTAGATTATAATCAATAGCAAAAGAATGCAACATTTGAACTATTGGAAGTACATGTTTTAGAGATTTTGGTTATAAATTTTTTAATTTTTATTTAACGTATAGTCACATAATAAATTTATTGACGTGATATGTCATGTCAATATCATCATAAGAGTCAAACAACAATTTTTAATAAAAAATTAAAATGTTATAACGTTATTTTTTAAAATATGATTTAATATTGTATATTAATTAAAATTTTATTTTTTATAATTTGACCTTTAAAAAATGATGAAATTTCAAATTACTGTAATATTAATCATTTGGTACAAGATATTCAAAATTTTAATGTTGATAACACTTTTATAGTTTAGGATAATAATAGAATATATATATATATATATATATATATATATCTTTTTGAAGGTTCTGTTGCTAATATGTTTACGTCGATTGTGAGTAATTTATTTGGGTTCAAAACCCTACGCGCTCTACGTTTGGAGGATTTGCGAATTCTTAAAGTTTATTCTAAAACTTTCCAAGGCCTGCCTCATGGCATAAGTTCTAGTATAAGGTTTCAAATTTATGAATCGATTCCCTCTTTATTATTTGTGAGTCATCGGTTAGCCCTTGAATTTAGAAAGAATACAAAACTAGCCTAAGAAAGAGTACACGAATGAATAAAAAATATTATTTCAGGATGTCTCAATTGCTCAAATTTGAAGATATTCCCTCTTTGTCTGGGTATGTACCCTTGGATTGTTGTTGCATATTCAGCTCTTGTTGCAACTGCTACTGTTGTTTTCTTGATCTATTCGATTGGTTAAAGAAGCTTTTTTGTTGAAATACCTTTAAGAATCTCTGGTACTGTCAACTTTATGATTGTATTCCAGGCTGAGCACAACATCCTTATGCACCCATTTTACATGTTGGGCGTAGCTATATATAGAGTTCGACTTTATTATCTGAAATGGAATATGATGGAAGGGGATGATTTACATTACATCTCATTTCATCATAAACAGGAAAATAAGTTACCTTTTATTTAAGGGGTATATGATGAAATTTAAAATGATAAATAACATTTTACTATATCATATTATGATTCATTCTTTCAAACAACATTTCATTATATTATATTATAAGCCCTTCCATCCCCCTTAAACAACAAATTTCTAATATTATATTTATTTACGTTCTATTTCATTATAGACCATTTCATTTTATTAAAAACCTTAAGTTTGATTAAATATAGGTTACAATAAGGATGTTCTTCTTGGTCAGACTTTAGGCTATTTTTTGGGGCTTGAACCTTATCTATTTCGATATCCTAATTTTGACTTGTTGACTTAAAATTGGACCAAGCAGTTTTTATCAACTGTGACCACAAGACATATATGTTTGACAAACTTTCTTTGTAGAGTTATGACTTATATTTGATAATGTGATTGGTCCTTATTTAAAAGGTATTGATTACGAATGTTATGATTATGAAATAAGTTTTTTTTTCTCATTTATTTATATGGGCAACTCCATTTTCCAATTAAGTTCACTACGCCAAAGTTATAGAAACTTGGCTTCAGGGTAGATTGTAGTCCACTGTGAATTCGACCGTGAAAATTATGGCCAGCAATCCGTATCTTATAGTTAGTTTCGTTTTCGGTTCAGTGCTTGTAGCCATATTCTCCTTTTCATTAAGATTTTTATTGATTTGGACGGTTTGGTGGAGGCCAATGCACGCACTTCTGAAGTTCAGTAAACATCCAAAAAGACGAGAATCTTTGCCTTTCGGCGAGTTGACGAAGTAAGTTTTGAAGGAAAGACGTCTTCTGAGAAGTTTCGTCGAAGGAACACAGTGAAGAGTAGTCCGAGTAATATAATTCAGGTGCAAACATGAGAATCAAATGAAGATCAGTAGTCAAGGTTTTGTGGAATTAATATTTGGCCTACCAACTAATGTAGATTGTGAAGTATGGTCGACCATCTGGCAGCAGGATCTGTTCCAAACTTTCCAATATTTGACAAACACTAACGAACCTACAGTAGAAGACAAATTAAAGCAAATAAAACCCTTTTGATCATTAATTTAATCGCCCTTTTATAGGATTTAGTATCAAGCGACCGTCTTTACTGTCAATCCCTTTGCTCTCTTAGTTGCTATGCTACCGACAGGATTCAATTTGTCTTTTGGTCTTCTCTAAAACTTAGCCACAAATAGGATTGATAAACAAGTCTGCACGTAACTACATAGTGAATAAGGTGATTAAAAGATTAAACTAATGGACCAAAGTTGAAAGAACTATCTAAGTACAATGATTACCGGTAGTTTTTCCTCATGATCTCCTTAAGTCCAGAGTCTTAACCTGCCTCAGTTAGATTCTCAGCAACAATTTCGCGTACTACAAATTATCCGAGTGGAAAATATTAACAATCCCTGCATGATTGTGTTGTACCTGAAACCCCATTAAACAAACCTGAAAAAGAAAGATCAAGGAAAACGAGCAGATCTTGTTGGACTCTTTTGCTTAACTTTGTAAAAAGAATCTAAGCAAGTAAACGCATAACATTTACTACGCCCCACAAAGTCAATGCACCGACTGTCCTCGTGGATCTGCCTCTTTGGTAGCTCGTTTGCAGGCCACAACTTCCTTGGAACATTCATGGAGATAGTTATCGTTGCATTTCCTCATGTGGGTAGTGGTGCTTTTTTCCTTCCTTGGTAGCTTTGGCTTGGTTTCTCAGTGGGTGGTGAAGTCTCGAGAATTGGGTTGATGAAAGCTGACGCCTGACGAGGGCTGACCTTAGAACTCGGGTACTCGTAAGATTTTTCTCTCCCATTTATTTTTGAGTTAAATGCGTAAAACTCGAAATGGTGGTTGCTTTTACCTCTCTCAGTAACGTGTTCTAAACTTGAAAACTGAAACTGTCAAGCTTTTACAGCAGCCTCTTATGTCATGCCAGAAAATATGGACTCAATCTTTTGGATTTTCCAATCAATTCTGTTTGAAATTATCGTAAAGAGATTTCCTTTTTCTTTTCTGTTATTGTTGTCGTTACAATGGCGGCAACTGATCATTTGAAGTTAATATCAACTTGAGACAAGGCCGTCTGAGGTTTCAGGCAATTGTTTATGAGTTTTGATTAGAAAGTCTTCGAATTATGTCTATTTGCAGTAGGAGTCTTCTCTCGAAATTGATTTTGTAACCTTCTTGACTTGGCATAGTACGACTCTGTCACAGATCATGTATAGGTCATTTTTCACTTGTGACGATTCGAAAGGAGCTGTAGAATGTGCGGCGATTATAAAATCCAAGAGCGGATCGAAGAAAATGGAGCCTAAAATTGAAACTCTTGGAAAACAAAGGTTTCCTAAGCGATCTTTGCCATGCAAGTCAGAGAAAGAGAAGATGCTGATGCTCTCTAAAGTGGGTAGAGAAGAGTGTTATAGGCATAGTCCAAGTTCATTTCAGCTCTTGGACGTCTTTAAAGAAAATCAGAAGCTGGATCACGTGATTGATTCCTGGTCTAGGGGGCTGACATATGATGGCCAATTTAAAGATATCGAAAAAGAGTTGCTAAAAGGAACTTTCGATCTACAGGAGTCTTTGATCATGCTCGGAAAGTTGCAAAAAGCCCCCAAGTACATGGCTCAGTTGAAGACAAAACAGAATGGGAAGTCACAAAAAGAAAGAATTCACGAAATGGGGAGTGAAGGGAGACATACATTTCGATCTACAGATCAAAACTACTCGATAAGACTTCAAAGGCCACATACTTCGTCTGATGTGTCTTCGAGGGACTTCATTAACGAGGTTAGAAAAGCAGTTAGAGACAATCTTGCTGGGGAAAATCGTTCTTCAAATGCAACTTCTACGGAGAAGCCTTATCTTGAAGAAAGAAAAAAGAGGGCAGCTTCAACAAGTTCAAGCCAATCGTCAGTATTTCGACCCAACAGAAGTGAATCCCATTTTTCTTTCAGATTGCAGACAGCTCAGAAGGTAAAAGGTCCAAATTTAATTGCCAAGTTGATGGGTCTTGATTACATGCCTCAAACCCGTTTAGAAAGTGAAAAAAGCCTGAGGAGGGAGAGGACAGTTTCTGATATTGAAATGCAGAAGAAAAGGAAGCCTGAAGCCACGATTGCAAAGTTTGAGTCTGAGAAAAAGTCATTGAAGGAAGTGCTTGAATCCATTCAACATAAGGGACTACTAAAAAGACGTCTTATCAAAGAACTTACTTCCCTTTCTTATCATACCATTGATTTCCATTCTCAATATAGCTCGGCTAATGATATTCTGCCTATCGTACTAATAAAGCCTCTGCCTGTTGAATGCCTGGAATCGGAAGAGGAACTCGCTTCTATGCCTTGGGAAGATATGGTCTTGAACACAAGGATATTGCCTGCAACGACCAAGGTGCAAAGAAGGCTTGCTCCGACATCAACGCAATCCGATAAAGGATCTTTAAATTTTAGCAAGAACGACCGCAAGACAGAAACTGAAGAGACTTCAACCAGAAGGCACATCCAGGAAGAATTAGCTGAAGAACATTCGTGGCTTGTTGCAAAACCAAACGAGAAACGTGTAAAATTGGTTAACAAGAAAGTAAGGACTGTATCAGCAAACAGAAATGGCAAAAAATTGGAATCAGATGTGTATCTCACACAAAGGTTTATCCACGACGAAGGGCCTAAGGATCCAAAAGCAGTTGCCAGGGCAAAAGAGAAAGTAGTTGGGACAAAATTAAAGGCCTCCAAGAAAATGAAAGCTTTGATTCCCCCTACTCACCAACAGAATGGAGCAGAGAAAACACATACGAAAGTTGACAAGATTCAGAAGGATATCAGCAACAAGAAGATAGTAGAGCAAAAGGAAATTGTTAAGCGCAGAAGTACTCCAAGATTTCGAGGTCAAGCTAAGCCGACTTCTATAAAACAGAGAAAGCCCGAAATTGGATCAGTCATTACCAAAACAGAAACTCCACAGCTGCACAGAAAGACCCCAAATGCTATCTCAAGACACATAATGAGAGTTGGAATTCACGATTGCAAATATCACAAGACCAAGGACAAGTCACTCAGTGAAGTTAAACCAGCTAAACAGGATGTGAGTCTTCTACTTCTTTCTGAGAATTATAGTGTAGCTCGTATCTGGATATGTCTTGATGTACAAGAGTGTTGCTTTTGTATATCCACATTTGACTTGCTCTAAAAATGTAACCAAGTACTGAATACAAACTTACCTTGTCTATAACTTCATGCAGACTGCTGATTCAGTGTGCAAAGGAAATGCTAAGGCCACTGATCCCACATTCTGTAATGACTCCTTTCTGGAAATAAGCAATGACACGCCCGCAGATAACTTACCGAAACAGACGGAAGCTAATCTCTTGACAATTCAGACAGAAGGTAATTACTTTCAGGATACATTAATAGCCGTTCTACTACTGATAAAACTAAATTTGATGTAAAATTTCACCTGACACACGTGCATTTGTCAGGATTGCATCCCTCATTCATTTATTTTTAGCTTGGACTAGGCATAACATATTGTTTGCAGTTCTTCTAAGTACATGATTTTGTAATTGCTATATGCTTAGTCTCAAGGCCCAGTATAATTAGTCTTTTCATATCCTTACAGAGCATTGCAGTGACAATCGGAGTTCTCTCTGCAACTTTTCTATGCTGAACTGTGATAATGATAATTATGCTACATCCAAGTATTCAAAAGAAGCTGATGGTCACATCGATCATATTGGAAACAGAACAAGATTCAAAAAGGAATCCCGTCTGAAAGATCTGCTTATGAACAATTCTTCTTTTCTAACTCAAGCAGATGAGCTTTTTCATCTAAATTTGGGTCGCCGTGATGTTGCAACAACTACTACCACCAAATCCGGGGAAACAGAGATGAAACTGTATTTAGATTATGCAAATGAATTCATTGGACGCAGAAGCCTCAAAGATTCACAGGTAAGACATCCTCTGCTTCCATCTTATGTTGGAGGTATCAGAATCCCTTGCACATTAGATTGGTTGCTGGATGAAGTTTGTGATGGAGTTAAGACTCTTGAAAGCTACTGTGAGCCTGCGCGCAGCAAAGTTCATAGTGATGATCTGTTTGCAATATTGTATAGAGATTTATGGTGGGATTTAGGTTGGAGGAATGAATCTTCGGCCATGGAATCTGAGCTGGCAGTGAATGATTTAGAGAAATTAGTTGTAGGTGAATTAATTGAGGAGCTGTTTGAATAATCTTGCGCTTTAACGTTTCAAGTCATTATCAGTTCCTGGAAATGATCGACTTTGTTAGTACAAAAACTTCAGGTATGGAAAGGATTACGAGCACGTCAGACACTTTCTACCGTACTTGACCGTAGGTCCTATAATTTAGAAGGATTACGAACATAGAAGGCCACTTGTAATTTAGAACATGACCAAAATCACAAGTTTCTTGGTATTTTTCTACAATTATATGCATCAATGTTTAGATGGCAATTGCAATTGGAGCCTTATATTCTTGTTTATCATATTATTATATTCACCAAACCCATACACTTGCATCGTTAGTATATCTTAAATTTGAGTCCAGATCTTCTGTCCAATTTTATGGTGTCTTATTATGTCCAATAAATCTCAACCATTTATTTATGTGAGTTTCGCGTGAGTCCTGCATAAATAAACGCAGTTCTCACATAAATGAATGACTGAGATTCATGGGACAGAATAAGACACCATAAAATTAAACAGAGGATCTTGTCTCCTTAAATTTAGGTCTCACAAAAGGAACTGTCAAGTTGCTACTTGAGCAACCCCTGGGGCCATTAACCGACAAAAATCAATATTACAAATCCCATATTAGTTTCATCATATTTAGTTTTGATAAAATAGTGTACTAATATGGTAAATATTGAATACTATTTTGACTAATTTTTTTTAAATTATAAAATAATCTTTGAATTTTTAAAAATTACAAAATTATCCCTCAATAAATTATATTATCTAGTTTATGATTTTATATTAATCATATCTCTAAAAATCATGACAATAAAATTTTGAAATAACAATAATCTATTTATTTGTATTAATATTACTTTTCACATACTTTACATGTAAACAATAACTACAATTAATATGAAACAAAATCATTTAATCATCATACGAATATAAAATTAAGGATAAATAAAGTACTTAAAATGTTACAATTTTATCATATAATAAATAACAATTACATCAAAATATCAAATAAAAAAATAAAGATGTATGACTCTCTAAGTATTAAAATAAGAGTTCCTGTCTTTTGTTTTTTGTTTTTTTGGCCTCATTCTACCTTACTGCTTTGTTCTTGCTCCTTGCTCTATGTTAGAACTATACAAAGTCAAAGTTGACAGTTCGTTATAGTTAGTTATATTCGTTAATTTTCATTTTTGAGACAATTTGTATAAATACTCTTATTATGTTACATGAAATATACTTTTATCTTTCTTCAATTTAGCTTTCTATCATAGTATCATAGAAAATATTTCCACTTCTCTAGGTTTTTTGGATTCTTTCTAAGATTTCCAGGTTTTCTTGCTTTTTCTTTGCAAACAAATAGAAACTTTGTAGTTTCTTATCCCTGTTCTTTGCCTATTCTTTTCTTCTTTCTCTAATTAAGGTTTGATTCTATGGCTAATCTCAATGCCTGGATAGCTAATAATACTTCTGGTTCAACTCAAAAGCTAGAAGAAAATCTTTCCAGTCCTTATTATCCTCTTGCAGACGAGAATCCAACTCTTGTTCTTGTTTCTTTGGTTCTAACTGGGCCGAATTATCATCAATGGCATAGAGTCATGAAGATGTCGCTTCTATCCAAGATCAAACTCAGCTTTGCAGATGGATCGATGCTGCAACCAACTCGCACAGTTCCTTTATTTGTTTCTTGAGAAAGATGCAACAATTTGGTAATTTCTTGGCTCATTCATTCTATCTCACCTTCTATTGCACAATCTATAATTTGGTTAGATTCTGCCTGTGAGATCTGGAATGATCTCAAAGCTAGATTTGCTCAAAGTAACTCTTTTCGTATATGTGATCTTCAACTTGAAATCTATACTTGTCAACAAGGAATTCTGTTCTGTGCATGAGTACTTCACTAAGTAGAAAATCTTGTTGGATGAATTACAAATCTTACATCCTATCCCATCCTATTCTTGTGCTCCTCAATGTTCATGTGGCCTTTCCAAGAATGTTAGGGAATTTCATGAAAATGATCAGGTCATGGTTTCTATTAAGGGACTAAATGAAATATATTCGACTGTGAAATCACAAATTATGTTGATGGATCCCTTGCCTTTTTTGAATAAGGCATTCTTTTTGGTTATTCAATAAGAAAGGCCTTTGGCCTCTGACATCAGTGCCTTAGCTGTTACAATTACTAATGTTTCTGCATAAAGAAAGATCTTTAACAATTCAATACCACCTATGTGCATACATTGTGGAAAGGAGGGTCATACCATTGACATGTGCTATAAGAAGCACAGGCATCCTACCAATATGAAGAATTCCAAGAAGCCTTCAAATTGAGTTTATGCTAATGCTTTGGAAACTAATGATACTAGTTCTCAACCTGTTGTTCATCATCACTCTGAGGCTTCAGAGGATCAAGCTTTTATGTTTCAGTTTACTAAGGACCAGTATGATTAGTTGATACAGCTGCATAAGGACTTCTGTCTACTTCTTATCATATTAATGTAGTGACTTTGCTGAATCACATACAGTTAAAGTCGACCTCAGGTTTGATTCCTTCAAACAGTGAGATTGATCCATATATTTCTTTAAATATTTCTACTAACAATCATTCTCATCGATGTGATTGGATTGTTGATACTGGTGCTACAGACCATATAGCTTATTCTTTAGCATTTTTCCATTCTTATAAATTGGTTCACAATGTTTATTTGAATCTCCCTAACAAATGTGGGGTTCAAATTACTCACATTGGCAATGTTTATTTGAACAAATCTCTAAAACTCCTAGATGTTTTATATGTGCCAGAATTTACTTTTAATCTTATGTCTATTAGTAAATTCGCTCATGATCTTTCTTGCTACATAATTGTCTTATCCTCTCATTGTATAATCCAGAGCATTCAGCTATGGAAGATGATTGAGGTTGTTGAGCATTTCCAAGGATTATACAAGTTGAATTCCAATGTTGTTTTACCTATTTCACATGTTGCTATCGTTAATTCTATTACTTGTAATAAAGAAACTTCAGTACAATGGCATAATAGGCTAGGCTATCTATCTTTTTTTTTTTTCCAATTGAAATTGTTAGTTCCTTCTGTTTCTAATGTTGAACCTTGTGAGATATGTCATACGTCAAAATAGAAGAGATTACCATTTCCTACTGGTACTTCTATTAACAATGACATTTTTTATTTGATTCATGTTGAAATTTGGGAAGACAACTATGCTCCTACTTTTAAAGGACATAGGTACTTTTTCACTATTATAGATGACTTTAGTAGGTTTACTTGGATATTCCTAATGAAACATAAATTTGAAACATGAATAATCATGCAAAACATCATTTCTTATGCTTCTACTTAATTTTACCGTGCTGTCAAGTGTGCCAGAAGTAGCACTGGGCAAGAATTTAATGTTCCAGTTTTTTATGAATCAAAAGGCATCGTTTGTAACATCCCGTTACCGATGTGAGGGTTATTTTGGTAAATTGGTACGGGTAGGACTGTTACTGTATAAATTGTGATCGCGTACTTTTGGCCTCTGATTTTAGAGGAATAGATCCTTTTGCATATGCATATGCATAGTGACATGCATTCATGACTTTTCCGGCTTTTAATTGTGATTATGTTTTGAATTGTAAATTTTGA
>JANTPM010000245.1:11137120-11148500 GCA_025434745.1 Erythroxylum divaricatum | reverse complement strand
TTTAGATACTGACATAATTGCACATGATAGGAATCTCAGTAGTATGATCACATCATAATTTCCTTCATGCTATGTCAGATATCATGGACTTCATTAATTTGCTTATAGATCAATATCAATATGAATATCAAATTAATGAAATATGCCTTTCTTTATTTATTCATAAAGTATGTACACAACTTTGTATAAAGCGCGCTAAAGGCGATTGCCTTTAGGGCACTACTCTAACAAATCATACCTCCCAACTAGCCATTGTCACACATTATGAACTGCTTTTCTAAATTGTAAGGCATTGTATATTAAAGGTTGAGCTTCAAGAGTTGTTTGTGATGCAAAAAATTAGACATATATTTTCTTCTTTTTCTAAAATCACATGCAACATTCTCTTCTTATTATGTAGGAATACTTTCACTTTAACATCCTCACCATCATTAGAGATAGGAGGCTTGACTAGGGCCTTAAACAGGCTGACCCGACTTTTTATTTCTTTTAAAAATCTAAAACAACGTCATGTTTAGCAAAATGATATTGTTTTACCATGCCTCGTTAGGCATGGGGCCAGAAACCCAAAAGTTATCCTGATATGAGGCTCAGTAGGGCCCAAAAAATTGGGCCTCAGGCCCAGTGAACCCGGACCTGACCTGTTGACTTTAGGTCGAGTTAAGCCTAGGCTCAATTGCGAAGTCTAACCATCATCATAACCATCAATAAAAGAACTTCCACTACCAATTTTGTAGTTTAATATTTGTCTTTTGTCTTTTTCATGTTAATACTCTTCAAAGAAAGTCTTGATTTTTTATTTCACATCATGTCTCACTTTCTTACAAGGCTCCGCATTGCCTTTTGCCTAGACTAAATGCTTCTTTAATTTAGTGATTCCCTTACCTTTCAAATATGTGTTACAATACAAACAAATAGTATAATTCTTCATTCCAAGATCTAATAAAGCATGAGATCAAGTTGGATCATCGAATCTTCCTAAACTTCAAGTGACTAAATTATTGGGTGTACTTGAACTTTTTTCCATTTATCTATAAAATGAATGAAGATATATGTCAAAATTAAATTAATAAATTTATTATAAACTATTATCAAAACAATGTGTATCACTCAACTATAAACAAATACAAATGCACATATTAGTTTTTAAAAGCATACACACAATTTGAACTTTAAAAACATATATGTATCTTATATTCAAAGTTAATAGTCCGAGAATCATCATTGCCAACTACTGATGATATGAAAATTGTGGAATAAGTTATTTAAAATAACAAGAAGAAATACAACAACAACAACTTCTTAACATTCATATGATATAGAAATGCAAGTGAACTTCACTAACTTATATAAATGATTGTAGCAATTTGACAATTATAACTTATTTTGTATGATTACATAATTCAATGATAAACTCACAATTATAATCTATTTTGTATGATTGCATAATTCAAACATAACTGATAACTACAACCTATTTTTTATGATTATATAATTCAACCATAACTTTAACTCATATAGTGTGGTTACATAATTCAACCATAGCCATAACCATACCTATTTTTATGCGATTACATAATTCAACATTTTAACCATAAGCTTACAAGTATAACTCATTATGTATGATTACACAATTCAATCATAATTCACAACTTTCTAACTTTTTAAATCAAATATTGCAAATTTAATTTTTTAACTATCATTTTTTTAAAATTTTCGTCTACAAACCATAAAGAATAGACACACACACGTACACAAAAATAATCCTTAACTTTAGCTTTTATATTACCAATGAATCCTTTTAATTGAGTGTAAGATTAATATATTTAGGTAACTAGTTAAATAGTTTAGATATAATGATTAATGAAATAAAAATCACACTAATATGTATAATGTAGATATAATTCTTGAGAAAATAATTAATATTAAAAAAATTAAAATTTAATTATTGATTTATCTATAAATTCTAAAACTAAATAAAGTTGTAAACGTTATTTATTAATTTTGGTTATAAATTTGTGAATGTAAAGTTGTAATTAATAAGAATCACAAATTCCAAATACTCAATAATTTATCACCCACGATAATTTGTTTTAATCTCGAGCCAAAACTTTATGAATCCAGATTCCATAATTCCACTTATCATTATATCATCTATCAAGTATTCAAGTATCATATTATTGATTCTATTACTGTAAGTCTTTATTGCTTATGAAGATTGCAAAAACCAAATGCCATAGTGCAACCTCCACACAAACCAGAAGTGACAAACACATAACTAATAGACAAGCATTTGAAAAAAAATGCCATCAATCCACCAACACATTAACTCATTCATCAACCTTCTTTGGAAATTCACACACAAAGCAGAGGAGGATGCAAGGAGCTGAAGATGATGAATTAGGCGACCACAGCAATCAAGCAATGACAACATGTAGGGAAAGAGAGTTGGATGAAGAAGCAACAATGGAGGCAAGGAAGCAACTATGATGGATGGAGACGATTAATAGTGCATATAGAAGCAACAACGATGGAGAAGAAGAGTTGGAGCAATAATAGTGGATAGGAGAGAGGTTAGAGAGAGGTATTGTGTTTGGTTTTGGACCTAGTGAGTGTGAGTGTGAGAAGGATGAATGAGAGGAGGGCGGCAGATAGAGAGTAGGGATTTATGATTATTCTTAGTCCTTCAATTTTCTATTGTTTACAAAATCACCCCAATACTAGTATCTAGCGCTACCTATATTCTATAAAGTACATTAAGACTATGTTTTATCGGGGGTTTATTAATGGAATGCAATATTATTTCATCATTTGGAAGGAGGGTTTGTAATAGAATAGAATGAAACGTGATAGAAGAGGAGGGTTTCATATTATATCCCACTCCATTCTAAACAATAAAAATAAAAAATCTTCAATTTAGAGGGTTTAGGATGGAATCTAAAATGATAAACAACTTTACACTATATTACATTATAAGCCCTTTATCCAAACAACATCTCACTATATTACATTATGAACCATTCCATTCTTCACAAACAATAATTTTCTAATATTATATCTATTTACATTCCATTTTATTATAAACAATTCCTTTCCATTCTATTCCACTCTATTATTTTAAAAACTTTACATAAAGTTTCATGTTGTCTTTTAGTTATTATAGTCGGTACCGATCGATATGATCCGAAATCTATGATTCTATTAAAAATAGTTGATAAAATATTGTTGACGTGCAATACATCCATTCAAAAATTAAACAGTAAATGTTTATTTAACTATTACAACAAAATATAAAAAAGTAATTGGTAATTCTATAAAATTGATTTTTGCAATGTAGTTTTAATTTTCTATTTTCATTTTTAAATTTAATAAAATTTATTTGTTTGATTTTCTAGATTTTGTTTTACTTTTTAGTTTCTACTAATTTGTATGACTTATAAAATCTGTTTTGTTTTTGTCATAATCCCATTTATCATAAACTAACTATATATTATTTAATTATTTTAATATTAATGACTATTAAAAATATGAATAATATAATTTATAATTATTTAACAAATATATTTAAATTAAAAATATATCAATTTAAATAAATTTGGTAATTAAAAATATATAAAATAAATATTAGTTCATAAATAAATAATTACTCATTAAGTTATTTATTTTAATAAAATGTACTATATTTTTACTAATATTCATTAATAAATATTATATAAAAGAATAAAATAAAATTATTTACTTCGTTGATTCATAAAATTTAATTTATTTAAAATTTTTATTTACTATATAATTATTATTAATAATCAAAATACAACTATATGGACATTACTATAACTAAATAAATTTTGTTTTCTTTTAAAAATAAAAATAAAAAAAGAAAGCAAAATAAGAAATCACAAAAATAAAATAAAATAAAAGATTTCTAAATTTTATAATTAATTTTTTTTTATAATTTATTAATTTATTCATTATAAAAATATATGTAAATTTTAATTTTAATCACGATTCACATGGTATAAATTTAAAATGTCTCGCACTAAAATATAAACAACGTCGGAACTCAAAAAATTAATTATACATTTTAAAGGTTCCATTAGCCATATATATGCACGCTATATATATATACAGGCAAGCCATCAGAATTTCAATCAAACTTTCTTGATCTCTTACACAAATACAAATAGCCATGCAGAAGTGTGATGTTGTTCTCTCTCTTTTCTTTCTCGCTTTGTCAATAACATTCGCTGCCTTAGCGCAAATGCTCGGTTCCTCTATCTCCACCTAAGGCAACTGATTCGGTTGTGACCCCTGTTGTCAATGCAACTCCTGCTGTGGCTACACCAGTTGTAGCTGCTCATGCTACACCTATTAACACAGACTCGCACCACACACTGCCTTTCTGTTAGAATTCAAACTGATATTCTTGATTCTTCTAGAGAAAAGAAGACAAAATCAACTTGTATTATTAGTTGTGTGCTAGCTATAACTTCGTTTATTATGGTAGTGTTTTAGTTATTTTTGGGATGTTAAAGTCGGTGAATAGAACTGACTTTGATGGGTATAAAAAGGATTGTAAGGGTAGTGTTTTAGGAGTGAAGAAATAAGTGAAAAAAGCAGAGAGAGAAACAAAAAAATAAGAGAATAAGAGAGAGTGAGAGGTGGAGAGTTGCAGCTCAAAATTTGTAACATCATTTTTTATCAATATATATATTGCTGCTTGTTTTCTAGTCCTTTGTCTATTTCATTGTTTCCCAAAAAGTGATATCAGAGCTAAGCTCATGATTATGTTTCAAGGACATGAAAATAACCAATATGATTAAATTCAAATTCCAAAATTGACGAAGACAAATTATGAAAACTGAAACATCCAAATGAAAGTACTGCTCGGATCATGAGATATGTGGGAGATTGTTGAAAAGGGATACACTGAGCCTAAAGATGTGATTGTCGAAGCATCTTTATCAAATACACAAAGGACATCGCTTAGAGAATCACGCAAGAAGGACAAAAAGGCCTTGTTTTTTGTCTTTCAAGGAGTTGATGAACTGACATTTGAAAAAATTTCTGATGCAAAAACATCAAAGGACGCATGGGAAATTATATAGAAATCTCTTCAAGAAGTCGAAAAAGCTAAAAAGGTACAACTTTAATTTCTTAGAGCTGAATTTGAAACATTAAAAATTTAGAGTTCTGAAAATATTAGTGACTACGTTACTCGTTTGAAAACTGTGGCGGATGAGATGAAAAGAAATGGAGAAACTCTTGACAATGTAAGGGTGATGGAAAAACTCTTCAGTTCATTGACAAAAAAATTCGATTATGTCATCCCTACCATTGAAGAATCAAAGGATTTGTTACAAATATCTATTGATGAGCTTATGTACTCTCTTCAAGCTTATGAGCTGAGAATGATCCAAAATGAAAATGCTGATGATTTGGAACAAGCTTTGCAAAGTTAGTTAACTATTGGTGGCAATCAAACTAGTTATCAACAAGGCAGAGGAAATCAAGGTAGCTACAGAAGTGTCTACAAAAGTGGACGTGTTGGATAAGGACAAGGTGGATAAGAATGTGGTAGGAACTCTTTTGAAAGAGGCCAAACAAATGAAAGCTACCAAATATATGGTCGTGGTAGAGGATTTTAAAATTGAGGAAGAGGCAATTTTCAATAGCGAGGTAATAAATCACAAGTGCAATGTTATAACTGTAACAAATATAGCCATTTTAGTTACGAGTGCAGATTAACCCCGAAAAGGGAGGAAACAAATCATTTTGTAGTAACAGAAGATAAAGAAAATGAATTGATTTTTTTCTTAACATACAAAGGAAATGAAGAATCCAAAAAAAATGTTTGTTATCTTGATACCGGTGCAAGCAACCACATGTGTGGGCGAAAGGAGCTATTTACAAATTTAAATGAGACTATCCAAGGAGAAGTTATTTTCAATGACTCATCAAAAGCAAAGATAGTAAAGGGACTTCTAGAAATTAATCAATAGGATGAATTATATGAAGCATGCATCAAAGGGAAACAACATAGGCAAAATTTTGAAGTTGGAAAATCATAGAGAGCCATAATACCATTGGAGATTGTTCATTAAGATATAGCTGGACCATTTGATATACCATCACTTGGTGGAAATAGGTATTATATTACCTTTATTGATGATTTCAGCAAAAACAGTTAGGCATATATTCTTAAAGAAAAATCAGAAGCTCTTGACAAATTTAAGGAGTTCAAAGCAATGACAGAAAATCAAAGTGGGTAATATTTAAAGATACTTAGATCTGATAGAGGAGGTGAGTACAAGTCAAAGTTGTTTGAAACTTTTTGTAAAGATCATGGAATTGTTCATCAGTTGACAACTTCATATACACCACAATAAAATGGCATTGCAAAAATAAATAATTGCACGATTTTTGATATGGCAAGAAGCATGGAGAAAGGAAAGCACTTATTGAGAATTTTCTAGGCTGAAGTCGTTCTATGTACTATTTATTTGCCAAATCGGTGTCTAACAAAGTGTAAAATTCAAAATACTAAATAAAGCATGGAGTGGTAGCAAGCCAACAGTTGGATATCTCAGAATTTTTGGGTGCATCGCATATATCCAGGGGCGGATCTACAATGGGGGCAAGTGGGGGCAAGTCTCTATAAAAAAATTATTATTTTAAATTTTGCCCCTTAAAAAAATAAAATTTTACTCTTATTAAAATTTTGTTCCCATTAAAAATAAAAATTTTCCCTTAATAAAATTTTTCCCCCACTTAAAAAATTTTCTGGATCCGCCCCTACATATACCCATGTTCTTGATCAAAAAATAAAGAAGTTAAATGACAAAGGTGAAAAGTTGCATATTTAGTGGTTATGAAAACAGAAGTAAGGTGTATAGATTATGTTAGGATATATGTTATATATCTAACTACTTAGTTTTGACATTATTTATTAATTGGACATATAAGATATTAATTGGATAATGACTTGGATTCAAAAACCATATGGATAATCTTCTAGTTGAAAAAGATTCCTATCTTGGATTGGAGTCTCTTATCATGTTGATATTGGAACTTTTTTAATGCTGCACATATTGGTAATTGGATAAAGTTACTGCTGAATTATGTGGATTTTGTAGATTGAAGAAAATAAAGGGATGAGGTTGCTGTGTGTTTGAATTGAAGTGGTGGTTGCATGGCTGTAGTGGGACTCTCACTGTGTAAGGGATTTGTAAACATCTTCATTCTATAGAATAATTCAATCTCTCAAGTGTGTGTGCGGCATTGAGTGGACGTATGTGAGTGGCATATAGTGTGTGCATTAATTGTCAATCAAATAAAGACTATGGTGGTGTGCATGTTGGGGTTGTGAGAGCTGAATAATGTGTATTGAGTGAGATATATGCTACGGTGAAGAGAGCCACGGTGTAGTGGGTTAGAGATAACTACCGTGAAGTGAGTTAGAGTGTTATTTTTCAAGACGTCTTCATTTGGGGTTGTGAGATGTTCTTCATGAGATAAACACCATGGGTTGACATCTATTTTCCAGACTTGTTCTTCTGGGTTTGTACTTGAAATATACATGATGTAAACAGTATCCCGTATGGTTTAATTGGAGTTATTAAATCTGGACAATATGCATGATTTCTTGGCTGCATCATTTTTCATTGGCTCAACGATTATTAATTAATTTCTTTATGAGTTGCATATACTTTGATTGGTGAATATGTTATCGATGCAGTTGTAGTTTCGTGTTGGTGTTTATGTGAATCAGCCTATTGTTATTATTGTTATAAAAGATAGAAATAATATGGTGTACCACTAATTGTAGACGCACCATTTCATAGTTAGTGTACATATGGATTGGTTAGGTTTTACCTAACACAAGAATGAGGTAGATAGTTATTGGTTAGGTTTTACCTAACACAAGAATGAGGTAGATGGGTTATTGGTTAGGTTTTACCTAACACAATAACATATATGGAGTAGGTGGTCATATGTGTGTTAGGTGGTTAAAATGTACTATAAATAGAAGGGTTAACTTGATGTAATATACACCATTTTTTCATAAGAAGAATTCTCCTCTCCCAAATATTCTTTCAAGTTTAGTTTCGATTTTATAACAATTATGACGATTTCCTGATTTATTTTAATAGAGCTGAACCTTTCAGAAAGTTGTTCTTCTCTTTTATCTCAAGTGTATTATTGTTTTGTTCTTAGTTGAATGATCACTTAAGTTATTTATTTCGTATCTTTATTATCAAATACTATTGAGAAAATCCTCTGTTGAAGTTAACACGAGTCGATTGTGTTATTAGATATGAAATTCTTTCACGAAAAATGAGGTTAAGAGATAGTATCAAGGATTGAGTAGTGTCGGCTTAGTAAAGCCTTGGGTAAATCTATTGTACTTCGGTGAAAGTATTAAGTTGGGTAAGAGTCCTGTAGACGTAGGCAAAGTGTGCCGAATTGCGTTACCAAATTTTTGGTGTTGATTTATTTTTGGTTTCTTAATTTTACTAATTTTTTTGTTTGCTAGAAATGAATCAGAAAGTTTGTGAAACTATTACCCCCTTTGGTTTTTCAGATTATACATGCAATTGACCAAGAAGGGGATTATCTCTCGAGATGTCAAATTCGATGAAGCAGATTATTGGTTATTGGAAATGAAATAAAGAAGATAAGAAAGTTCAAGGATTATTTTTCAATGATGATAAAGATGATGACTCCAACATACAAGATGAATAGACTCCTCTCTGGATTGACACCATCAACTTCATCATATAACAACAGTAGCAGTAATGATTCAGGGGGGGCACTTACATAAATGCAGAGTCTACTTGATATCTATAATGTCACAATCAAAGAACATGTACAGACAACATTTGATTACTCATTGTTTTGATTAATGGCAGAGTGTGATCCATTAACATATGAGGAGGCTATTAAAGATGATAAATGGGAAAAGACATGAATGAAGAAATTGTTGCGATAAATAGAAATGACACATAAGAACTAACTAATCTTTCAAAAGTACACAAGGTAATAGGTGTCAAGTGGGTGCACAAGACAAAGACCAATTAAGAAGGAAAGGTTAAAAAATACAAGGCAAGATTAATCGCTAAAGGCTATAAGTAGAGAAAAGGAATTGACTATGAAGAAGCATTTGCTCCCATTGTAAGAATTGATACTATTAGAAGGAATTGACTATGAAGAAGTATTTGCTCCCCTTGCAAGAATTGATACTATTAGAATTCTTATAGCACTGGCAACACAAAATAGATGGAAGATTTATTAAATGGACATGAAATCAACTTTCTTGAATGGATAACTAGAAAAAGAAGTCTATATGGAGCAGCCACCGAGATATATTAAAAAGGATAGGAAGACAAAGTCTATCTTCTGAAGAAAGCATTGTATGTATTAAAGCAAGCTCCGCAGTCTTAGAATATGAGAATATATGAGTATTTCAAAAGGAATGGTTTTGCAAAAAAACCCACATGAGAATGCCTTATACATGAAGAAAAATCAAGATGGATATCATGATTATGTGTTTATATATGGATGATACGATCTTTATAGGAAAATATCTGAATATGTTCAGTTATTTTATGAAAGTTATGACTAAAGAATTTGAATTGACAGATATTAGTGAAATGTCATACTTTCTTGGAATTGAAATAAAACAAATGAGAGATGGAATATTTATTTCACAGAAGAATTATGTGGAACAAATTCTGAACAAGTTTAGAGAGAAGGATCACAAGCCAACGGCTATCCCAGTAGGAATAGGTGTAAGATTGAGAATGGATTCAAATAGAGAGTCGGTAAACCTAAATTGTTCAAGAGTCTAGTCGAAAACCTAAGGTACTTGACTTTTACACGCCTAGATACTATATATACATTTGGATTGATCAATAAATATATGGAGAAGCCAAAGTACGATTACTTTGTTGCAACAAAAAGAATTTTAAGATATTAAAGGTACAATAAATCATGGTCTATTTTATACATATTCTCAAGATTTAAAGTTGATTGGTTATTCAAATAGTTATTATGGTAGAGACTTAGATGATTGAAAGAGCATATCTGGATATGCATTTCACATTGGATCAATAATATTTTCATGGTCATAAAAAAAGAACAAATAGTTGCTCTCTTGACTTGTGCAGCCGAGTATATCGTTGCAGTAACATGTACATGTCAAGCAATATGGTTAAAGAATATTTTGAATGAGTTATATCATCCACAAGAAGGTCTGATTACAATATACATTGACAATAATTTTGCTATATCACTTGAAAAAAATCTAGTGTCACACAGCCGAAGCAAACATATAGACGCAAAATATCATTTTATTTAAGAGTAAGTGAAAGATAAAATTGTAGAGCTCATTCATTTCAAAATTGAAGATCAATTTGTGGATATTTTTATAAAGTCATTGAAGGCTGATGTATTTCACAAATTCAAAGAAAAGCTTGACATGCAAAGTTGAGTTTGACGGGGAGTGTTAGAAGTCAAATCCGATGATATTCTTGATTGTTGTGGAGAAAAGAAAACAAAATCAACTTATATTATTAGATGTGCTAAGGTAACTTCATTTATGATAGTGGTGTTTTAGTTATTTTTTGGGAAGTTAAAGTCCTTAGATGGGTAAAGAAGGGTTGTAAGGGTAGTGTTTTAAGACTGAAGAAAAGAGTAAGAGAGTTAGCCCTCCAAGTTTGTACCATTGTTTTTTTATCAATATATATATATTGATGCTTGTTTTCTAAAACCTTGTATATATATATATTTTTTTTCCGAACATTTCTTGATGCACGACCTTCCAAAGCTGTGACCGGAATCGTATCCACTCCAGCAGTCAATGTTCAAGTCCCTTTTGCCAAGCCCAATGGTGCAGTCTTACTAGTTTATAATGGTGCTCCAGTACTAACAACAACAGACTCGCTGGCAATACACCCAATATGATTCAGAACAGAGGAAACAACATCAATGGTGGATTTGGGATTAACCCTGCCATAAACGGTATTCAGATTCCTTCAGGAATCACTATTCAGAAGCTAATGTTCGGAACATTGACTGTCATTGACGATGAGAGCTAAAAGAGGGCTACAAGCTTAGTTCAGCCATGATTGGTAGGGCGCAAGGGTTTTATGTGGCGAGTTCTGAAGATGGTATCAGTCAGACCATGGCTTTCACAGCCATGTTTGAGGAGGGTGGTTATGCTGATAGCATCAGCTTCTTTGGAGTCCACGCACCGAACAGCTGTTTCGGAGTCTCAGCTCGCAATCATGGGAGGCACTGGAAAGTGTTAGGTGAAGGGACTTTGTCCCATATTGAAAATGAGAGAGGGAGGGGGGAGGCTAATCAACTATAAATAAACCCC
>JANTPM010000245.1:11121922-11135362 GCA_025434745.1 Erythroxylum divaricatum | reverse complement strand
AATTCATAAAGTGTATAGATAATATAATCATTATTATAACAACAAAAAGGCCAAAAAAAATATAATCAGTTATTACCGACGGTCAATTATCCGTCGGAAAATTTACCGTAGTTACCGACGGTATAACATACCGTCGGAAAATGTTGTCGAAGATAACTTCGCATCACCAACGGACTAAATGATCGTAGCAAAAATTCTCCGACAGAATCTTACTTGCCATTCCGTCGTTAAATAAATACCGACAATAATAGTTCCGTCGTTAATTCCGTCGTAACATTGCGACGGAAAATGTCGGTCGGTATTTTTAGCTTCGGACAGTTCACTATCTCTTATTTACCGACGGTAATTTCCATCGATAAAACATTGATTTCTTGTAGTGACATATCAACTTAGTCAAACAGGTTTATGGACAAAAACATCCAGCATTTACTTATAAACTTTCAAATTAATAATAGTTAATGTTCCTTTGGTTCCATGCAGAGGGGGCAGAAAATGTTTTTTTTTGTCTTTCACTAATATTTATAGCCAGTATTTTTTTCCCAAATCAGGAGGTGTTCTTATTTTGGATATATTTTAGTTTTCTTTTACTTTTTTGTTTGAATAAACTATGCTTAATTTTTTAAAAACTACTTCTTGATTTAATATATTTTCTATTTTATTTTTAATTAGTATTAATCTATCCACTATCCAATTAATTTAAATAAACATAAACAATTGTAGGTAAACATCTACCAAATCTTTGGTTTAATAGAAAATTTGTATGTAAACATTAAAATTAAAGACTATTTTATAATTTTAAAATATTTCTTGAAATAACATTTAGTATTATTCAATATTAATACTATACCAAAACTAAATTTAGTACGAGTAAGATATTTATAATATTGATTCTCATATATTTGGTTTAGTCTCAATAGTCCAAAAATACTAAACCAAAACTAAATTTAGTAAGAGTAAGGTATTTATAATATTGATTCCCATATATTTGGTTTAGTTTCAACAGTCCAAAAATACTAATTCAATATGAAATTAATCTTGCTTCAGATTGGGAACTAAATAGTTAAAATTTATGGATATATATGGTTCTTAACTATACTAACAACGGAATGTGGAACACACATACAGAGTTGGTGGAATGGATAATCCTCTGCCCTATAGTTGAAGACACGGAGATGAGTGGCTTCAATTGTTTTACCAAATCCAGAATTGAGAAGGAGTAGGTGTAACGTGATGCATAGAGGGAGGAGCCATTGAAGCAGTGGTGGACAGAGGAACACTTCGCTGGAGATGATAATGGCTCGTGATCTTGTTCGTAAAGCTCAAACAGTTGAAGAACTTGTTTAGTACAAGTTATGGTCACGTCTTTAAGCCAAAATGGGGGAAATTGTTAAAGGTATAGGAATTGCAAATGATTCCTTAATTCAGTAAGACGAATGAAAATAATCATATATGGGTCTAATATCCCTTCCAAAATCTATTCCATCTAAAACTATAAATGCAGGATATTTAAAGTTTGAAAGAATTTTGTAATTGTGGATATGGTAGTTATTAATATTTTTATTTATAATAACTATTAATAATTATCAAATGATGATTACATAACTCGTTAAATTAGATTTTTAATATTACAAATAATGAAAATATTGTTTTTATAAAAAAACTTTTTATTTAATGACGACTATGTTAATTCTTCGTCTAAAAATTTTAGTGTTAATACATATATGTAAATAGTAACGTCTCTAATGAAAAAAAGAACGATAATTAACTCTAAAATGCTCAATTCTTTGAATTTTTAATTTAATATTCAAACTTTTAAATTTTTTATTGAGTTACCGATTTTTTAAAATCTTAATAATTTAGTTTAAAACTAATATTTTTGACGATGTAGTTAATAGATAAACATTTATATATTATTTAATAGACATATCGTATCATCAAAAAAGTAACTTCTTAAACTGAATATGCAAATTGATACTATTCCTCATTGTTTATACTTATTGACATAGTAAATGAGCATTATACTTATAAATAACATAGAAGAATATAAGTAAAGACTTTTTTAACAACATTTTAAGTATTTACAAACAACTCTTCATGACTCTAGTAGATGAATGGGGAAATTCTATCCCTACCGTTATTACAAAAAAAATTACAAATTAATGATAGAATATTACCGATGGAAAAAAAAACATTGTAAATTATCAACAAAAAAATGAATTTTCGTCCGTAACATTGTTGAAAAAAATTAAATTTTACGACTGACAAAATATATGTAGGTAAAGATGGAGAGAAATTATCCCAGCAATTTTTTCGACAGAATATAGCGATGAAAAGGCAATATTTGTCTGTAAAATAGGCGAGAATACTTGGCGGCATAAATAGACGTCGGGGTGTACCAATAAAATCGTTATTGCGTTGGTAAAATTGAAAGTTAAACATTGTCATTTGCTTCGGCTTCAACGTTTTTAATAAAACAAAAACGAATCATTTAATTAGGGAGCTTCGCGTTTAGTGTTCCTCCCTCCCTCCTCCCTCCTCCATCGTCATCTGCTTTTTACCATTTTCTCCCCTCTGTTGCCACCTGTTTCTTCCTCCCTATCGCCATCGATTTCTTCCTCATTGTCGCCACCATCCTGGTCTTTGTTACCGTCCTCCTCCCTATCACCATTGGTTTTGTCCTCCGTGTTACTGTCCTTATCTCTCTCTCTATCGTCGTCAGTTAAGGAGGGTTTTGTCCTCCCTTTTTCTAGTTTTTACATAACCTCTTAATTACAAAATAAATATGAAACAATTTAGACCTTATCACTACAAAATAAACATGTACAACATACTGCTCGATTCCGCGTGTCTGCTCCTTTTTACAGTCGCACGTTGCCAATTACTTTGTTTGCTCCTCCGCCACACATTGCTCCTCTGTCATCTTTTCTCATTGCAGACCGATTCAGTAATTTTGCTTCTACTTTGTGTTAATAGTATAAAGTATAAATTATTAAGTAGCTCAGTGTTGATTTGTAATGGAAAATTAAGTTGAAAATTTTGAGGACTTAATTTGGATTTGTCAACTTGAGATTCAATATTTGGGAACTTTGTCTTCTTTGATAATGTTATGGAATTTTAATTGGTGTCTGCCATTATGGAATTTTGTGAATGGTTTCAATAAGTCTTATGACGTTGTAAAATCTTGAGTGTACCTTATCTCCATACACAATTCATTGTACTAATTTGCTTATTATTCTAATAATCATAAAAATAAGATTAAACGTTACTTATTTGAATTGTTAATCTATGATAGTCCCCAGTGGAACTCAAGAGGGGATGAATTGAGTGTTTACAAAATTAAGCAATTTTTAGTAGTTGCATGGAAGAAAATCTTTTTATTTAGTGGCATCATTTTTTTTTGGGTAAATTAGAAGAATATTATAGAAAAGAAAAATATGTACAAAAACGTCCATTTACAAGTACCAATGGAGACACATCGAGCTAAAATAAGCAACGAGCCTTAAGCAAGCCAAGACAGAAAAACACAAAACAAGGATAATAGAAGCAAGGAAGGGACGAAATACTTCTAGTCAAAAGCAGATACACAAGGAACTTGACCAAAACCAAAGCATCTATAATTCATGTGAAAGCCGAACTAAAAATCACAAGCCTAAAAGAAGCAAACCAAAAGAGGCTGACAGGAAGGCTGCTCATGGACACCCGGAACACCTGAATGGTCAAGGGAAGGCTGCCACCAAGTAGTGAGTGTGTTGAACCTCCAGGGTAGGCTAGACCAGGCATGGCCTTGCCAAATAGACCCCGCATGCTGCAACCTGGAAATGTCTGAACAAATTACCTGCAAAAGAAAGGATGAGCCTAAATATAAAATTATCTCCTCTCGTTGTGTAGGCTGAGAAGTTCCCTAATGTGGGAGATAACTCTGAGATACACTCTCTCCTCCGCCATGGCTTCATTCTTGAAGGTTCTAGCGTTACGTTCAGTCCATATATAGTGGAAAGCAATAGAGGGAAGTGAATGATGGCAGGAACTTTGGTACCGGATACAATTCTATACCAGGAGAGGATAGCTGAGAGATTGGAAGGGTTGAAAGAGGGTAAATCGAATCAGAAGAGACATTGGTCCCAAATTGTTTAAGAGAAAGGGTAGGCAAAAAAATAGGTGATCGATTGATTCATTTTTTTAGAAACACAAGGAACAGTGATTAGGAAGTTTATCCTGGGTTTGGAGCTTATGCAAGAATGCAAGCCATAAGATAAAGGAACAGCAAGATGTACTATATTTAGACCATACCAGGTTGTACTAAGGAACAACCGGTAGCGGGAGTTGCAAGATTTGATAAGCTGACGCATTGGTATAACGCTTGGTGGGGCTCGCTAGCCATTCTAGGGTGTCAGGTAAGGTACAATTGGATAAATAGGCATGAGGCTCAAGGTGTCTAAGAAGGACCATAGAATCCTCCCTCCAGCTCCAAGCATCATTAAGTATTATGTCAGAGACACGGGCTTTGAGTGGAAGCGTCGATCTATTGATCTCTCTAGGAGTGGCCAAGGTGCTCAGAATACCACGCGAGTGCCACGAATCCTGCCAGAAAAGAGTAGACATACCGTTTCCAATCTTAAATCTGAATTGATGACACAACCTATCCCTAACTGTTAAGATCTTTCTCCATTAGTCTTTTGATTGTCTTTTAAACTCAATTATACTTTTAACTTGGTATTTAGGCTTGTACTAAATAACTAAAGGATTTAATATTTGGATATAAGTTTAAAATTAAAATTTTTGAGTTTTAATGACAATCTTATCTATTGGTTTAAATTTAAAAGCTTAAAAATTCAGTCTAACCTCATGTTCATGGATATTTTATGTTGGTTTTTAAAGCTTGAAGAAAATTTAGATTTCGATTTAAAAATGGGGAATGCTTAAGGTTTAGTGATTTGGTACCTAGTTTTAATGATGTTGTATTTTGTATTTGGTTGAATATTTAACTTGGATAATTTGAAATTAAATTTAGGCTTGAGATTGAATTTCACCTAGAAGAATTAGGCTTCTATTTTATTCATTTACCATTAATTATTAAGGCTATTTCATTTTTTTTATAATTATGATCTCTCACTTCTTTTCTTTTCCTCATGTTGGCAATGCATTAAATTTTCACATATTAAGCATAAAAGAAAGAAAAAATGTATCACATATATACCTAGAAATATAAATTTTGAATCCATTTGTATACACTTAATAGAGATTCATAAGAATCCATCAATACTAGGAAAAATATCATGTTGACCAAAATATCATGTTGACTTCATGAAAATCCTCACTTAAACCCAAAGACTTACATATAGTCTCTAACCTAGAAAATTCACCATGTTTGAAAATGTATCGTTTCACTTGTCTATCTAAAAGGTTAGAGTTACTATTATTCTTCCCTTTAAAAGTTACTTTCTTATTTTAAAATCACGTTTTTGGTTTTGCATAATTGAATTTGTTTTTATAGGAAAATTTTAAGGTGATGAAATAAGTTTCTTAAGATTAAGAACATCAGTTTTCTTTGGCAAGTAAAATTGTTGCCTTCTCCTCTATCTATTAGTCATAATTATTTCCTTTTTAGATTATAATGCATATTTAGTTCACTAGCATCTATATCTTTGTTAACATTTAATAATATTTTTAAATTTTGTGAATTTTTGAATGATTCAAGGTTCAATACACTATATTCCTTTGTGTTTCCTCTTATTGATCTTTTAAGCTTTATGTTTATTTATCTTTAGTGCATCATGTTATCAAGTATTTAGTTTTTGATACTTGATTTTTATGTGTCATCCAATAGTTCCTTATTTTTAGTCTTTCATAATGATAAAAATGAAAAACTTTACAGATTAATATTGTAAGTTTTTCATATTATTTATATCAGGTTTTTATTCACTGTTCTTTAGGTAATTTTTATATTTTTATTATATTTTATATTAGGTTTTACTCATATACATATTTTCATTATGATATTTATATTAAATTTGATCATAATTGGTTTGTGTATGGCATATTACGAATTTTTATAGGTTTGGTATTAAGACTTATGATAAGATTCGAAAAGTTATACCAATTGCCTTTTAATTTATTTTATTATTTTAGTTTTGTTCTTTGATCTTTAGAATTTTAATAAATGACACATATGTTCATCAAAATCCCTAATGCACAACAAAATGTCATCAAAATATAAAACAACAAACTTCTAGTGAATGCACGTGGTCTTATTTGTAAAGAGTGACGGTATTTTTTTATATGGAATCATAACATTTTTGTATAGAATCATAAGAGTTTCAAGTGTTAATGTTTATAGTGAAATTTGGCGTTGTACGTAATTGATATAAATACAAAACTATTGAACAAGTGTATTATATTAAATAAGAAATTTCTATTTCATAGGCCCTATTTTGTGTTGAAAAGTGTTGCTCATCCTTCTTCTTTATAGCCTGTTGTTGTCTATCCATCTAGTTAAGTCGTCCAACTACTATCTACCATACATGTTGCTTTAATAGTACAGGTATTTGTGTTTTAGGTTTTGTGTGAATGCAAAGGAGATATTGATTTTGTTTTGTTATTTAGAATATTCTTATAATCATTGATGAGTTTTTATGTTCTTCTTTAATTGTCTAAGTTTTTATGTTTGGATTTTGTTTAAATCACTGATGAGTAGATGTATGAATTAATAAGTATTTACTATATGTGGAATGAGTTTGATTTCTAATGGATGATATAATGCATAATAAACTTCTAGGACGATATATAGATTGGAAACCTAATACAACTCCCATGAGGTTTATCAGTGAAAAATTTCCCAAGCCTAGGAGTCACAGCGAGAATTTGCTTTCTCAATTTATAATGCCACATACCATGTAACATGAAAGATATTAACTATAAATCACTTTTTTTGTAATGCTTATTTAGTAGAAGAAATAATAACATTTTGTTCACATTATTTTGAGTCACATGTGCACATAAGAGAAAGAAAAGTTCCTTATAATGAAGATGGGGGAGGAATGAGTGATGTTGATGGTAACTTATATATTTTCAAACATCCTGGACGAACATATAGATGATCAACAAGAAGAATATTAACAGAGGAAGAAATAGAGGCTGCCTATGGTTACATTTTATTGAACTGTCAAAAGGTTAAACCTTTCGCGCAATAAGTAGAAGTTGATTTTCAAATTGATTATTTGGGTTTTTTAAGTTAGTGTTGTTCACAACTAAAATACATAACAATGCCTTTAGATTATACGAGGAATGATTATGTGAGCTAATGCCCCAAAAAACATAGGATGATATCAATAAAGAAGTTGAGAGGCACTTTCCTTGATGGTTCAAGAAATATGTAATTTTTCACTTACAATTATTGAAATGGTTGAATTATCAGATCAAGTGTTCAAATGATATTATACCATTTAATATGATTTTTTGTAGGCCCTAGAAAATCTAATCGAGAACAAGTTCAAATGTAATCTTTCGAAAGGACCTTTGAGAACTGTTAAATCTTATCCGATGTACTTCGTTAATGGATATAAATTTCATATAGAATATCATGGTCATAGTATAGCAATAGTAAATAGTGGGGTTGTTTACAGGGAGAATTGATCGATTACTATGGTAAAATTATTAAGATACTTAAAATTGAATACCCTACATTGCCAATAAAGTAGAGTGTGATATTTAAGTGTGACTAGTTTGATCCAACTGCTAATGTTTATACAAAAATGCACATCTAATATAATCTAGTTGAAATCAACCAACAAAGAAGATTTAAACAATTTGAACCTTTCATATTGGCGATGCAAGTGATCCAGGTATATTATGTCCTTTTTTTCAGCTTACTACGAGATGATCAAATTGGTCGGTCATTTGAAAAGTAAAACCTATAGGTGTTTTTGAATTATATAGAAAAGGAGAAAATAAGAGAAATGAAAGTGAAGCATTTCAGAAAGATGTTTATGAAATAAATGCATGTGTTACATATGATGAGAATGAACCTTTGAACGATTCAAACAATGAATATGTTGAAATTTTTACTGGAGTGGATGAGGAGGGTGAGAGATTTGAATAGAAGTCTGAGTTTGATTCTAATTCTTCAAAAAAAAAAGATGATGATGATTTTGATTTACAATTAGGTGATCATGATAGCAATTAATTTATGTTTGTAATAGAATATTATATGAATAAATCTATTATTGCATTAATTGTATATTGTTATATATTCAATTTATATTATTCTATTACTAGAATATTCAATAAAATGTGAATTTCAGGTTAAAAATATGTCACCAAAGAAAAAACAAGATATGATGCGGTCAAGGTTATAGTTACCATGATTTAGAGCTAGTTACTTTCTAAGTGAAGCATCACATTCTATAGCTACTACAGAATTAGGTGTTTTACCTCTAGCTACTACACATCCAAATAAGGCATCACCTTCTGTACCTGCTACTACACCATCTAGTAGCCCTACTACATCATCCAACAACCCTCCACCTTCTATCATCCCTATACCAATAGAGATATCAGAGGGAAACCTTGCATATGAAGGAGGCAAGCTCCAGGTTGGAGCTAAGGGAGTATATGGAAGAGCCTACATCACAATTGTTAACAATTTGTGAGTGAAAGTACATGCATGATAACATCATAGGTTTATACTGAAGTTATAGGTTTAATTTGAAAATGATATAAAATTGTTTATATAATAGGTTGATCCTCTCTAGAACGTGCTCAAGAAATATGACATAAAGGTCAAGGTTAAAGTTACCATGATTTAGAGCTAGTTACTTTCCAAGTGAAGCATCACATTCTATAGCTACTACAGAATCATGTGTGTACCTCTAACTACTACACATCCAAATAAGGCATCACCTTCTATACCTGCTACTACACCATCTAGTAGCCCTGCTACGCCATCCAGCAACCCTCCACCATCTATCATCCTTATACCAATAGAGATATCAGAGGTAAACCTTGCATATGAAGGAGGCAAGCTCCAGTTTGGAGCTAAGGGAGTATATGGAAGAACCTACATTACAATTGTCAACAATTTGTGAGTGAAAATACATGCATGATAACATCATAGGATTATACTGAAGATATGGTTTTAATTTGAAAATGATATAAAATTTCTTATATAATAGGATGGTCCTGTCTAGAACGTGCTCAAGAAATATGACATCAAGTTCAAGAAGAAGATTGATCTTGAGGGTTATATATGGAAGAGTATCTCTCAAGCGACAAAGGATTTTTATTATCACGAGTCTGAGGTACAAAAAAATTATTCTTTTGTATTTTTATCTAATTAATTTTAAACATTAATTAGATAAATATTACAGGTTATAAATACTTATAGTATGCTTTTTTTCAGAATTTTTTTTAGATTCTAAATTTGACACAGTAATTTATAAAGTATGGAAGAGATGAGCCCGTACACGTTATATAGGCACTACACGAAAAGAAGCCTTTTTGCAACATTTTAAAAACGTCGCAAAAGGTCATAAAACGTTGTAGAATACAATGCGCGACGTTTAAAAAACGTCACGGAATGTAGTGTAACTAAAAGGTATCCGTGACATTTTTGAAAAAACATTGCGAAAACTCTGACATTCCACGACGTTTTTTAAAAATGTCACGGATTGTAAGAGTTTCCCTGACGTTTTGAAAAAACGTCGCGGAAACACTTACAATCCACGACGTTTTTTAACGTCGAGGAATAGGAAACAATCCGCGACGTTTTTTTGTGAAACGTCGCGGATTGTAATTAATTTATATTTTTTAATTTTTAGAAAATAAATTTAATTTAATAAAAATTCAATTTTAATAATTAATATTTAATTTTTTCGAAAATAAATTTAGTTTGAAATTTTCAAATTTTAATTATAAATTTAATTTTATAATTAATCAAATTTTTAAATTTTCCTTTTTCATTTATATAAAAATAATATTAATTTAACAATTTTAATTAATACTTTTTATTTTTTATTATTTCGAAAATAAGTTTATTTTAATAATTTTTAAATTTAATAATTATTTTTCTGTTATTTTGTTTAAATTATCCTAAAAATAATTGTAATTTAATTATTTTTTAATTTAATAGTTATTTTTAAATAACAAATTTTTTAAATCTTATTTATTTAATAACTATTCAAAATTATTTATGAATTTTATTTATTTAATAATTCATGTATAACAAGAATTTAATACGTGCATACAATATATTATGTAATTGCAATTCCCAAACATGTCATAATACAGTAATTAACATAAACAATAAATCATAAGTGTTTAATATATCAATATAAGTACATATCTAATCTAAACGAATATTATGTGTAGCACATAAAGATTCCAAGACATTTTTTTGTTGTTCGGAGGGCTATTTTTGTTATTCGACTTCGGTAGTTAATCGATCCTGTATTTCTTCAACATTTTTATTCAATTCATCGACTTGAGACAGCAACTCCTGATTAACCTTCTTCGACTCCTCCAATTCATCTCGAAGTCTCTTTCTTGCCGAAGTCTTCCCTTGTAGTCGAGGCCCAATTTCCATGCCAACAACGCAATCTAATCTAGTGCTCAAGGCTTTGTCGCACATTTCATCCACTGTCATCGGATGACCTTGTTCCATTGAATGTCTCAATTCATGACACATTAATTCCTAAAAAAACAAAAATTAATTACATACACAGTCTTATTTAAGAAATATTTGTAAATGAACTATATACTCACCCATTTTTCTCTGCATTCGGTAGTTGTCCATTGACCTTTTCTTTCATCGTAATGAGTGTGATACCATAGTTTCATCCGGTCACAATCCGGTCACACTCTTCTCCATCTCTGTCACTCTGTTGTATAGAAATATGTTACTAGTAATATTCATTATAAATATTGAAATATCAATTAAAAAAATATAATTAAAAATTAATAACTCACAATTTCATGTCGTATCGCTACAAAGGCCTTGGAGTCAAAGTTTGGTCGACATTTGACTTGACTCCTAGCCAATTTGGCTTTTTTACTTTTTCTCCTAATCGTACACATAACAAAATCTATTATAAAAAAATCTATAAATCACAATTCATAAATTCTAAAATATTATCAGTTGTCAAAAAGAATCCAACTAACCTTATGGGTTACTTCATTAATTCCAATCAACAGCTTATAATAGCTTATTAATTCCAACTAACGTTATTTGAGTATCAAACAACAATTGTGATCAATACATAAACAAAGAATATGGAGAAATCAAATGGATGGTTTCAGCATACTTATTCAAAGATACACAATATACATTAACAAATGTAAATAGTTGTAGTTAGGTGCTCACAATATCCAAAATATTCTTTGCACCAATGTACATGTGCATAATAGCAATTGGTCATGTGTGCTTAAAGAACTCTGGAAGAGTAATCTTATGTGATATCAAAGAAACATACGAAAGTTTATATCTTCGCAAGAACAATGTTCTAACTTGGTAGCAAGTAATTCAACTGCCATTTTCTCTGTATCTTGCTTGGTTTTAATGTCAAAAGGACTTGCTTTATGAATCCTCATGTCCTCATTCACATCTTTCGGCTCTCCTAGGTCATTTGCAGCTACAGAGATATTGCCTTTATCATTTGATCACCAAAGCAGAATTAAGTTTCAGACATCCAAATGCATGGTCAATCACGACTGAACAATTAAAACGTACAATTGGATTATTTGAACAATGGCGCATCCGTGTCCTTATACTGTTCAATGGTTACAAAACCCATCTAGTTCAAGTATACAAGCACTGATAACAACACAGTGCAATTTCCTTCCTAGCACTCTTAACTAAATCACTTCCATGAATAACATTACTGCAACAGGTGGCCACTCAAAATGTTTTCGACATGATTTTCCACTAACCAAAATCATCTCAATTCATCATTATTGATGGAAAACTCTAATTTGGGTACAAAACTTGTTGCAATTAGTGAAGGATCCATTTAGTCAACTCATTATCCTAACATATGATAAGGCTTACCTTCCAATTTCGATAGCAAAGTCGCCACGGATGGTTCCAGGAGCGGATTCTGCGAGATTTGTAGCGCCAATAATTTTGTGGCTAGTAGTAACAACATTCTTACCCTCCCAGATCATGGCAACAACAGGGCCAGAGATGATGTAGTCAACAAGTCCACTAAAGAATGGCCTAGTGGACAAATCCTGATAATTTTTCTCAGCAAAAGAGCGTTCAACACTCAGTAGCTTCAACAGTCGTTATGTTCTATTTATCAGAACGTAATGAACCAAACATCACATATACACATGCAGAATCAGTATTATCCCCAAACCAATTAAAGAAAATCATTAAATAGAGCGAGGAATTTAAGGGAAGGATGCACAAGGATAAGATCGAAGAGCGTATTTTGGTCAACTTTGACAAAATCGACGTCCCAAGTCTTGAGAGCCTCATCGAAGGAGGCGGATGCCGACGACGACAAGTCCTTCATTATCTAATCCAACCCATTCAAACAAAAGAACGAAATGCATGGTCCTAAATCAGTTACCGAATGCAACAAAAATGAAGGACAAAATTACCATGCCCAGACTTCTATTTTGAATATTCAACAGAACAAGAGGAAAGAAACAAACTTCAACAGAATCTTGGCTGAAATCGAACATGCCCAGATCACAAAACAGAAAAACAACAACATCAACCCAGAAAAAAGAACACCAGAAGACAAAATGAACACCACCCACGCAAATGTCAGCAACGAGAAGACAATAACGGTAGAAAGTGGCTCGAGAAAGAGGAAAAAGGCGACGTCGGGTTGGGGGAAGGAGATAGTCGATCAGAGGTTTTAACAAAAGCAAGGAGGCGGGAAAGGATTATAGTCAGAGGTTTATCATAGGAGGGAATTGAAATAACTATTGAATAATTTACGAAAATAAATATTGAATAATTCAATATTATTAATATAACAATTCAAATTGTTTTGGAATGGAATGTTCACGGCTTTGGATTGAAATTTTTGAAGTTCATAATTTGAAATTGTTGGATTGAAGTTAAAGAATACCGTAGGTAAATAATTTATGTTATTTTGTTATGAATTTATAATTATGCAAAGATTGTAAAATGGAATTGGAAATTAGAATTGGAAATTTGGAATTGTAAAATGGGGATAGTAACTTAGTATGTAATTAATTAATTATGTATTGTGCAAAGATTGTTAAAACTTAAAATTGAAAGTTGGTAATTAACATTTAAACTTAAATGTAAAATTAATAAGCAAATATGAAATTAATAATCAAATGTAAAATTGATAATTAAATGTAAAATTGTAAAATTGATAATAAAATTTTTTAAAATTGTAAAAACTTGTTTGAGCATAAAGAAGTGATGTATTGAATGTTTGTTGTCAAATTGTGAATATGTTGTAG
>JANTPM010000245.1:11038808-11054506 GCA_025434745.1 Erythroxylum divaricatum | reverse complement strand
GCTGAGAATGAGTTTGCAATGGGCGAGTTGGATCAGGGGTTCGCTCAGGCCCTGCTGGGCCATGGCTAGAAACAGCGAGTTCAAGCCGGAGTCTAATCGGGCAAATATTGAACCGATATCAAAATTGAATTTAATTTTAGTAGTACGTATTGTTTTAAGTAATTTTTAAATTTATGAAGTAATTCTTGAATTTTTTAAATTGTAAATAGTATTTTAATATATTGTACTATATACTTTATAATTTTACATAAACTTTATCTTCAAATTTTATATTAATAGAATTTAAAGTAACAATAATTTATTTATTTTTATTAATATTATTTGTCACATATTTCACTTACAAATAATAATCACAATTAACATAAAAAAGGTCATTTAATCATTACACAAATATAAAATTAAGAAAATATAAAGTATTTAAAACATCACAATTTCATCATATAATAAATAATAAATACATCAAATAAAAATAATAATAAATATCCATTACTCTCTAACAATTACAATTTACAACAAGAGTTCATGTCAAATAATCATCTAGAAATGAAACTTGAAACAAAAATATTTACAATTATATTGCATATATAGAATTTAATATATACGTCAAATATAAGTGAAATTAAATGAAAACGAGAAGCAAAAACTTGGAATTACATTAACCCTTATTCTCATTTTGTACTAATTTCTCATCATTGGAAGGAGCCTCATTATCACCATAATTCAAATTCATTGCACCAAATGAAATATTAGTGCTTTCTCATTCAAGATTATCTTCCAGGTCACTCTCATTTATTAAACCCGATTCTTCAAAAACTTAATATGCCAAAAGATCGATATTATCAATGCAAATTGGATCTACTGAATTACTTGTTCTATTAAGAGTTCTAGTAAACAATAAAATTAAAATATTAAAAAATATAAGCAGTTATATCTAACTTAATAATGATAATAATATACCTTTTATAAAGCTTTAAATTATATCGAACAAAGACCAAGGCATTCAATCTTTTGTACTCTAATATATTCTTGTTCTTAGCATGGATAAATTCAAATGTGCTTCGATTCTTTTTACAACCTGTTGTACTCACACATTGACTTAGAATTCAAATTGCAAACTTTTGCAATTTTGGAGCATCACTTCCAAGTTGATCCCACCAAGAAACTGAAAATCATAAGATAAAAAAAGTAACGCTATAAATATAATAAAGTGATAATTAATTTTCAACAAGTAACAAAAGTGTAAAAAATGTATACATGGATTAAGTGTTTCTCTTTAATAAATAGTAACTGCCATCACAAAATCATCAAAAGTCTCCTTATAAATTTCTATTTGTGAGCTTAAGAGAACTTGCATTATTTCATGGGCAATAATTGTTGTAATAGTTAATAGCATTCTCCTATTAACTTCCGCTTTTTTTTTGTAAAACTTGGTTTGAAATAGGCACTAGGATTCAAAAATGTCCCAGCTGCAAACAATAGAGAATAAATTTACCTTTCTCATCTCTCATTAATGACTGCAAAATAAAGTATGTACAAAAAAACCTAATTTTTATATTGGCCTTGATTGCTTCCTTCACTCTCTCCATAACATTATAAAAAATCTATTATTGCCTTTTCATCACTACTAACTAGGCGAAGTACCCTTACCAAAATCTCACAAACTCGGATGAAAATTTGATATTGGGACCTAAATTTAGTATCTTCAAGTATAATTCTAGAAATCTCCAATCCAACATTAAACACAGCATGCTGAGATGTAACTCAATTATCACTTGTAAATATTTGCCTCAACTTTTTTTTTCATCATAATAAAATAATGAATTAATAAGAAATATGTTGCAAATTTCATAGCAGCAGGACGACAAAAATTCCTACCATTGGTTAAATCATTTCTCGTTAAATTCAAGACCCATACACGATTGTAGATGAACTTGGTTACCTTGTTTGATTTCTACATAGTCCTATCAATTGTAGGAAAATACCTTGCTTGCCTTATTTATTTTTTCACCATCAAGTCAATGCAATGTGTAGTATAGGGATTTCAATAAAAGGAATTTCTAGGACTAGTCCAATATGAACCCAAGTCGAATCATTGTATATTCTTAAAGCAGTTAAATTATTAGGAATACTTAAACTTTCTTCCACTTATCTGTAAAAATAAATGAAGACATATGTCAAAATTAACTTAATAACTTCATATCAAAATAAAGAACAAATAATTTTATTATCAACTATTATCACAAAATATGTACTATTTAACTCAAAAGTCCAAACAAACACAGTTACACAGTTACACAGTACACATATACATCTTATGTAATATAACTCATTTTGTATGATTACATCATATGCAATTTAATTTCATCTAACACAATTCACCAATCAATCAAAAAATAACAATTCAAGTATTCAACATATATAATTACATATATAATCATATACAATTCAACTTCATCCAACACAATTCACCAATAAGTCAAAAAATAATAATTCAAGTATTCAACACACACAATACATATATGCATATTATATAATATATCTAATTTTATATGATTACATCATTAAATAATAAACTAAAGATATACACTCACAATTATAACATATTCAACTTCAACCATAACTCACAACTATAAGTTTATAACTTACTTTATGTAATCTCGTAATTTAACTATAAAATAATTTGTTTTGTTTACTTATACAGTTTAATTTGTAATGCTTATAATTATTTTATTTTCTTAACTAATTTTAATCAACATTGTTACTAAAATCCTAATTCTTAACTTCAATTTACCATTCTTTTGTTCACTAATTTTAATCAATATTCTAAGTCTTTTACTCAAGTTAACTCTATAATCAAGAGTTAAAATACATTACATAATTTAATTTCATCTAACACAATTCACTGAGAACCAACAATTCAACATTCAAAATTACTATACAACACAAAGTCATAAGACACAAGTACACAAATCAATATTCATTTATCTATATCAAAATTATGTTGAACACAAAGACACAACTCAATTTTTAAATCAACCATCAACATAATTCAATATTTCATTATCAATTTCCATAATTATATATTCCATAATTCCATAAAACTTATTACATTTTTTATAACCTTCATTGAATTGAATCCCTGTATTAGTGTAGCTTGAGTCAGTGGGTCTACTGAATGCATGTGGATTGGAGTGAGTGGAGTTTGTGGAGTTATGGACCGTGGTACAATGGACCAGTGGTGCAGTGCGGGTATGGGTTAGTAGGTGTGCCGGTCCATCACTGTGATTGGATTTGGCTATTTGGGTGCAACTGTGACTAGGTTTAGTCGTCTGGGTGCGAGTACAAATATGGGGGCCATCTAACTAGTAGGGGAGCATTCTAACTAGTATAACATGGGATGGGTACAAGTCTGTGAGCTAATGCGATGGTATAAGCTAGTGCAATGGGTGTGGTATCATTAGTGCACCTTGATCACAAAAAGATTTTTTTACTTATTTGTACATACTTATTTTACATAAAAATCAATATTAATAATTTATACAATACAATCAATATTTCGATTATTATCATAAACCCTATAATCTAAAAATTTAGGTAAGGTATACAAAATTTGAACAAAATGCAAGGCATTTTCATACTTCATTTTCGGCACTAAAAAAGAGCTAATTGGAGTTAGATGAAATACTTCACTCTTGACCCTCTTCATGACTTACATTGGAATATATTAAAGTTTTATCAATTTCTCATGTAGCTCTTTATTTTTGTCATTATATGCTTCATAACCTTAAGTGGAAATAAGTGATTCGACCAATATAATACAAGACAAAACCATTAGGAAGCCTTAGGAGCTTTTCATAATTCGTTATGGATTTGAAGGACATGTCATTACTTGAACTACTAAATATGTTTAAGAATGCAAAGGGGTGCCTTAAAAAGGAAACCAGTTCTATTCTTGCTATGGATACTTCCAAGAGTAAGAAAAAGAGCTCTAAAAAGAATATTAACAAGAAATAAAATGCATATGTTAAAGTAACAAAGCCAACAGGTGGTGTAAAGAAGAAGACCAATGACAAGGGCATATGTTTTCACTATAGAGTTAATAGCCACTGGGAGAGGAATTGCTTAGCTTATCTTACGACCCTGAAAGATAAGAAGCTTAAGGAAGTTATTTCTTTAGGTATGTTTATAAATAAGATCAATCTTTCTACCTCTATTCCATATTTTTAGGCATTAGATACCGGATAATGTTCTCATATTTACAATAACATGCAGATATTAATAAGTAGATTGCTGGGAAAAGGTGAAATGGACCTAAAAGTTGGCAATGGAGAAAAAGTTGTTGTATTAGCTGTAGGAACTCGTAGTATAGCTTTACCTTTTGACCTTCAACTAGAACTAAATAATTGTTATTAGTTATAGTTGTTACAAGAAACATCAATTATATTTCTTATTTAGATTTGAATGGATTTGTCTTTATTATTAAGAATAAGAGTTGTTCTTTTTATAAAGATGATGTTTATTATAGATCTACATTATTTACAAATGGTTTGTACGAATTAAATTTCAAAAGGTCAGTCTTTAATATAAATAACAAGAAAGAATGTTAAGTGACTAAAATCTATTTCATTTATGACATTGTATGTTAGGTCATATCAACAAAATTAGAATCACAAAGTTATATAAAGAAGGATGTTTGAACCCTTTGATTATAAATCATATAAAACTTATGAAACTTGTATTGGAAAATATGACCGAACTACCCTTCATTAGAGAGGGAAAACGTGCCAATGAGTTACTAGAGCTTATATTTGCAGGTGTATTTAGCCCTATATCTACTTTGCTAGAGGTGGATTCTCATATTTCATTACGTTCACAGATGATCATTTTATAGATGGTTATGTGTACTTATTGAAATAAAAGTCTGAATCATTTGAAAAGTTTAAAGAAATATACTTAAGGTTGAATGAGAACCAAATTTGTAAAAGTATTAAGATTCTTAGATCAAATTGAGGTGGTGAATACTTGGACCATGATTTTCGTACGTATTTAAAAGAGAATAGGATTCTCTCACAATGGACTCCTCCTTTAACTCCACAACATAATCAAGTATCCGAGTGGCGGAGAAATTGTACTCTATTATGTGTGAAACGTTCCATGATGAGTTATGCAGTCCTTCTTGTCTCCTTTTGGATATTCCATTGAAACCGCTGCTTACCTTCTAAATAGAGTTTCATCTAAATTAATTGATAAGACACCCTATAAGATATGAACTGGTAGTAGACCAAGGTTGTCACACTTTAAAATTTAAGGATGTGATGCTTATGTGAAGCATGCAATATCTGATAAGCTTCAAGCTAAATCAAATAAATGCAAATTTATAGGGTATCTAAAAGACAGTATCAAATATCAATTTTCCATCGTCTTGAGCAAAAGATGTTTGTCTTAAAATATACTAGATTCTTAGAAAGACAATTTTTCTCAAGGAAATTTGTGGGAGTGAGGTAGAACTTAGAGAAGTTTAAAGTTCACGTCTAAATAGAATAAGAACCTCAAGTTGATAATATGATGTATAACTGAGAGTTCAAGAGACACATAATTCGCAATGCACTAGTAGTATACACCTTTCCCCCACTAGATTGGATCTACAAATTGAGAAGCGAAAGGATAATGTATTGCTCGTACATAACAAGCCTACTACTTTTAAAGAGGCAATATCTGACATTGGTTCTTTAAAATGACATTGTATCAACTTTGGTGGATACACACGATGGTGTTGTATTTATTGGATAAAAGTAGGCTTTTAAGAGAAAAATTGACATGGATGGCAATGTACATAAGTACAAAGCAAGGTTAGTGGCTAAAGGTTACAAACAAAGAAAAAAGTTGATTTTGATGAAACCTTTTTACTATTAACTATGATTAAATTCATAAGGATATTATTGGCTGTAGCCATATATCATGATTATTATGATAGATGGATATATATATGACACAACTTGAGGATTTTGATTCTAAGAGATTTCCTAATCACGTGATTAGAACATCCATTTTGATAAGACAATCAAAGAGTTTGATTTTTATAAAAAATGTGGATAAGCTATGTGTCCATAAGAAGGTTTGCAGGAGTGCACTCATTTTCTTAATGATATATATGGATGACATATTGCTGACTGGAAACATCATACCAATGCTCCAGTCTCTAATGATTTGGTTATCCCATAATTTTTCCATAAAAGATATAGGAGAATCAACCTATATTCTAAGGAAAAAGACCTATAGAAATAAATCAAACATGTTAGTTGGTTAGGTTATCTCAATCTATATACATAGACAAAGTGCTAAAAAGGTTTAGCATAGAGAGTTTTAAGAGGGGATTCTTTCCATATCGCTGGAGATTTCTTTTCACAAAGTATATGTCTTATGACACAAAAACAGAGAGATAAAATGGATTTTGTTCCATATGCTTTAGTAATTGGATCAATACTTAAGAAGGGTTATCTATGTTTTCTTGTTCTATGAATTAGTTGAACTAAGGGCAAGGGTATTCAAATGCTAGTTTTTAATTAGATCCAAAAATAGTAAGACAAAGTCAGGATACATCTTCACTCTAAATGGTAGTGCGGTAAGTTAGAAGAGTTTCAAGCAACCAACCATTGCAGGTTCTATGAAAAAGGCAAAGTACATTTCAGTGTCAAAGGCGTTAAAGGAAGCGAATTAGATTAAGAAGTTCATTACTAAATTTGGAGTGGTTTCTGGCATTATTAAGCTTATAGTATTGTAATGTGACAACAATGATGCCATTGTAAATGCAAAGGAACCAAGGTCTCATTAGTGGTCTAAACATGTACTCAGGAAGTTTCACTTGATCAAAGAGATAGGGAGTGAAAAGACATAACATTGGAGCGAGTTCTCATTGAAAAGAACCTTGCAGATCCTCTCACTGAGACATTATCTTAAAAGAGACATGATCGACATATAGAAGGATATAGTATTAGATATATAGGCAATTGAATTTAGTGCAAGTAGGAGATTGTTAGTTTATGCCTTTATAGCCAATCGGTTGGTTGAAGTTTTATGTATGAAATTATTATTTAATTAATAAAGGCAATCTTTATCTTTATGTATTTTATTAACTATATTTTATGCTTTAATACTAAAGATACAATCCTAAGAATAATTACTTTATAATTCAAATTATGATGATATCATAATTATGAGATTCAATTGTATTTATGTATTATTCCCAAATTGTTCCTAGTTGTAGTTTCACCAAGATGGGATATTGATGAAACGGTAAAAGGTATCATATATTATGTTTTTTTCTTATGAAGAAAGTGATTTATCTCATAAATTCAAATACAAAGATACTTAAACTAATGTGTGGGTGCTTATTAGAGAATAAGTTCATTAAACTGACCCAGTTATGAGGATCCTAAATGGAATATTACTTATTTATTTCTGAATTTTCTCGTTATGATGATTGCATAATTGATTATTAGACTTAAGATTACTAAAGTATCTCATGAGGGAATTAATATGTTTTGATACTACTTATTACATATCTTATTTAGGATAATTCAGTTGGTACTACTTGGATATAATATGAACCATATAGAGATAACTGAGTAACTTTATAAAGAATTTGTTTCTCTAAAGTAATTAGAGAGATTTTTCTATTGTTATTGATTAGTAATGGTGTAAGGAATTCTCTAGCCAGAGTGAATTGAAATTTGAAAAGATATTTTCAAATATCAATTATAAATCAAATATTTAATAAAAATGAATATGATTGGATTTAAAAGATTAGACATTATATCTATACTCTATCCAATTGAAACAATGAATGACGAAAGGATTAAATTATACATCATAACTATGCATTGACAAGTTAAATCAAACCACTTGAATCTTGATATTTGGATGGTCATAATATGTTGCTAGAAGTCAATCTTATTTTATAATTATAAATTGTTTAATTGGAGACTTAAAAATAAATTAAAAGGAGTTTTAATTTATCTAATTCTAATTATGAATTACAATTAGAATTTATAATCATTGCCAATATATTCACAACTTAATAGGTCACATATAAAGAACAATTTAAAATCAATTTCAATTAAGTTTGACATAATTATAAAGTTTGAAAAAATATAGGGATCAAAGATGAGATATTTTATTTTATTAAAATTAAATTAATTGGAATTAGACTTTGACTTTTAATTATAATTGAAATATTTGATTTTAGTATAAATTAAAAACCATAATACTTTTTCTATTTATTGGAATAAGCATAATGGAGCTATCACTCCTACTAATTCCTCTTAAATAGTTTTATAGATATGGTTAGAAGCTAGACGATTTAATAGTTTACGATTGATACATCGAAAAAATTTCAAAAGAATTTCATCAAGAATTTCAAATCAGATACAATTTCATTCGAGTACTTTTCAAGTTATTCAATTATTGAGATTAGATTGAAAATCATAAAATTTTATTTTTCATTGCGCTCATGATTTGACCACAATTGGTTTCTTAACAAAAACACCAATATCCTTTAGTGTATTTATGTATAAGGTGTAGTCTATAAGGATGTATTAGAATGAGTAGTTACTAAGGATATCAAGTATTAGCCTTTACCATCTTTGACCTTTGATCATGCTTTGACCTCTCTCAACCTTTACCATCTTTTTGCCCCTTCTTTGTTTTGAAATCACCCATCTCCACCCAATATGCGACTGATTCTTAGTGGTAGCAACCTTTGCCTTAATAACAGGCCTCCCATATAGAGCAAAGTAAAACATCGTTCACCAAGGAGGAGTTCCCTACTCTTTCCAAGGAGTCCCTCACGGTGAAAGTTTGTAACATTGCAATGATGCTGAACCCAAATGGGGAAGGACTAACAAACCCTCGTCCTGTGAGAGAATGACAATTTTTTTAAAAGATACATCACAAATGTGCTTTGAAACATTCTCTTATCCTGTGAGAGACTGGCAATATTTTTTTTAAAGATACATCAAAAATGTGCTTTGAAACATTCTTGAAATTTACTTCAAGAGGGTATCATATCACCTTCGATAGAGCTCCTCCAAGCAGGCACAAAGGCTTGGTCCTTAGCATTAATGGGTTTCTTCTGGTTTAAACGCCCTACATTTTCGATCGTGAATATATGGGCTAAATCACAGTGGAGCAAAAAGGGACTAGAAAGGTAATGTTAATAAAGAAAGGCACATTTTTATTTAAATTCTTCGAAGCCTCCAATCTAAATGAATTATTTGAAATGGGAACATGGCACATCGGGGATCAACCGATGTTCTTGCAAAAATGGAGGTCAAGTATGGAGCTTGATTAGGGTACCATTGGCGTGGTTCCCATATGGATTCAATTCCTTAATATTTCGTTGTAGTTCTTGATAACTGAAGGGCTAAGCTTTCTGGCTAGTTCCTTGGGAAAGCCTCTGAAGGGCTAAGCTTTCTGGCTAGTTCCTTGGGAAAGCCTCTCTATATGGATTCTCAAATAGCAACTATGGAGAGGATCTACTATGCTAAGGTATATATCAAAATACCTAGAACATCTACATTGCCTAATAAATTGCCTATCTTATGATTAAGTAATACTAGTGAATTTGAGAAAACTTGTATCCATGTCTCCTACCTTAGAAGTCGAGTACCACTTATAATAAATGGGTCCCCACTAGTCAAACTTTCCAAACCGATTAGTATGAGGAATTAATGGCTATTGCAAGTAGAAAAGATGCACATGAGTAAGTAGATACTGAAGTTATTAAATTTTGTGGTGAAGAATGCATAAGGCTTGTTAGTTTGTTATTGAAAAAGAAAGAAAAGATGATAAGGCTTGTGAATCTATCGATATTTTTAACCCCTTTAAGAAAAGAATAGTGGCAGTAGCAAAGGTTATTAACTCCTCTAAGAGTAGAACAAAGAGGTTATTAACTTCTTTAAGAACAGAACAATGGCAATAGCAACTGTTGGTAATAATGTGAATTTGGTATCTTAAAAAGGTGATAGAATAGATGATAGTAATGCTAGAATTGATGAGTTACCAGTAGACAACACAATTAATATTTTGGTTAATGCGAAAACTTATCTTATACTTGAAAGAGATGAGGCTCAAACAAAACTCTAAAGTCAAGCTCTGAAGTCTACTAAGGTTGGATGCTCGACTGAAGTGAGTGCAAGAGGAGAGCAAGGGGCTAATGACATCACTGAGGTTGATGATGTTACTTCGAAAATTGAACCTTTACCTCATATGGTAAAAGAAGTAGTTCAGGTGTAGAATACTAATCCTAGGCAAAAATCAATGAGGAAGATGAAAGCAAAAACCAAAGGGGACTCCCCCAACCATGAAAGTCCTAGTTTGGAATTCTATAGGGCTTAATGACCCTCTCAAAAAGTCCTTTGTGTAGGACATGGTGAGGGAGAACGAGCATTGTATTATTGGTCTTCTTGAAACAAAAATCAAGGATCCTATCTGCTTATTAGGCTCTAAGTTTCCTAGTGCGGAGTGGGAACTTATTACCAATCATAATACACACTATAATGGACGTATTATATGTCTCTATAATTTGGATACTATTTAAGTACAGATAGTTGAGGAAACTAATCAGTATCTACATTTACAATGTCAATACCGAGGTATGACAATTGTTTTTGATTTATCCTTAATTTGTGATTCTAATTTTGGTTTTTAACGAAGCAAATTATGGACAGACCTACATCAATTACAACATAATATTCAGCACCCATGACTTCTTATTGGGGATTTCAATTACTCACTAAAACTCATCCGAAGTAGAAGAAAGAAGAAGGTTCAATCTAGGACTAACTAGGGAACTTACTAGTTTCTTATTGAGCATGGACTTGGTTGATTTAATTGCTACAGGTAAATTACTTACTTGGTCTAATAATCAACAAGATAGTCTTCTTATAAGGAAGAAATTAGATCATTCATTTGTTAACTCAATATGTTGACCCAATTCCCTAACTCCTTTGTGCACTTTAGAGAAAATATGTAATCATATCATGCTTATATATTGGTGCAAATAATTGTTGAAAGAAGCATAATAAGAGCTCCTTTTTAGTTCTTCAATGGTATTATACAGATGGATGGTTTCACTAAAATAGTCCAAAGATGTTGGAATCATGAGATTGAAGGTTTTAAATCCTATCAAATAATGCAGAAACTAAAATTGGTAAAAGTCGCCCTTAAAATTTTTATGCATGGGAGAAACCATAACTTAAACACTCTTAAGGAGTAACTGATTCAAGCACAGAAAAATTGTTATGACTTGCCACATAATGCAGAATATAAACCGGTAGAGGTAAGAAGTTTGCAAGAGTACAAGAATGACCTCAGTCTTTATAACTCCATCCTAAAAAAAAGGCTCAATTTCATTGGTTGAAAGAAGGGAAATCCAATACGAAATTCTTCCACTCTTCCTTACTTGCTAGGAGGAATGTCAACCAAATATCTACACCCCAAAATAGTAATGGGACTAAATATACTAATATAAATAGCTTGCAGGAGCTTTCCAGAAACCACTTTTTACAATTTATAGGTGATGCTGATACAATTAAGCCAAGTCCAAATGCTCAAAGGCTCTTCGATTGTACTATTGGTCAAGATATCAAGGAATATATGGTATATCCATTCACTGAGCATGACATCAAGAGAGTATTGTTTAACTTCCATCCCTCAAAATCACATAGGCCAGATGGGTTTATTGCACTCTTTTTTTATAAATCCTGGGAAATTATAGGCCTCCTCCAAAATGCTTCAATAATTTAATCATACTTGCATCCGCTTGGCACCCAAAAGGAAAGCTCTTCAAAGGATGAATGACTTTAAACCTATATCTTGTTGTAACATAATCTATAAAGTAATCTCTAAACTTCTAGCAAAAAGGCTCAAAGTGACTATTTTGGGAATCATAAGTTATGCACAAGGGGCTTCAGTCCTAACAGAAACTCTCATACAAGAACTTTTGATGGATTATAACTTAAGAGAAAAGCTCAAAAGTTGTTTACTTAAAATTGATTTCTTCAAAGCATTCGATATAGTTAGTTAAAGGTTTATTCAGATATGCCTTAAAGCCTTGCAATTACCTAATCGAATTGTTAATTAGATAATGACTTGTATCCATACCCCCTCTTTGAGTGTGCTTGTGAATTCCATTCCAACTAAGCCTTTCAAATATGCTAAGGGGATTCAACTGGGGGACCCCCTATCTCCTTATTTATTCACTCTTGTAATAGAAGGCTTGTCAAAACTAAAGAGTAAGTTGATCTTATACAACTGAAGATTTCAATTTCATCATAAGTGTAGTGTGACAACCCTACTCATCTAATGTATATGGATGATCTTATGATTTTGTATAGGATTGATCCTTATTCTATCCATCTCTTATGAATGTTCTAAACATATTTGTTAAATGGTCAAGTTAAAACTCACCCCTGAGTAGAGTAGCCTCTACATATCTACTAATGTCAAGAATATTGATGAAGTAAAAAGAGTAGCTAGCTTAAATGTTCATTCAACACCTTTTTTCTACCTAGGTGTACCAATCACACCTTCCAAGCCTAAATATCAAGATTGCTTGCCTATCATAGAAAGGATTAAATCTAGAATCAATGCTTGGCAAAATTGATTTCTATTTTATATGCTAAACTTATCTTATTGTTTTAGTCTTAAACAACTTACATTTACACTAGACTGCCTATATTGCTCTACCACAGAAGGCTATTAAAGAGATTGATAGAATTATGAAAGCATTCCTATGGTCAAGCAGAACAGAGAATGCTAAAAAAGCAAAGATCAAATAGAGTGAGGTTACTACCCCAAAGAAGTTTGGAGGACTTCGGATTATCTCTATTATTACCATGCAAAAGGTTTTAATATGCAAACAAATTTGGAGGCTCTATACAGATCAACAAGCACTTTGGATCAAATGGATTCCTGAATATCATCTCAAAAACATCAATTTCTACCTAATATGATGCTTTTCAATTATTCCCAATAAAGTAACTCCTTTTTGTATATTTAGCTATAAAGCTTGTACATAGGCCAACAATATAAAAATCATTGTAATGTTGTTTTTAGCTTTGCCTATAGTAATGAAAAATTCATTTTTAAAAAAAATGTTAGTGCTTCTTCGTCTCAAGAATTGTAATAGCTGTTTATTTATGTTTATCTGTTTGACTTTGTTTTTTTATCTTCCATTTTCAATTTTCTCATAATTTGTGGATTTATATAAGAACTTGAACGATTATTCCAAAATTCAAAATCCAACCAGAAAAGAGGCTTTAACCTCCTCTTTCCTCGTGCCAGAAGATAACAAATAATTAAATATTACATATAACCTTTTTATTTTGGTATTGATTAATTTATAAGTGGATTATTGAATCTAACAAAAGTGATTGCTTTTAGAAAATTTAGATATTATCTATATATATATATATATATATATATATATAGTAAAGATAATATCTAAATTATATTTATATATATATATATATATATCCATATTAGAAATTTTTAAATATTATTCACAAAATATTTAGACAAAGACAAATAATTTATGGTACAAAAGGTAAATATTAGAATATTGTAACAAATTAAAATATGTGGTCTTATTTAATTAGATTCGTCTATAAATACTTACCCATCTTCTTTCTTTATATATCAAATTATAAGTTCAAGCATCTAATATAAGTGTTTGTGAAGATGCTAATTTTATAGGATATAATATCAAAATCAATACTTATAAATTTTAGTTATTGACTATTTGTATTATTACTCGTCTTTTTACTCTTAATAATAATTTGTATCACATTTCTTCCAATCTTAATTGCATTCTTATCCTATCTATCCAATCATTCTTATAAGTAGTATGGAAGCATAATTAAGGCGTATCAAAAAAATTGAAGACAAAAATTATCCTCACAAAAGATAGTTTGTAGCCATTAACGGAAGGATGATGGACTTTATAGATAACATCAAATGTAATAAAATGGAAGTCTATGTGATTCATATGATCAACTCATTATCGACTTAGCCAAGAATCATCTTAAGATTATTTGGTTTTTGATGACGTTATAGATGCAATTTTAGAGGAAGAAAGTCACCATAATAATAAAGGATAAAAACAATTTGATTTATAACAAGTTAAAGCCTTAACATTGATAAGAAAGAGATTAATGGAATGCAACCTAAGTACGAGCCAAAATTATGATAGATCAATATCAAGAAGTATGATAAAACTATGGTAAAAGGTCATGTAAAATAAGGTTGTTGGAATTTTAATAAGAAAAATTATAGTCCTTAAGAAAATTTTGCAAGCATTCAAATTATTGTAATGGCCTATTTTATGAAGCATCAATATTAATTGAATGTAGGAAGTCATTACTTAATATATGACTCTTAAAATCAAGAGCTACTTTTCATATGACCTTTGGAAGAGGATGGTTCCATTATTGTGAACCTATCTCATGAGAATATATGTATAGTTTTGATAATTATCCTCTAAAGGTTATTGGTATTAGAACTGTAAAGTTGAAGATGCATAATAATATAATTTATACTATTTAGGAGATAAGATATATGGAGAGATTGAAAAAGAGTTCATTATCTTTAGGATGACTAGATGATCTTGGTATAAAATCAAACTTGTCCGCAAGATTTTAAAGATAATTCTAGGCTCACTTATACTTATGAAATAAGAAAGAGAGTTGTACACTTGTATAAGTTAAAGGAGAGGCATTACTAGAAGCAGAAAAATTAATTGCCTTGAGTAGTAAGTAAAAGATCTTCAATATTATGACATCAAACCTTGGACATATATCTAAATAAGGAATAAAAATTACTTTATGAAATCATAGAGGTATCATTATCCTTTTATACGAATCTTGTTATAAGTCATACCATGCAAATTTTAACATATGAAATTCAATAAGTTAGGTTATTCTTAAATTAGTTCTCTCATATGGGTGGCAGACATTAATCCAATCCCTATGAGAAGTAAAGTAATTTGTCTCTCCTATTGATAATTATTCGATAAGGTATTGGGTGTATCCTATCAAGAGAAAAGAATATATGTTCTCATTGTTTAAAGTTTTCAAAGCATGTTGAACTTGATTTTAGTAAAAAGATTAAGTGTTTATAGACATACAATAAAGGAGAATATAACAACAATAAATTTAATGCATTTTATATGCAAGAAGGTGTCAAAAAAAAGTTTTGTATAGCATACACTCTTAAAAAAAGGTAACAGTATAGGTAAACAAAACAATGTTCGGAAAAAAAAAGTAATGTTGAGAGTTATAAGTCTAAATAAGGCCTTTTAGGAAAAAGTAGTCAATATCACATGTGTTGGATCCCGTTACCGGAACCCAACTACATAAGCAGAACGCAAAACGAAGCAAACGGAAACGAAGGGAAACAGAAATTTCGGATCGAAATTTCAAATCGGAAGCAAAATGCGGAAGCCAATCGAATAAACATACCGAATCGGATACCAAATTACGAATAACAAAAATCGAGGGCGAGATGAAATCAAGTCACAAAGTAAGCGAATCACAAAGCAAGCGGAAGCAAACAGCGAAGCGCAATAATCGAATGCGAATCACAAAGCGGAACGAATAAGCGAAAGCGGGATCGAATCGAATGCAAATCGAATACGGATA
>JANTPM010000245.1:11011062-11025216 GCA_025434745.1 Erythroxylum divaricatum | reverse complement strand
CAAATATTAAAAATAAATTACCATTTAACAAATATTAAGAATGTGTCAATTAATGATTTAAGCTTTTTCAATTTTACCAATTTTGATTATCAATTTTACAATTTCACATTTAATTATTAATTTCACATTTGATTATCACTTTTATATTTAGGTTTAAATGTTGATTTGATTTTGATTATCAACTTTCAATTTTAAATTTTAACAATCAATTAATCAACATCAACAATTTAACTTTAAAGTTTAAATTTAACCATAAGGATAACCATAAGCACCAAATTATCATTAAATAAAATACATGTACAATTAAACTCTAACATTTCAAATTCTCAAACTCAATCTCAAATTCAATTGCTCAAATTCAAATTCAATTTCATTCATCAATAATCCAACAATTCGACACCGTAAATCACAAGCCAAAAAATTAAGACATTCTGCAATCACCATTCCAAATTTCCAATACACTTCCAAAATGATAAAATCCAAATCCAATTTATGTTCAACTTCAACATTTACAAATGACAAAAATCTTCCATATTCAACTTCAATATCCATTCCATTCCCATTCCCAGCTGAAATCCAACATCTAATTTTTTACCCAAATCCACTGATTGGATCCAACACCGTATATTCACAACAAACAACACAAAATTTTAACCCCAATCTACTATCCAATCCACCATCATCCAACGACCAACACAATCAAAGAATCAAAAATTTTCAAAATGCCATGAAAAATGAAAAAATCAAAACACATACACCCAAACAATCGAGTCTTCGTCTCTTCGAGTCGACATCGGGTCGTGTGGTGCCTGGTGCGTTTGAGGTATGATGGGTCATGTGGTGCGTCGAAGGAAGAGACGACGAGTACGAAGGACCAAAGGAGTGGGCTGAGGATTGAGATCGAAGGAAGAGAGACAGATCGCGAGCCGCGAGGAAGGACGAACTAGCAGTCGAAGGAGGAGGAGACGTCGACGACAAGGAGACGACGACTTCACAGGGAGAGACCCAGAGAGAGAGATCGGTAGAGGATGAGAGAAGACTAAGAGAGAGGAGCAGCCAGCAGCGTAGAAGAATCCAGAAGGGGCGATAATTAGGTTTAACTTTCGGAAATTGCAAGTTAGTCCTTGCAATTTTTGAAAGTTACGGTATCGACCGAAATTTTTGGTTCCGGCCGATACCGACTGGTAAATGCTGATACCGACCAATATTTGAGGCCGATACCGATATTTACAGGTTTAGTATTGTTTACCGACTGGTACGGTATCTTCCGACTGGTACCAACCGGTACGGTACGAAATCCTATACCATGTATATAACGCATTAACGGAAAGGAAATCTCATGCTTGATTCTTGCTTGGAGGAGAATATTCAACTCTACATAAAATTATTCTAATCTTTTAAGTTACTAATATTTTTATTTTAGTCCTTTAATTACCAAAACGTTTAATTTAATTTTACGTTAGATTTTTTAAATATTAATAATAGAAATTTACTTGAAAAAATCTAAAATTGAAATGTAAGTGAAAATAACGTGTATATCACGTGGAAATTTAAACAATAAATTAAAGAGGATTTCTCCAAATCAAGAGGACTTCGTCACCTCATTCATGCAGTGTCTGCAGACGACAACTTTTGTTTTTAGACAATTTTCGTCCAACAAGCCAAGCAGTCCATTACTTTGGTCAATAAACTTCAAGTCAGTGTGAGGTACGCGATATATTTTAAAAGAAAGCACAACATTATGGAGGAAAGTTGATAGTAATAGTTGGTTACCAGTAGAGTCAAAGAAGTGATCATTGTTCGAATGTATGTCCCCAGCTTTATCATTCTTATACCAAACTATAATTGAACTATACATATTCGAAGCTATCGCAAAATAATTGTAGCTTAAGTTCCCATCCACATAGCTAGAAGACAAGATTCCAGATTTCATACACACATTGTATGATAAACATATGCAGATATATGCAAATCCTTATGCAATCCCAACAACAAATATCTGATTTCATTTCAAATGTATTTGATTTTATTGTATTTGATTTTATCTTGTGGTTTTCATTATCTTTGTAGATCTCATATACATGTATAAATACCATCTAAAGTCACTCATGATAATGCAAGCAATACAATACAATTATCCCTTTAATTACTTACTTCTGTTCTTTCATGATATCATAGCCTTTGCACTAGTCTTATTACCAAGTTACACATTCAAGCCAATAGTCATTTTTTGAAACACCTACTCTACATATAGAAACAACAGAAACAACCACAAAAACTCACCCTACTCTTCACATCAAAAATACAGACACAAAACATCCTTCTTCTTTTTTTCTCAACCTAAACTATCTCCAACACACTTCAATGACAGATCTCAATTCCCCAACTTTACCATTCAATCAATTTACCAACTTTCTAACCACAAAATTGGATGACTCAAATTACCTCATCTGGGGCAACCAAGTTCATGCAATCCTTGTTACCTCTGATCTCATTGACTATGTTGATGGATCCATCACACCTCCGTTCATCACTTCCGATACTGAACCTTCGGAACATCTCAAATGGAAAACATTTGATAGATTGGTCTACTGCTTCCTCACCGCCTCACTTTTCACCTCCATTGCCCGCCTTGCCATCGGATGTACCACAGCCCGTGACCTTTGGATTAATCTCGAGTAACATTTCATGCAAAAATAGAGCTCCCAATGCTCTCTGCTTCGACGGCAACTGCATACTATTCAAAAGGGACAAAAATCTATTACCAAATATCTTGCCACAATCTCGACTACAGTAGATGAATTAGCAACTATAGGTGATAAAATATTTGAATCTGACTTTATCCTTTTTACCTTAAATGGTTTATCTGCAGATTTTGAATATTTCATTACGGCGGTGGAGCATCGCGAGTCGAGTCTCTCCTTCGGTGAACTCAGAGCAAAGCTACTTATCTATGAGCAGCGTCTGTTATCCTTTCACTCGGCTCCCTCACCGGATATGGCCCTCACGGCGACTGTTGATGGCCATCGTTTTTCTCCATCTCTCCACACGCGCGGGGACAGTCGAAGCAGAGGAGGAGGGTGTCGGTTTAACCCTAAAGGCCACGCTTTCCCCTCCACCCATGGGCCGCCCATTTACTCTTCACCTGGGCCTCGACATTCTTCCTCTTGCTCAACAGATCAGGCCTTGCCTTTCAGCGCACAACACCTTATAACACCAACCCACAAGCCTACTCCATTAATCCCCAGCCCAATTATCAGTCTACCAGGCCCAATCACTCCTATAAACCCCCAACTCAATGTCAAATTTGCTAGAAATGGGGCCATCTTGCAGCCCATTGTCTGTACAGATACTCAGAATCTCAAAATCGTCCCCTCCACCCTCCACCTGACCATAAACACCTGTCCACTGCCTTTACTGCCTTAAATATACAAGACACCTCCAACTCCTCTACCTTCACCCATAATACTCTCACCGAATGGCTTCTTGACACTGCTGCCACCAATCATATGACACCGGATCTCCACTTTGTTGACTCTAAAACTCCATACAGTGGTCCCCACCAAGTGATTGTTGGTAATGGTCAAACCCTACCCATCTCCTCCACTGGTGATGTCATCTTATCCACTCCAACTCGTCTTCCTTTTCAATTATCATCTCGTGTTTCTACTATGCCTTTACAACTTATTCATTGTGATATTTGGAGTCTCTCTCCATCTATCTCCATTTCTGGTTACCGCTATTTCATTCTTTTCATTGATGATTTTAGTCGCTACACCTGGATTTCTTTAACTCACAAAAGTCAAGCACTTTCTCAATTCCAAAATTTCAAAACTACATCTGAAAGTCTTTTTTCATCCACTATTAAATCTTTCTAATGCGATGGAGCTCCTGAACTCATCAAAGGTCCCTTTGCCACCTTTTTAACTACACATGACATCTCTTACTACATTTCGTGTCCTCATACTACACAACAAAATGGTCTTGCTGAATGCAAAATTCGTCACATAACTAAAACTAGCCTTACCATTCTTCTTCATGTGTCTTTACCTAAGTCTTTCTGGTTTGATGCCTTTTCTACAGCCACCTATCTCATCAATCTTTTTCCCACACCTGTCCTTAATCAAAAATCCCCACATGAAGCTCTTTTCCTCACCCCACCTGATCTCTCCCACCTTCGTGTTTTTGGGTGTGCTTGTTTCCCTTTTCTTAGATCTCAACGTGTAGACAAACTCTCTCCCAAGTCCTTGCACTGTGTATTTATTGGGTATTCTTTACAATACAAAGGCTACCACTGCTTTGACCCTATCACCTCCAAAACTCACATCTCACACCATGTTCGCTTTCTTGAAACTATTTTTCTCTTTGCTGCTTCCTCTCCACCCTCATCCTCCACATCTTCTCCCTATGTTATTTCTCTTCCACTACTTGTACCACTGTCTTCTCCACTAGTTCCAACCATACCATCTCCACCACCCTCAACTATATCATCTCCACCACTTTAACACCACATGACCACCCGCACTCGTGATAACACTCGTGTTCTTCGGATCCTTTCTGACTATGTTACCTATTCCACCTTTACCCAAATCTTAAACGAACCAGATCCCACCTCCTTCACTCAAGCAAACAAATTTCCACATTGACGCCAAGCCATGCTTGATGAGTTCAATGCTCTCCATTGCAATCATACATGGATCCTTGTTTCACCACCTCCTAATGCTAACATTGTTGGATGTAAATGGGTTTTTCGAACTAAATAAAATTCTGATGGTACCCTAGATCGATACAAAGCTCGTTTTATTGCCAAAGGATATCATCAAACTCCTGGTCTTGACTACACTGACACCTTTAGTCCTGTTATCAAACCCACGACCATTCTCCTCATCCTCACCATTGCCCTATCCAAAAATTGACCCATTCGTCAACTTGATGTTCATAATGCCTTTCTTAATGGAAATCTTCACGAACCAGTTTTCATGACCTAACCCCCTGGCTTTATTGACCGTCATCGACCTTCTCATGTATGTCATCTTCACAAAGTCTTTTATGGTCTGAAACAAGCTCCACGAGCATGGTTTCATTGTTTAAGTCAAAAATTATTTGACCTCAATTTCACTTCTACCAATTTTGATATATCCTTATTTGTTCACTCCACCTCTTCCCATACCACGTTCTTCCTAGTTTATGTTGATGACATTTTACTCACTAGCTTCTCCCCATCTGTTCTCACTCATCTCATTACTGAACTTAATTATGCCTTCTCTATCAAAGATCTTGGTCCTCTTTATTATTTTCTTAGCATCGAAGCTACGCCCACATCTACAGGCCTTCTCCTTACCCAAACTAAATATACCAAAGATCTTCTTCGCACAGGACTTGCTCAGTCCAAACCCACCATCACACCCATTACTCCTACTTTTTCTCTATCCAAAAATCATGGTACACCCCTCTCTGATCCTTTTGAATGCAGAAGCATTGTTGGTGCTCTCCAATAGCTTTGCATTACTCGTCTTGACATTCAATTTGCAGTCAATAAAGTCTCCTAATTTTTTCATTGTCTTACCGACATTCACTGGACTGCTGTTAAACGGATACTTCGGTACCTTTGTTCCACATCCTCCTCTGGTATCTACTTAACACGCACAACATCTCTCCCTATAAATGCATATTATGATGTTGATTGGGCAGGGTGTCTTGATGATCATCGTTCTACATCTGGTTATTGTATCTTCTTGGGTCCAAATCTCATCTCCTGGAGTGTCAAGAAACAACATACAGTTGCTAGATCCAACACTGAAGTTGAGTATCAAAATATTGCTCTTGCTGCTGCTGAAGTTTGTTGGCTTAAATCTCTTCTTGGCAAAATTGATTTCTCTCACCGACCACCGGCTCTTTGGTGTGACAATCTTGACGCCACGTTTCTTGCTGCCAATCCCATCAATAATATTCGTATAAAACATATTGAAATTGATATTCACTTTGTCTGAGATCTGGTTGCCAACAAAGCATTGTCAATTCAACATCTTCCTTCAAGTCATCAAATTGTCGACATTATGACCAAAGCTCTATCTTCATCTACTTTTCAAAATTTTCGTGGCAAGCTTACTGTGGCTACCCGTCGTGATCTTAAGGGGAACTGATAAACATATGCAGATACATGCAAATCCTTATGCAATCCCAACAACAAATATCTGATTTCATTTCAAATGTATTTGATTTTATTATATTTGATTTTATCTTGTGATTTTCATTATCTTTATAGATATCATATACATGTGTAAATACCGTGTAAAGTCACTCATGATAATGATTGTATCCCTTCAATTACTTTCTTCTGTTCTTTCGGGTTCCAACACAATCCATCAGCTAAGGAGTGACTTAGTGTTGGAATTGTAATAAAGATGCCTACAAGAATTTATAGATAATGCAAATAAGTTGGTGGGCGTTGAGCGATCGCAATTTGTCTTATGAACCTTCACATGTCTTCCAACTCACACACACACACACCCCCCCTCCCCCACACTACTTATAAATCCCTTTGCATTTCAGTTTATATCATATTCCATCAATAACACGCTCTGACTTGACTCAGACATACCCCAGCTAATAACCTTAGTTTAATTTACACATTCATTCATCGCAACAGAACCTTAAACATCTATTACAACACACAAATATACACACAGACACACCTATTTCTTTCTCAAATGTGTTAGAAACCCCATGCTCTTTGCCTCTCGAGACTCTCATACACATACACACATTCAAGACTCTCCTCTCTCTTTCTCTCCTTTCGCTCACTCTTAATTTCCACTTATTTCTTTCTCAAATGGATGTTACTATACTACTTTATGCTTTCTTGATCCTCTATCCGCTCTTCTTTCTCTGGAAGTGGGTCAATGGGAAGAGGGACCAGGAATGTTATATTTTGGACTATGAGTGCTATAAGCCAGCAGATGATAGGAAGCTTGACACTGAGTTCTGTGGAGAGGTTATAAAGAGGAACACCAATCTTGGACTCAATGAGTACAAGTTCCTCTTGAAAGCCATTGTCAGCTCCGGCATTGGCGAGCAAACCTATGCTCCCAGGATCATGTTCGCTGGTAGAGAAGAGAGCCCCACACTAGACGATGGAATCTCGGAGATGGAGGAGTTCTTTCATGATAGCATCGAAAAATTGCTCGCCAGATCAGGAATTTCTGCCCAAGAAATCGACGTCCTCATCGTTAACGTGTCGATGCTGGCTGCTGTTCCCTCCTTAGCTTCGAGGATCGTTAACCACTACAAAATGCGGGAAGATATCAAGGTTTTTAACCTCACTGGAATGGGGTGCAGTGCGAGTCTTATATCGGTCAACGTTGCTCAGAACATCTTGAAGACTTACAGGAATGTCCATGCCCTAGTCGTCACTTCAGAGTCCTTAAGTCCCAACTGGTACGCAGGCAACGATAGATCGATGATTCTCGCAAATTGTTTGTTCCGTTCAGGTGGCTGTGCAATGCTGTTGACAAACAAAAGGTCCCTGAAACACCGTTGCATGTTCAAGCTCAAGTGCCTTGTGAGGACTCACCATGGAGCCAGAGAAGAGTCATATGACTGTTGCATACAAAGAGAAGATGATCAAGGTCGCTTAGGGTTTCACCTAGGCAAGAGTCTCCCAAAAGCAGCAACACGGGCCTTTGTCGACAACTTCAGAGAGATAGCTCCAAAGATCTTACCAATTAGAGAGTTACTTAGATTTATGGTCCTAACATTTATCAAAAAGTGGACACACAGCTCCACAAAAGGAGGAGGATCGACGGGTCCTAAAGCTGCGATCAACTTCAAAACAGGAGTTGATCATTTCTGTATTCACACTGGTGGCAAAGCAGTGATAGATGGGATCGGAATGAACCTAGACCTCAGCGAGTACGACTTAGAACCGGCAAGAATGACACTGCATCGATACGGAAACACGTCGGCGAGCAGTTTGTGGTATGTGTTAGCATACATGGAGGCCAAAAAGAGGTTGAAGAAGGGAGATAGTGTTTGGATGATAAGCTTTGGTGCAGGCTTTAAATGCAACAGCTGTTTGTGGGAGGTGGTGAGGGACTTAAACGAGGGTAATAATGCATGGAACGACTGCATTAATGAGTACCCACCAGACTCTTTGGCTAACCCATTCATGGCGAAGTATGGATGGATCAACAATGAAGACCCTAGCACCTTTGTAGTTCCTCGCTGAGAAGAAAGAAAACAAAGGCAATATTCATTTCTTTCTTAATTTTTTCCTTTTAATTATTTTTCGGATTAAAAAGAGCTTCTCCTTCTTATCTCACTTTCTTTTTCAAAATTTTCTCCTTCTCTCTGGGAATATTTGCTCACTATATTCCAATCTTTTTTTTATATTTTATTGAATCCCTCAGTGGAATTCATAGCCCAATAACTTCTGTTGCTTCCAGTAGGATGAGAAGGGTCCTACCCTATTAGTAGGAGGATGTAATTTCCTTCATTTTCTTTAATTTTTTTAAGTTTTTCAAAAATTTCAATTTATTGGCCTTCTTCCACAGATTGTTGATGGGAACCTCTGCGTTTAATTTGTTTCTACTGTACTTTTGTTATTGGTGGAAAATAGAAGTCATCTTTTGCTTTAATACATGTCCATCTAGATCTCTTGTTCTTTTCAGAATATAGACATAATAATCCTGTGTTTAGCTATATGTTGCATGCGTTTGCATGGTTTGGTGGAATTGGGTTATGCAATAAATTGATGGGAGGAAAAAGACACAATGTTTGAAGCCCTGTCCCACCAGCCACCAACACATGGACTTGATAAGCTTTGCTTACTATACTATTGTATAATTATTAAGAGAGCGGCAGTAATTGCAGAACCTGTGGAGACAGACAGGGGACCAAAATAGCTATAGGGAGGTCTTCGATTATCACTTTCATCATGAAGAGGGACTTTCGATGTCCCTATTAGCTTCTTCATTGGCCTTTTAAGTGTCTCTCCACGTCCTTTCATGTGATTTGGTTAAAAATATCCTGTTTTATAGCAGACCCCTATAAAAAGAGAGCAGCGAACATAATTTTCGTAACTTCAAGTTCAAATTTTCATGACTCCAAATTTTATTAGTTCTAAGCCAATATCTTTATACAAGTTTCTTGATCTTAATTTAACGTTTTCCAATTTGGAAATTAGCTTCTTTTTCTTAAATATATTACAGTTGATGCCGTAGGATGCAATTATTCAGCTACGATTGATATATAGTATAGTACGTCTCTCACTATATATATGTTTTCTTCCAATTTTCTTCCTTGCATATGTACGTTTTCCTTTTCTACTTTTCTTACAAAAGCTCCTTTATATAAATGTTATTGAATCCTTCTAGTTAAGAGCAGATCGTTATCCTATCGAACAAACTAGAAAATATAAATAATATGTTGATTGTAAAAAAGTTCACTCATAAATTCAACTCATCATCATATTCATATAAAACGATGGTAAATATTCGCATTCTGGAGTACACTCGATTAATTATATACGCAAGTGAAGATGGTAATTAAGTAGTTGATATTGTAGGGTCTAAGCAGAGAGAAAAGGTTGAAGAACAAGAAAGAAATAGTATAAAATATATCGAAGCAACAGATACAATTTGAGATGGGGTACACAGTCACATATCTGTTTATTTATTTCCAACGTCGTCAAGGACATGTACACGCCTACTCAAACACAACACAGAAATTATTATAAGGAAAAGCTAAAAATATTTGTCTCAATCACATAGTACAAAAAAAAAAAAAGAACCAGCTTATGCTAGGGTCAAAAACCTTAACAACATTCAATGAAATAAGAGAGCAACAATTTTCAGCCCGCACGGGTCGTAGCTCGGTTGACAATTCAGCAGAATAAATTAGGATAAGAACTTAGGTTCGATTCTCGACAACGAAAATACAAGGGTCACTCTACTAGGCGGTCGACCGAGATAAACCATGATTTACCCCCTTCACAATCTGATCGAGCCCAAATGTGAGGACAACTGGAGTAGCAGATTCTACCTTTTGGGACAAGAGAGCAACAGTTTTCAGGAGTCGTGGTCCACACCACCTTTTGTCAATAAATACGTACAGCTTATGATACAACTGGATACACCTAGTTGCTCCATAAACACTTGCCTTAGTCTTGGACTGTCCCTTTTTTGGTACTGGAAAGTAAGTTAGATATGTATTATATATATACAAACACAAACACATTAAATATACATATATATGTAAAACGACTATACACAGGGACCCCTGATCATGCAATTATTAACAATTAATATGCCATCTTCAGGATATACCTGTATTTTCATCTTAATTAAGGAGCACATCGACGCTGAAATTTGTAGAGCAGAAACCAAAATTAATTTTATGTCTCTTAATTGTATAATTAGTTTATGAAAATTTTGGAGGTTCCAGGATCATGACTCTGTTGGTCTCCTTGGCTCTACACTTGCTTGGCTTCACATAATAATAGAAAAATGAGTCAAATTAGATCAGTAAATAGTAGTATACGCCATGGAATGAGCGTAAATTTCTATTAATTAGAGCAATTTGAGCGTTTTCCAGTGTACACATATGAACAAACTACAAGCCATTTACGATGACGGGACACATGTAGATGGCTTCATGTGCTATTTAGTAGGATGATAATGGGCGCATTTATTCGCCGCCTCCCCTTGCAGCAATAGTAGGTTGAAGATTTTTATTTGTTCGTTGCTTTTTAAGATTACACAGGACCAGATACAGATTATGATGTTAACCTTAGACTTTATTACACTACATGTGCGAGGTTCTGTTCTACTATTTTTGACTTTTAGCCAAATATGGTTACAAATAGTTGATCTTTCGGTCATAAAATAGTCCATCAATCTATCTGTGATATTCACATACATTGCTTGGGAGAGGAGAGACCATCATTATCATTAATCCACCACACTCCGCTGAAGAGTGTAGGTCAGTCCTGTTCCGAAAGCAAACCCATCTGCAGTTGCTTCCCTTGTCTCCCGAAAATGTTGAGTCTCTTGCTCTGACCATATACCCACACAGAATTGAGCAGGATTAGAAAGTATTGGTTAACAAATTTCATGTCTTCAGAATTTTTACCTTTCAGGATTCGAAAGAAAAGAATATCAGAACCTTCCAAAATAACGTCGCCTTAATTTGCATCATTAACAAGTACTATCCTTCTATTTTCAAAGAAAATATCTCTGAATTTGACAATGACGTTTCCTTGAGCTAATGGCTTCACCCCAAAAAGATTTCAATAAAAGCCTCATCATGCTGTTGTACGCTTTTTCCGTTGAGGATCATGTCCTCTAAACTCCCCTAATATTTAAGTCATTTATATGCAACTTATGTTAGATTAGGAGGTGGCATATACATCTTCGGTTATGGAGCGAGATTTTTTGTCCAATTTTATAGTATTGAATTTTGTTTAATGTATAAAATGATGTTTTAACCATTAGACAAGGTTGAACATTTTCTAAACTCATGTCCCGTGATTAAAACAACATCATTTTAAGCATTAGACAAGATTTGATACTATAAAAATTGAAAAAAGGATCTGAACTCCTCTCTCTATGCAAACGTTCTCAATTCAAAGTTGAATTAAGATTGGACCGGTTAATATTTGTTTTCTAATGAACCACAATCCTCTAGCTTTTGTATTATTGATAGTAAACACTATCTATTGTTGGAAACTTGATGGGCTCTACATAGAATATGAAAAAAATAAAAAACAAAGTCTTTTGCAAGAGCTACAACTCTTTTTATTTCTTCCTCACATGTTGCACACTCATTCTCACACAATATACTACTGCATTTTTCTTTTTGTTTCACTTCATTCACTTTTTAAAGTACAAGAGATGGGCTGGCCTTTATATAGGCATTGTAAACCGACATAGAGGACAATAAGTAAATGTAGGGGATGACATGTGTCCCCGTATGTATTCTAAACACAACAAAGTAACACTCAAACTTTGATACCTCCTATACTTATGTTTTGATATAAATAACACAACACTAAAACTTTGACTCCTACATTTCTAGACTATTAAGCAAGTATTTGGAGTCATACACGTCAATCTCTAAGCGTCCAAAAGAGAGTTTGCTTTCTAATACTCCCCCTCCAACTCGACTTCGCATACCAAGTTTTTCTCTCAATCTGCGGAACACTTCACTGTTTAATGGTTTTGTAAAAATATCTGCGAGTTGATCTTCTGTTCTACAAAGCACCAATTTCTCAATTTTGTTTTTCACCTGCTCCTAAATAAAATGGCATTTTATGTGTTTACTTCGATTACGTGCCACTGGATTTTTTTCAAGTGATATGGCAGACTTGTTGTCAACATATATTCTTATCGGGCCTTCTTGTGCGTGATCTAACTCACTTAAAATATATCTTAACCACATTGCTTGACATGAACTAACTGTTGCAGCTAAATACTCAATCTGACATGTTAAAAGGACAACCGTTTATTGCTTCTTGGATGACCATGAAAATACTACTAACCCAATATGAAAGGCATAATCAGAAGTACTTTTTCTATCATCTACATCTCCACCATAACACTATATGAATAACCAATTAATTTCGAATTTTGAGAATGTGTATAAAATAAACCTTGGTCAATTGTACCTTTAATGTATCTCAAAATTCTTTTGTTGCATCAAAGCGATCTTGTTTGGACTTCTCCATATATCTGCTAACTAGTTTAACTGCATACATAATATCTGGTCTTATGTAGGTTAGATACCTCAAACTCCCAACCAAACTCTTGAATAATGTTAGATCTATAGATTTTCAGTCTAAATCAATTTTTAACTTTATGCTTGTTTCGACAGGCGTGGCTATTGGATTGCAATCTTTCGTTTTAAATCTCTTTAAGACTTCATTTGCATACTTCACTTGAGAAATAAAAAATTTCTTCTTCTGTTTGCTTCACTTCGACTTTAAGGAAGGTGGACATTTCACCAATATCAGTCATCTTGAAGTTTTTAGTCATGGCTTTCTTGAAATCATCAAACATACCTGGATTATTTCCTGTGAAAATAATGTCATCCACATATAAGCATATGATCATGATATCTCCTTGTTTATTTTTCTTTGTGTATAATGCATGCTCATACGGGCTTTTTACAAATCCGTTCTTTTGAAAGTACTCATATATTCTTGTATTCTAAGCCCCCGAAACTTGCTTCAATCCATAAAGAACTTTTTTCAGTTGGTAGACTTTGTTTTCATGATCTTTCTTGATACATCTAGGTGGTTTTTCAATATAAACTTCTTTTTCTAAGTAACCATTAAGAAAAGTTGACTTTACATCCATCTGGTAAATCTTCCATTTGTTTTATGCTACAAGTGCTATAAGAATTTTGATTGTATCAATTCTTGCAACTGGAGCAAATACTTCTTCATAATCAATTCCATATTTTTGTTTATAGCCTTTCGTGACTAATCTTGCCTTATATTTTTTTCACATTTCCTTCTTGATTGGTTTTTTTCTTATATACCCACTTGACTCCGATTAGTTTATGTCCTTTTGAAAAACTGGTCAATTCTGATGTATCATTTCTTTGGATGACACCAATTTCTTCATCCATTGCTTTTTCTCACTTTTCGTCTCCAGCAGATTCTTTGTATGTCATTGGATCACAAGCAGCCATTAGACAAAACAATAAATAGTCAAATGATTCTATTCACTCAATAACATCATAGAAATTACTAAGATTTCTTGTTTTAATTGGTGCTCCTCCTAAATTTCTGCTGCTGCTACTGCTACTTGGCGTTGACAATGTTGATGCAGGAGTTATTGGTAGACTTTGTGGAGGAGAATGATCATCTTATTGTTCTTGCAAATCTAGGTCATCGTCATCTTTATCATCAAAAAACATTCCTTGAATGTTCTTTTCTTCTTTGCTCCATCTCCAGTAGTTTGCTTCATTGAACTCAACATCTCTTGAGATGACCACCTTCTTGGTTAAGGAGTTGTACAATGTATATGCTTTACTCCTATTGTCGTAGCCAATGAAAATGCATTTCTCCTCTTTGTCATCCAACTTCTTTCTTTTTTGGTCAAGAATATGGGCATATGCAATGCACCCAAAAATCCTGAGATGTACAACATC
>JANTPM010000245.1:10951620-10963093 GCA_025434745.1 Erythroxylum divaricatum | reverse complement strand
ATCATTCCATACCCCATCTTTTTCATTTACTTCCATACAATCATTGTCATCATTCATATTGTTCAAGCCTTCCATAACTAAATGTAATAACATATAAGTGACATCAATCAAAATAATATTTACAAAGAATTAAATGCTAATTATAGTTTAAAATAAACATGTGACAATGCATTGTACTCTACACTAGAAAAAACATCAGTTCTCTACATTAACAAGACCTATTACGTGAAGATAATAAAGTCATGTGGCAGAGTAAGTTCACTTCTGTGACAATAGGAAGACAATATATGACAGAAAGAGAACCTTTTTCTACTTTTATTTAGTTAGGACTTAATGAAAGATGATGACAACATCTACATATGTATCAAATTCAACTCACTGTTATAAGTTATTCTACAAATATTTAATGTTTCAATTCTCAGGTCTCCACGCTTATAAGCTATTGTACAAATATTTAATCTTTCAGTTCGTGAAGGCAAGGCTTGTGAAGAAAAGAATGTCTTTAGGATAAAGCCTCCATTAAATGCCTCCACATTCCACCTTAAATGACAGGAAGACAAGAATAGTACTTTAATCTATGCTACATTAAAGAGACGTGAAGCTAAGAAGAAAATAAGGCTTCACAATAAATGTGTGAAGACAAGAATGTCTTTGTAAGAATAAAGCCTCCATTAAGTGCCTCCATGCCACATTAAATGACATGAAGACAAGAATAGCTATAAAGTCATGTGCTCTATCCATTCTATGCAAAGAATGACGTAAATTCTAAGAATAAAACAGCTATGAAGCCGTGAGAAAAAAGAAAACAGCTATAGCTGTCTCTGCTTTAAATGACGCAAGGATCAAGAAAATAACTATAACGTTATTTCAAGACTGTTCTGTGTTGGTTCCTTATAAGAACCGGTTTGTCGCAAACAAATAAAGTTTCGTTATGTTTAGCAGGAGGTGAAGCAAAAACTAAACACCAAACACTTCACACAAAAATTGTTCAGAGGAAGAGCACGAAAATTGTTTAGAGGAAGAGCGAGAGTATATCTCTTCTTTATCATCACAAAAAAATGCAGAAGTTTATGTTTAAAACAGAAGTTCTACTTGTTGCTTTTAGTAAATATGACTACTATTATTTTCTTCATGTCTCTCTTCCTTTCTACAGTTCTATATTGGTTCATATCGCATAAGAAAACAAACCTGGAGATATTGGGGGAAGATGTAGAAGCAGAAGACGAAGTCGACGGCGTAAAGGAGAGAATGTTTTGTGAAAAAAGGTTTCAAAATAGATGAAAATCTATTTTCAAAAATTACAAAAACGTTATTTTTATGTTTTCGTAAAATAGTTATCATTTTTTATTTTTAAAAACGAAATACACAAACATGTTTAACCAAACACGATTTTAGGAGTTGTTTCTAAATTTACAAAAACCACAACAACAAAAAAGAAAACAAATAGCCCCTTAGATATTTTTAAATTTTGATATCAAAGAAAGTTGCCCTAATATATGGGTTAGAGAGAGATTCTCTACCTTCTCCCTAACCAACCAACCAACCTACCTACCTATCCTTATTCTTTACCTTATTGTTTCTAATCCTTGCACATTCCTATCCATCTCCTACCACTTAACATTGAACCAGCTTCTTCCTAATCCATTTCTCAACTTCTCAGTCTTTAGTAATAACCTTTTCCTTCAAAAGATAGCATTGGGGTCCTTTTACTTTTATATTTGCTTTCTTGCCTTTAGACTTTCTGTTTATGATAACTGCATTTATAAAGTGGATTTTTGTCAAACTTGTGCCTTCTTTTTAGACACTATACAAACCCCCAAACTAACCTTCAAGCAGGGCTCTGCCAAAGAGGATTTTCCTCCTTTACCCTTCTTTAGTATAGTACAGGTTCCTTTATCCTCCTTCCAATAACTTAGAGAAAGGGGAAGCAAGCAATAGGAGTGAGCATTAATCTCTCACTACACTTATGCCCTCTGTTAAAGATGGGAAACTTGTTCCTTCCTTAGGACTGGGACAAAAGACCTATTTTCCTTGTAATACAAGGATGGGAAACATCAATATGAAAAAATAAATGATTAATAGATGCACTAATAGCAAAAGATAAATATATTATATTCAAATTTTCCTCTAAAGCTCAAGCCCTTAAGATCATAGAGGAAGGAAGATGACATGTTTCTAAATTCCCACTTTTCTTGCAGTCTTTGCAACTTGAATTCCAATTTTAATCTAACGTACATAGAGTTATTCTTATGTGGGTGAATTTATACAATGTACCTCTTGAATATTAGATAATAAAGGGGTTAAGTATGATTGTTAGTTTCTTAGGCAAACCCCTGTGCTTGGATGACAATACAACAAAAAGGAAGAGATTGAGATTTCCTAAAATGTTTATTAATATGGAGCTCTAAAATTTTTTACCTGAAACCATTCTAGTTATTAGATTGGGACTTGATGGAGCTCTCTATGAAGGATGATGTTCCACTACTATAGTGGAAGCGCTCTCTTATTTCTTAAGGTAAAAGATGGATACCTATGTGTAGTTTTTTTTGGAAGGGGTGATTATGGGGAGTTAATAGGAGAGGGGAATGTTGAACAAGGACAAGGAACTAGTATCACTTTGGAGGAACCATCTCCTTGCCTTTCCACAAAGGAGCATCACATAGAAAATCTTATAGTTGTTGATGAAAAGTTGGTTAATCGTGAAGAACAACTTGACACTAATCCTAACCATATTGTTGAAGAGCATGTTAATGTTCATAACCATATGGACACTAATCCTTCGCCTTCTGGTGAAAGTAAGGAGGATAGACCCCCTAAATGGGGAATTTTAGTCAGTTACCAAAAGGAGATCCAACAAGAGCCAAGATAAGGGTTCTAAAAATAAATATATTGATAAATGAAAATCATTATATGAAATGTAAAGGGGATCAATGGCCCTAAAAAGCTATCAGCTTTAAAGGATTTTGCCTATAATACAAAAATATGGATTTGTCCTCTTTTGGAAACTAAAGTTAGATTTGAGAATCTTAGGATTCTAAATAAATTGGGCTTTAGGTGGAAATTTATTTCTAACCATCAAGCTCATAGTTTTGGGAGAAGTAGTATAGGATATGATCCTACTATTGTGGATGTTAAAGTTTTTAAAGTGGAGATGCAAGTAATCCATTTGAGATGGAAATTTATTTAGTAAAAGGTTGAAATTTTTTCCTTAGTGATTTATGGTGCTAATCATGCTTTTCAAATAAAGTTCTTATGGGACAACTTGATAAAATTCTAGAAGAGAGCGAATAGACCTCGGTTACTCTATAGGAATTTCAATTATACCTGATATAAAATTAAATCTGATGGTCATTTCAACATAAGAAACTTCTCATCTAATTTTAGTGATTGTGTGGAAAAATTGGGAGTATTTGACTTAAAGTTTTGGGGTCATTTCTGCAAATGGAGTAACAAATAGAATAACAAATGGGTATTAAAAAGGAACTTGAACTATACCTAGGTAAACTAGGACCAGATAAGCCACTTTCTTGATAGTGTAACTTCCTATTTGGATCTTCTTCTTTTTTTATCATTCCCCAATCTAGGTAGAGAACCTTTTTTAAAAACAAGAAAGGAGAGGTTGTTAGACCCCGATCTTTAAGTGAAATTTAGAAATATAAAAAGTATGAAATAAGTAAGTTTGTATATGAAGTTTGTAATAGATGTGTTTATGTTTCAAGAAAATTGATGAGAAAAGGAATTGATAGATTATGATGACTTTGAGATTTAAATAGATTTGTATGGTTTATAAAAGTTAAAGTGAATGAGGTTATTGAAAATTAAGCTTAAAATCAAGAAATAAAGAGAAAAAGTGTGAAAATTTGAAGAATTAAGAAAGTTGACTTTTGGTGATAGAAAGTTTGACTTAAGAGTTGACTTTTTGATTTAGGCCAAATTTAAGCAAATGATCTATATGAAACTTGTAGCTACTGTTGAGAGCTTTCTATCGTTATAAAGTTTGCTATTTTTGAATATCGGGAATAAAAGTTTTGATCAGTCAAAGTTAGGGTTAGTTTATTTTGTTTGAAAAATGCTATAAAGAAGTGAAATTACAAAAAATTATTGTTTATGTTTTTAAAAAATAAAGAAAGAGGGTATTGATTTGAATTTTTTCCAAATGTTTTGGAAAAATTGGACAAGTTTTTGATAAAATAAGGAATTTTCTGAAATTATAGAAATTGTTATACAAGTTAGAATTATTGTTTAAAATGTTTTTTAAAAATTGTTATAAATTTATGAAATTCGTTATGCTTGAAGAATTTTTATTAATTATGAATTGATACTTTTTGTTACATATATATGAATTATATAAAGTGCTGCATTTTTGTGTTTATGAACGGTTGCGAAGCGAATATGATTTTGTTTATTATGTGATTGATTGAGGATTTGTAATTGCATTTTAAATTGCTATATGAACACATGTGATTGTGAATGTGTCATTTCTTTTATCTTTAGTCAATCTCATTCAAATAATCTCAAATCATAATAATCTTCTTAACAATAATATAAATCCCAATTTACACAAAATACAAAAAATACAAAATCGAATAACAGAAAGGAATAAGAAAAAGAAAAGAAAAATTTTTTTATACCGGTTTCGGATAGTTTAGTCTAGGTTTCGAACGTGTTAGTCTGTTTAAGATGTATGTTATCGGATGTCGGATCTGTTTTCGTTTTATCTCCGTGTTATGATTTGATTCAATTCGTGTGTTCATCCGCTTTCGATTTCGTTTCCACAGTTCGTTATGCGATTTGTTCGCTTTTGATTCGTTTCACATTTGAATTTGCTTTCCGATTTCGATTCACTTCCAATATGTTTTTGTTTCCGCTTGTGATTTCGATTTGTTTTTGCTTCGCCTTGACTTCCGATCCATTTGTTTCTTTCGCATTATGAATTTCTGATATATTTCTGTTTCAGTTTTTGTCGATTTTTTTATTCCGTTTTCTGCTTTTCCAATTGGGATCTGGTTCCGGATCGGGTCCCAACAATATCGATGAGTGTGGTTTTGATAAAATCCTAGGAAAATCTATCATTGGCTTTTTCAAGATCCATCTTGATGGCAAGAATTCCTTTTTGTCCCGATTTTCTTTTCATTAAGTGTATGACTTTTTGGGCAATGATAATATTGTCGATAATCTGTCTACTAGGTACAAAACTATATTGAATCGGCATTACGAGATCTTCTAGATGAGGTTTGAGCTGATTCACAATGATCTTAGTAATAACTTTGTAAAACATTGAATATAACGCTGTTGGCCTGAATTGAGTGATTGACGTAGGTGTGGGGATCTTCGGTATAAGAACCATAATGGTACGATTTAGTTCAGATTCCCAGACTTCATACCGAAATATTTTCTATATGAACAAAATCAGTGACGATCCGACAGTGTGCCATTGAGATTAGTAAAATAAGGTAGTAAATTCATCAAATCCTGGAGCCTTATTCAGAGCCATATCAAAGAAAGCATTCTTGACTTCATCTCGGCTGAGAGGGTTTTGCATGTCTATTATAGCTCGATATGAAAGAGTAGGGAAAGAGCCTGTGAGTTGTAAATTCCTAGAAGGATGAATTTCTTGCATGTAAAGATTCTCAAGGAATTTTTTGCTATCTATTTGATGCTCTCAGTGTCCGATCCCGCATTCCCATTCTCATCTTTCAGAGACATAATCCTTGTTTTCTGATGGCGGGCCGTGGTGATAGTTTGATAATACCTAGTGTTTCTATCTCTCTAGCTTAGGCATTGACATCTTGAGCGTTGATGCCAATAAAGTTCTTCTTGGTACAGGACATGTTCCAATTCAGATCAGAGATATTCCTCTAGTTCACGTAGAGAATGTGAGTCATGATCTTCCAGAATTTTTTGAATCCCTTTCAGTCTTGCCATAAGCTGTTTTTTTCGACGAAAGATGTTTCCGAATGTACTTGAGTTCCATTGCTGTAAAGAAGTTGAAAGATTGTGTAGAGATCCACTCAAGTCAGTTCCATTAGGCTTCCAGTTCGCTTCGACAAGCTGATCAAAACCTTCTTGTGTCAACCAACCTGCCTAAAATCTGAAAGATCTAGGCGTCGGTTGAAATTGAGTATCTGGTTGTAGGTTAACAAGCAGCAATCGATGATCTGACTTTAAGAAGGGGAGGTGACTAACTAAAGTATTCTTGAAAGTTGATTGCCAGGCATTCGAGCAGAGAACGTGATCTAATTTGGCTAGTATCTGTCCTCTTCTCCAAGTGAACTTTGGCCCTGTGAATCCTAGATCGTGAAGTTGGCAATAATGAACACATTCCCGAAATTGAGCATTGACTATAGGTTGTAGTCTTGAGCCTCCTCTTTTATCATTGCATTCAAGTTTGGCATTGAAATCACCACCTAAATCCACGATTTAGAAGTGATCCTAGCAATTTTTTGGAGATAATTCCATAGAAAATGCTATAGGGAATATGTAGGGCTGACATAGATAGCTGTGAAGTCAAAAGAATAATGTCCCCATTCAATATTCAATATTCAATATTCAATATTCATATAGACGAATTGTTTGTGAGTCAGGTACTAAGGCGATCTCACTTTCTGATGTCGAGTCTTTTACAATATCTGGTGGACGAGAAGGAGGCAGAAGGTGAGCAGGAAGTGACGATGGCATGGTGATATCCATGCATACATCTTGCATTTCTGTTGCTATGCCCCCGCAACCCTCATCCTCTTGCATGGTTTCTGTTAAGGCGTGGTCGTTTATGATTAAAGTTGCATGGGAGGGGATGGAGATTGCTATGTGTTGAACTGTGTTTGGCTGAGGTGTCTTAGATGACGACGTTGTGTGGGCTGGAGAGTTTCTTTGATTCGTCGTGTGGGCCCTGGAGGGGGTTGGATTTATTTAATGTCTACGAAACCAGCATGTCTTTGGTCTGGTTGGGAATGGGTCCATTAGAAGATGACCCTGCTGGTCCATGACTTTTTGCCCACATATGGATCTTGGGAGGCAAGCGTCTGTGGGTGTTTACGTGAGGAGTGGATGCCTCTCCACGAAGGTTATCCTCCTCTGTAGTAGGGTTACCGTTGGCAAGTTCCATCAACACCTGATCAGTCAAAATATTATACCTCAATCCCTTCAATTCCTCTTGATTGGCTCTATTCCTCCTGTCACCTCTGAGAGTCGTTGCTCAATTTGGCTATTGGCGGGGTCGATGTCGAACCTGTATCCAAGCTCCATAGACCTCCGTCTGAGTGTCGTCCGTCGTTTGTTCTATTCGTGATTCAACTAGGTTAGTCGTCCCCGTCCCGTTTATGGAGTCCCTTAAATCCATCAGTTCTTGACATTTTGTGGGGCAAACTGTGGCTCCATGGCTGACCAATCCACAAGCGAAGCAAATTTGAGGTAAACTTTTGTAAGCCACTTTAATGCTTTCTCCATCGAGTTCGACTATGGATCTAAGGGGGGAACTAAGATCGATATCTACTGCGACTCGAGCAAATTTTCCTCGTTGTGAATTTTGGGTGTTTTCATCTATCTTAACAGTGTGTCCGATCAAGTTCCCAAGGGCTTTGAGTATGGAGGGATGATGCCAAGCGACAGAGAGCTCTGGAAATCTGACCTAGGCGACTACATGTGTAACCTTTCCGGACGAGGGGTGGAATTCTAGAGACCATGGTTGCACGGACAAGACATGACTGGCGATAATCCATGGTCCTTGTGTGAGTGTCTGAATATAATCTTCTTCCTCAACGAAATTAATTAGGTAGAAATCGTTGTCTATGTCAACTATTTTCATGGGGCTGTGGGGTTTTCACATTGATTTGAGTCTTGTTTTGAGTAAAGTGAACCACAGTCTCCTACCAAGTAATTTCACCACGACTACCTTCTCCCATTTTTTGTCAAGTTGTCCTCTGTGTTAGTTTCATCACATTTTCTGTTTTGATTTATTTCCAGTTTGTTTCCTAAACTCTAGTAATTCAGTTTGCGTTCTGTTACGAGAGGCTGTATATATATGACCAAAGTCTATTCAATTAAAGTACAATTTTCCTCTGTTCTTCTCTATATATATATATATATATATATACTTCATATTTGGTATCAGAGCGTCCTCACGAGGTTAGTAGCAAAAAGAAGCGGCAGTCTTCTACGTGTTTCTTGTCATCATGTTAGCAGAAAGTTTTTTTGTGCAACCAACAGTACCAAAGTTTGATGGACACTATGATCATTGGGTGATGCTCATGGAAAATTTTTTGAGATCAAAAGAATATTGGGGTCTGGTGGAGAATGGGATTCCTACAGCAGTAGAAGGTGTAACTCTGAAAAATGGGTAAAAGAAGATCATTGACAATCAAAAGCTGAAGGATTTGAAAGCAAAGAATTATCTATTCTAGCCACTGGCTCAAACAATTCTAGAGACAATTCGTAACAAGGATACAAAAAAAAACATATGGAACTCAAGGAAGCAGAAATATCAGGGCACAACATGAGTTAAACGTGCACAATTGCAGTCTCTTCGTAAGGAGTTTGAAGTGCTTCACATGAAGTCGGGAGAGACAGTAAATGAGTATTTTGCTCGCACTCTTACCATTGCTAACAAGATGAAAGCAAATGGTAAAGACAAAGGAGATGATGCCGTTGTTGAAAAGATCCTGAGATCCATGACTTCCAAGTTTGATTATGTTGTGTGCTCCATTGAAGAATGTAAGGATACAAGCACACTATCCATAGATGAATTACAAAGCAACCTACTTGTCTGCAAACAACGCATGAGTTATTAGGTGGAGGAGGAACATGCTTTAAAGATTACTCATGGGGACCAATCCAGGGAACGTGGTCGAGGTAGAGGAAGAGGAGGTCGTGGAAGAGGCAGACGGTTTTTTGGCAAAGCTACGGTTGAATGCTATAATTGCCATAGGCTTGGACATTTCTAATGGGAATGTACTACAAAACAGCAAGCCAACTACGTCGAGACCAAGGAAGAGACGTTGTTGATGGTATTTGAAGAAATAAAAATTGGTGATTAGGCAGATACATGGTTTCTTGACTCAGGATGCAGCAATCATATGTGTGGGAATAAGGAGTATTTCTTTGATCTTGATGAAAGCTTTAGAGAATCGGTGAAGTTGGGCAATAATTCAAGCTTGATTGCATCAGGCAAAGGAAACGTGAGGCTGCAAATAAATGGGATGACACAGATTATCACAGGTGTGTTTTATGTACAGAAACTTAAAAATAACTTGTTGAGTATTGGGCAGCTGCCAGAAAAGGGACTCGCTATTTTGTTTCAAGGTGAAAAATGCAAAGTGCATCATCCTGAGAGGGGCTTGATCATGAACACGACAATCACTGCTAATCGTATGTTCATTCTACATGTTGTATCACGTCCTATAGCAACTGCGTGTTTCAACACCATAACTGAAGACATGATGCAGCTCTGGCATTATCGATACGGGCATCTCAGTTTCAAAGGTTTGAAGACTCTTCAACAAAAGAAGATGGTGCATGGCTTGCCACAGATTCAGGCTCCGTTAAAGTTATGCAGGGACTGTTTGGTAAGAAAGCAGCAACGGGATCTGTTTCCAAAGAAGAGTAATTGGAGAGCTTCTCAACCTCTAGAATTGGTTCATGCTGACATTTGTGGACCAATTAAACTTATTTCAAACAACAAAAAGAGGTATTTACTCACTTTTATTGATGACTTTAGCAGAAAATTATGGGTGTATTTCTTAATAGAGAAGTCAGAAGCCTTTACTGTTTTTCAACGATTTAAAATTCTTGTTGAAAAAGAGACAACTACCTATATTAGAAGCTTACGTACAGATCGTGGTGGGGAGTTTACATCACAAGAATTCAACAATTTTTGTGTTTTACATGGTATAAAGAGACAATTGACAGCTACATACTCACCACAACAGAACGGGGTAGTGGAGAGGAAAAATAGAACCATCATGAATATGGTTCGAAGCATGCTTTCAGATAAGAAAATTCCAAAGACTTTTTGGCTTGAAGCAGTCAATTGGACAACACATGTGTTGAATCGAAGTCCCACTTTGGCAGTAAGAAACATGACACCGGAGGAAGCATGGAGTGGAATCAAACCATCAGTTGCGTACTTCAAAGTCTTCGGTTGTATTTCTCATGTTCATGTACTAGATAGTACTCGTTCAAAACTTGATGACAAGAGTTTGCGATGTATTCTACTGGGGTCAGCGAGGAATCAAAAGCTTATTGACTTTATGATCCAGTATTGCAAAAGATTTATGTGAGTAGAGATGTCGTGTTCGAAGAAGACTAGAGTTAGGATTGGGACAAGAGGTACAACAACAACATTGTATGTGACTTGGAATGGGGTGATGAGGAGGCAGAAATCGAGGGAAGGCATGAATCTAATACAGCTGATGAAGAAACAGACTCAGACGAAAATTTATCATCACCAATCAACAACAACACTCATACTCAAGGGAGGACTAGGGTGCCACCAGCTTGGATGCAAGATTATGAAATAGGGGAAGGACTTTCAGAAGAGAAGGTTAACGTGGTCATGTTTGCAGCCCTTGGTACTGATCCTACTCACTTCAAGGAGGCTATAAAAAGTGCAAATTGGAGACAAGCCATGAATGCAGAAATAGAGGCAATAGAAAAGAATGGCACGTGGGAATTGGTGGATTTGCCTCCTGGAGGGAAGAAAATTGGTGTCAAATGGGTATACAAGACTAAAATTGATGAAAATGGTGCCATAAAAAGTACAAGGCTAGGCTTGTGGTTAAGGATATGTACAACAATATGGAGTAGATTATACAGAAGTATTTGCTCCTGTGGCACGTGTGGAGACAATCCGTTTGGTAATAGCATTTGCAGCTCAAAGAGGATAGCTAATACACCAGCTGGACGTAAAGTCAACATTCTTGCATGGAGAATTGCGTGAAAACGTCTTTGTTGATCAGCCTAGTGGTTATGTACGAAAGGGAGCAGAACAAAAAGTCTACAAGTTAAAGAAGGCACTCTATGGACTTAACTAAGCACTGCGAGCTTGGTACAGTCGCATCGAAGGTTATTTCTTGAAGGAAGATTTTGAGAAGTGTGACTATAAATATACCTTGTTCATCAAGACAAAAAAAGATGGGAAAGTATTTATCATAAGCTTGTATGTTGATGACCTCATCTTCACTGGAAATGACGAGTCTATGATAACAGGATTCAAAAATTCCATGAAGGAAAAGTTTGACTTGACAGACCTAGGTAAGATGAGATATTTCCTTGGTTTGGAAGTTCTACAAAGAGCAGATGGAATTTTTATTGGTCAAAGGAAGTATGCCTTGGAGGTACTTTGTTGGGCCCGGGCCCCGGATTCCCCGAATCCCGAGGCGACCCCTCGGCTCTCGCCCGCGCCGAGCACCAAAATCCGCAGACCCGATCCCAACATTTATACATATACATACATAGATATATATACATAATTCGATCA
>JANTPM010000245.1:10864387-10877312 GCA_025434745.1 Erythroxylum divaricatum | reverse complement strand
TTTTCATGTGCATAAATTCACTGTTCATAACTACCAGTATGCATGAACAATCCTAATTAGTCCCAATCACTCTCATCATTTGCCAAATTACTAGTCTACCCTTTCCGTCAGGGGTGGGATGTTACAATAACATATTGGAGTGTACTGTAAGTAATTTAGATGGTCAATTTAGATAGTTTTGCTTTGACTGTTTTGTTCTGCTTGTTGAATTTGATTTATGCTGATTGTGTTCTGAATTTTGGATAATGACAGTCCGAGGTGTTTGATGCATGTTTATGTCATTGGAAGTGCTACTTGTATGTGAATATGATTGACTACTTGCTTTGTACATGAAATGATTGAAATGACCTTGTTTTGATTTAAAATTGTTGAGTCCTAGTTGTGGGTAAATAGGCATGCCTAGAAAGGTTTGCAGCTGCTTCTGTGATACTTTGGTGTCTTCTATTAATGGCACTTTGGTGTCTTCTGGTATTGACACTTCGGTGTTGAGATTTCGGTCACTTCTAGACACTTCGGTTTCGAGACTTCGATCTCTTCTGTATAAGTCTCGTTACTCGCTTCTGTAAATGGATTTAGCAGTCATTTGATTTTGTATTATGATATCTATTTGATTCTGATATAAACCAAATCTTTTGATTCTAAAGGGTTTAAGCCCTCTTGTGATATTCAATTCTGATAATTATAAAAATCTGTTCTGAAATGCATTATGTCTGATTTAATGTTAAGTAATCTTTTAATGCATGCTTATGCTGTTACATGATTCCATATGATGAGTTGTCACTTCATGTATAGATTACTTATTACTCACTAAGCTATATGCTTAGCACGGTGGATTTGTCCCGTATAGGTTTAGAGTGAGGATTATAAAGATTGGAACAAGTCAACCGCAATGGCCAATGGATTTGAGTCTTGTTTTGAGAAAAATGTATTCTGAGTTTGTTGTAGCCTTGTATATGATATATATGACTTTTCAATTTGTTTGAAAGTTTGTAATAACCTTAATACATGTTGGTCTTTGAATTTATGGTATGTAATATGATAGGCACAGTATGAATGATATGTTATGTAATGTATGTTTGCTTGAGATTTTGGAGATGCACGTATGTTATGTTTCATGTGTTTTGGATTTAGTTTTGGTTCTATATTATCTATATGTTCTGTGTATATGGCACTCGCAATATCCTTCCACGGGATATATGTGGGTGTCACAATAGGTCTGAATTATTCCATCTATTCTCATTTTATAACCATGATTCAGACTCAAATTTTCTAATAAAATTAAAATGTTATGCACTATTATGAAATATAAATATAAATCTTTTGTCTAATTTCTTAACCAGTAAGGAACTATTATTAAAAACTCTAGTCTAAGTACTTCTCAACATAATTAGAGATGAGTAAAACTATATGCATCCTTGATACTTTTTGATCTTTTCTCCTCTCTTCCTCTTACCTAGAAACCTTTTCGAGAGAAGTTACCTTTTATGGTTATCTATATTATTAATTATATTCCTAATTCAGTTATAGGTAACATCTCTCCTTGTGATTGTTCATACAATTGTGCTATTAACTACCAAACTCTCAAAGCCTTTAGTAATGTTTATTTTGTTCTTCTTTAACCATATGATATACTAAGTTAGAACTACGAATATGATTATGTTGCTTCCTAAGATACGAGATAGAGTACAAATGGTATAAGTATTGGGATCCCTCGTCCCAAAACTTTGTATCTCACAACATGTAACCTTCTATAAACGTAAGAAGTTTTTCTCTATTTTAAAATTCTAAGTTAAAGAACCCTTTCTTTGATCCCACCATATTCTTATTTCCTGACATTTGTCTTGTAGGATTACTTTCTAACATTTTTAGCAACTCAATATGAGATATTCTGGGTCTCATTGCCTCTTCACTAACTGTATATCCAATAACTCCTCCAAATGATCCCTCTCCATCATTCCTAGATGGATTAGTCAAGTAATCACCTTTCTATCTAACTTCAATATTTTCATATTTGTTACATTATTATTTCTCTATATGAATCGCAGGCCTATGTTAAGGTAAGCTTTATCCTTCTATGGTAGAAAGTAGTGGTAGTAAAAATTACATGCACTTAATAACACTAATACTTGGGATATGGTTTATTTATCTTTAGAAAATTGTACTGTTAATTGGAAATGAGCCGATAAAATTAAGAATCAAGTTGATGAAATTGAACAACATAAAGCCTGACTAGTTGCTAAAGAATTAAACTAAGAGTACAATATTGACTATGAGGAGATGTTTGTTTTGGTAGCTCATTTGACCTTAATCCACAATCTTGTTGCAGGTGTTACTAGCAAGTATTAACACTTATTTTAAATAGACAATGAAAATGCCTTGCTTAATTGTAATTTTACATTAAAAAATGTACATGTAACCTCACTTAGTTATAATCTTCCACCTAATAAGGTTTCTTGTCTTCACAAAGCCTCCACTATGGCTACCCTTGGTTCTCAGTCTAATTCCTATGATCATGTACTTATTCATTTGTAAAACTAATTAAGGTGCACTCTTCTTCTCCTTATATTGATAATATTTTAATTACTAGCAATGACATTTAGGATATTACAACCCTAATTTTTTATGTTAATAATTTAAGACGAACAATTTAGGTAATCTAAGTTATTTTTTGTTTTGAAGTCTCTTATGATGAACTTAATTATTATATGAAACAAGAAAAATATGCCATTAAATTCTTCTCTCGTGCCAGCATTATTGACATTAAGATTACTAGCACTCCACTTGAACCCAATGTTTGTCTTTCTACTATTGATGGGACTTTTGTAATCGATGGTACTCTTGATCCTTAATTAGTTGCAATATTATACATCACACTCTTTTGTCCCAATATTACTTATATTATTCACATTGCCAGCCAATTCATGTAAGTACCTCACACCACTCACTTTTTTGTTGTCCTTTATATCTTTTGGCATATTAGAGATACTCTCTTTCGTAGCCTTCACTTTTGTCTTTCTACTCTACTAGAATTAAGAGCATACTCTGGTGCTGATTAGAGTGGATTGGTCATTGTTTCTTTCTTGTCACATTCCTTATTTCATGGTGCAGTGAGAAACAAACAATTATCTCTCACTTTATCACAAATGCATAATACCGAATTGTTGTAAATACAACATCTAAGCTCCTCTGGTTATATTAGCTACTTTAAGATATGAATGTTTCATCTTCTTCTGTAACTCCTCTCATTTATGACAATCATAATACTATACAAATTGTTCATAATGATGCTTTTCATGAGCGTATCAAATGTTTTGAGATTGATGATCACTTGTCAACTTGTCCTTATTTCATCACAGTCTCATATTGTTGATATATTAACAAAATCGCATCCATCTAAGTGATTCTAAGAACTTATTCGTAAACTCAAAATGTCCAACTCTTTACCACACCTTGAATTTAAGAGGAGATGTTTACATATGTACTCATAGCATAATGTTATATAATGTCTTGTGTAACAATAGTTTGCATTTAGGTATATGTATATCTAAAATAATGTATAAATACCTCCTTTTGTATAATAATTTCGATGCAATAAAATTACAAAACATTTTTCTTGGAGTTCTTTCTATACCAATCATTTATAACTTATGTAATGTCTTCATTCTTTTTTTTCTCCTAATAATTATTGGCTTTTAATTTTTTATATTTCAATATTTACTCAAATTGTAATGTAGTCTCATTTTCCATAGTTTTTGAAATCTAACTTCCAATTTTTTTATTTTTAACTAATCTTGAATTTTCTGAAAAACATAAAATTAATGTTTAAAATTAAATTCTTCTCTAGAAATTAAAACTGATTTGATATAAATTAATTATATCCAACTTAGATAAATGATTTGTGATACAAAACTAAGGCAATTAAAAGTAACATATAGCAAAGTTAAATTGCACTAAAACTAATATAAAAATAATGGCTAAAAATATAAAATTTAGGTTAAATTTAAGTTTTTAAATTTAGAGTCTTACTTGTAATCTGAAAATAACGTGCGCATGTACGTCAAGTAAAGTGGGATCAGTCGGTTGATTCTGTGCATCTCTTTGTCCAAATCATTCACGACGATGCGATAGGTCAGCAGAAGAGATGACGGTTCTCTTCTTCCAATTGTATAACAGAAGCCTCCTGCACGGTTGACCTAATATTTCATCCCAATGAACAGGTGCTTACTAACGTTATAACAGCAGTACACCACATTACAATCACAAGTGATTGAATCTACGCTTGTCTATGGCCATTTTTGACGACGACACAGAAGACTTGGAGCTTGACCACGAGCATAATAATTACGTTTATTTTTAGTGCATCGCATGAGGATGTGCTAATCAAAGGTTTTCTTCTTCTTTTTTTTGCTTCAGATAATTAAAGTTTTATTTTCGATTGGTCGATTTTTGTTGTTGTCTACGAGGTATCTTACGAGGGTCTCAATTATAGGAAGACACATTTAAACCATTCACACCTAGATTAATCTTCGCTTGAACCGGATAAATCTCTTACAAAAGGTAAGACTCTGGCTCCAAGTTTCTTTTAATACCAAAAATTAGACACTAGCTAGTTACCATTACCAGTCGCCAACTACATTTAAGGCTGTAAGGAAATTAAAACACCTTTAACAAACATTATTCAAAGGATGTGAAAAACGAAATGTTAATGTAAAATATTGATGGCGATTAGCTATTAGTTTAGCTTGCCACTTCCCATATAGGGATTGGCTAACCAACATAAATTGACTAATATATATATATTTGCATTATTTAACAATATTTTGAAATGGTTTACCTAATGTCCTTGCTTCAATTAAAGTAATATGAAAACATAACTCCCTTTTTTATCAATCATAATACATTAGATAACCATATATCGTTTGGAACTAAATACCAAAAAAATGGTCCCAACATTTATAAAAGTTATGGATGTCTAAGATGGCCTTATTATAAAATGATTAGTTGCGTGCATGCATTGATTACGTAAACACATAAAAACAAAAAAGAATCATGTTAATCACGATTACCTTAGACTAATCCACAGGCGATTTTACCAACATAAAGTGATTATACATAAAAGACAAAGTATATCATTTCTCTATGTATTTCTATAAGTTTCAAAGTAAGCCTCAGATTGATCTAATACTCTTTAGAGTTGATTTTACAATTATTGCAAAGTAAAGGGTGCCATAATTAATTAATCCGAACCCTGCAAATACTAAAAATTAAACCCTTAAATCTCTCCTCAAAGTCTTGTGATTGCCTTTTTTTTTTTCCTGCAAATGTCTGTTGGCCATTTGTCAGTAGCATATATAGCGAAGGATTAATTAATCATCACTGATCAATTAAGTTGACAGCTCATCTTTGACTCTCTAAAAATAATTAATTCAATTTTGTATAAATTGACTTAATTCTATAAGTAAAATTAAACAGTACATAACTATTGGACACATGTATCTTTTTCTTGTTGTAAAGAATACCTTTGAAGGGATTTATATACATCACGATTCTTACTCACGTCGTGTTTGAAGGGTAGCGCACCATACCCACACTGGAGAATCCTAATGGATTAGGTTTTTTCTTAATCCAAGATTTGATATTGCAGTCAATCTAAAATTTTACTACGTTAGTTGAACTTAATCTTCCAGATTAACATTTGAACTTGCATTTTTCTTTAATTACCATGTAACTTGGCAACTATTAATGCTTTTGGTAATAAGCAGGACCATGTATATATATTATACAAAGATGGTCTGTAATATATAAGTTTTACATTCATAGCAGGTATAGCAATCACGTAAGAAAGGAATTTCATCCGTTGGTAATTGCACAAAAACAAATCAAATTCATTTTCTAAGATGATCTTAATTGCCAATAGAGCAATGCCCCAAATTCGTCACTTTCAAGCATGGGGAATTTTTGGCGTATAATTTACAGCCTACACAGAGTAATATATTTTTTACTTGTTAGTGTTTACATGTAATTAAGGTAGTATAAAAGCAATCAAAGTGTTAGTAACACACCTTATATAAATTGGAATTCCTGCTAAAAATGAAACAAGAAAAGTCAACGCATGCAAACTTTTATTTCATCATGTGTTGGAGGTTCAGAGACGCTAACATGGAACAAATTGATCGAGGATGGAACACTTCAACATGTACATATTTCAAACCGAAACCAGGAACGACTATTAAGTATTGGCATACCCATAATCACAGTCGCAGTTTGATAACCAGAACAGAAAGAAAAATGCGTAACATGAGAAATAAGGTGACCCACGAGAGACAGGGAGCGAAGTACTAAAAAAGGGAAATAAAACAACATGAGCAAGCACATAAAACCTAGTAAGTTAGATCAATCCCATGATTATCTTCATCCATCCACATCAATCTTGGTGGTACAGGACATGAATCTTCGGAACAGAGACAGTAAGGCAGCACATGACAACTCTTTAGCCCTCCTCAAACGTTTGATTTTTTTAGTAGCTTGATTTGTGGTTTCCTCTGGCTCAGAACTACTGTTACTGCTCTTTATTCTTGTAGCCGTCATCATTTCTCTTCCCTTGATCACTACACTTGCTCTAACTCTTCCAAAGCACTTCTTGGTCTTTAGTCCAACACTTTCCTTCTTCGTAAACGTGTAGCTTCTCAAGTATAGCTGCCGGCAAGAGACGCTGTCGACCACCCTGGGGTGTCCCTGACCACCGCAGTACCCGGTTATCGACCTCGGGAACTCCCCGCTGTAGTAGTATTCCGGCCCCTTGTTGAGGTTCACATAGGCTCGTCGATTGGGTACGCGCGCGTCCTTGATGATACTATTAGACATGCAAGTTTGTGCCATGATAACTAGGGGTTTCGGAGATATAGTAGTCACAACCACTAGTTAATTCATTGATCGAGCAAAGGACGATAAATGGGAAATGCGATGAGATTGGTGTTAGCTAGGAGGTTCTTGTCTTGTATAGTGGAGTCTAGCATTTGGGGTATGTACGTGTGGAGTGTCCAACTAATTTCTAATTTGGCTCCATGTAGTTTATGAATATATAAGTTAAGATCATTCATTTTCATAACTAATTTAAGTACCTAAGAATCAAGGTTAGAAGTTCATCTGATTGTGGGTATGTGTAATTTGTTAGGCAAGAATTAGATAAAAGAGGATCGTTTAACATATATTATAAAATTTCAAAATAAGATAAGGTTAGCTTTATCTATTAGGTATAGTAGGTTCATTACGGGTTAACAAATATGTCAATGAGAAAGTTTAGATTTAGTAGCAAGTCATTTTGTTTTAGACACAAATGGGTTGGATAAAATTAGAGTCCTCTTTAACGTGATATTAGATTGGCAGTCAATAATAAGATCTAGCTTGTCACCACAAGAGGCTCAAGTCTTAACAGAATAGGTGTCTATAATAAGTAACGGTATCTTAGTTACGTATCCTGGATCGAACGTGAAAAGACAAAAAATGAAACAATGCGAAAATATCTGATTTCGATCTTCGTAATTTCAAACAAGCTTTCCAAAGCTGAAATGAACATGAATCCACCACTGCCTTCACGGGAACTGCTTTTCGGGACGCGAGTAAGGTCTTTCTACAGCTTTCTCAAAACGTAATCTCTCTTAACGGGTCAGAGAATTCTTATGTTTATGATTGATATATGAGCAACTGCAGGAGACCTTAACCTTTATGTATATTATCCATATCGGGTTTCCCTATCACAATACCGATATAGGTCCAGTTTACACTGATTGGGATCCTTTTTTTACCCAAACTTTGACCCATTGATTTAGATCATTTATTGGGCTACTTTATTATCTTTATCTGGATCAAATTACGCAACTTAACCAATAAGTTATTAAAAATGCAATTAAATATTGTCCAACTTTAATTTATTGGAATTACCAAAATGTCTAACAATCTCCCATTAGACAATATTTAATTGCAGTGTTAACTCTAGTTTAAAAACTTGCTTAAGTCATGCTACTGTATTAGTCGACTAGGTTTTAAAAACAAAATATTTGATCCAAAGATAATTAAAGTCCATCATTCCATCTTGTAAGGTTTTCGATACCGAAATGTATCAAATGCATGTGTCATGTGAGATACAGATCCAATACAATCACGTATACCTAATATCTCACTAACATGAATGGAAAAATGAAGTGTGGCAAACTAAGATGATATCTTTATGATCTAAATTATATAATCTTCGTTTGTAGGTCTCGATTTCTCCAATTTTATGCTAAATCGTATATGTTAAACTACATTAAAGAAATCACGTTTTCTCTCACCGAATGCTAAACAACATTAGAGAAATTTTATTTTCTCTCACTGAATGCTAAACAGCATCAAAGAAAACTTTTATGTTCTCTAACTGAATGCTAAACTGCATTAGAAAACATTTATGGGATTAAAAAACTTATATCCCCCTATATCATGTCAAACTTCAGGAATATTTGTTTAAAATTGTATGTATTTAAATGACATAGGCGCAAGGTCAATCTATATATATGCCCAATAACTTTTAAATGTTTAAGATCAAAACAAAAATTAAGAATTTTATATATATTATGGCAAATACGATTACATGTATTACTAAGGATAAACGATGATCATCTTTATTGATAAATCATTATACCGTCATAATATATCAAATGTATAAATTTATATAGAGCAAACATAACAATCCTCTAATTAACAGTGTCTAAGGACGTCAAAACACCCATACGGTATATTTGTATTTCAATCACAAATGGGTGAAGTCCTTTAGTTAAAGGATCGACTATCATTTCCTCAGTCCTTAAATACCCCAAACCTTAATGTCACCTTTTCGCATCAACACCTTTATGGCCAAATAATTGATCTTTAAATGTTAAGACCCTATGATATTTTTTGTTGTTATTAAACAACATAGCAAGAAGATTACCACAGTATAACCAAATGGGTCTAGCCACTGAATTAACTACAGACAACTCAGAAATCAAGTTTCTAAGCTAAATCGTCTATGAAGCAGCCCCATAGCATGCACTATGCATGCATAGTCGAGGAAGTTACCCGTGTCTACTTGACACACTTCCACAACATTGTACCATCTGCAAACTTAAAACTGTAACCTTAAGTAGACTTTCCATCATCCAAACATATGGATAAAATCTAAATCTGAATTCCCTACGAGGTTTAGCCTGTTGACTGTGCTATATGTCAAGATATAATCCTTAGTTCCTTTAAGTATTTCAACACTCACTAGACTGCATTCCAATGGTTTACACCTAGATTAACCAAATATTGACCAAACAGTCAAACAGTGAATGCAATGTCCTGCCTAGTACATAGCCGAGCATACATCAGGTTATCAACTGCATTAGAATATGGAACATTCCTCATAACCTCTCTCTTTATTTTATTCTTTGGATACTATGCTAAAGAATATCTTTCACTATGAGAGATATGTGCTACGACATGTTTACTGTTGACTGTATTAAACCTTTATAACACATACTCAATGTATGCATTCTATAAGAGGTCTGATGAGTGTTGAGACTTATCCCCATGAAGCTGAATACTTAGGACAAAAGATGCTACACCAAGGTCCTTCATGTCAAAGTTATTGGCCAAAAGTTTCTTAACCTCATACAATATGGTCAAGTAATTTGATGTGAGCAATATATCATCCACATGTAGTAATAGGAAGATAACTTTCCTCCTTCTGATCTCATAGTACAAGCATCTTTTTAATTTTATTTTCCATGAAGTTGAAAGAGGCCAAACCTTATCAAATGTAAGGTATCACTTTTAGGATGTTTGATATAAACTATATATTGATCTACTTAACGTGCAAACCTTGTAAGTTCTATCTGGATCCTGAAATCCTTCAGGTTGTACCATATAGACTACTTCATAAAGATCTTTACTTAGGAAAACAGTTTTGACAGCCATCTGATGTAACTCTGTATCACCATGAGCTACAATTACCTTAATCACTCAAAATGTATCCTATGAGGATACAGAAGAAAAGTTAACGTAAAGTAAACCTTTCTCTCTGAGTGAACCATTAGGCAATTGAGCAAGCCTATAAACCGTTGGACTCTATCTTGAAATCCTTTAGGTCCAAAAGTTCATTTACAACTGACGTTGCAAATCAACTAGCTTCTAGACCTTACTATTCTTTATAGATTGCATCTCATTATTCATTGCATCCTACTAGAAATCTACATTGGGTCCAGATTCAACTTCTGTAAAAGTCATTGGATTAGTAACATGTCTAATAGCATAGTCATATTCACTTGATAGACTATGAAATCAGATGGGATAGCAGGTCGTTTCATTCTAATATATTTACTTAATTGTATTAGATCTTGTACCCCCAGGAACCTCTGTGTGTACAGGTATGAGTTCCTGTTCCTATACAAGTACGGTACAGAGACCTAGATGCACCAGATCTAATGGTATAAGTAGCAGGTATATGATAATTGTAATATTTGGCCTGTTATCATCCGAAGGGTCAAAGGGCCCACTATTATCATAGACATTATAATCCAAAAACTTAGCTGTTTGTGATTCCATTAGTTAGGTCCCTCGTTCTCTACAGTAAAAGTTGTAGCTTTAAAGTGATCAGGATATCTTACTAAATAGCAATGAACATAACAAGCATGCAATTTATCTTTTTAAGGATTATACTATCTCAGTAGGGTAGCCTCGTACACGAATGTGTGCAAAATTGGGTTTTCACACTTTTAAATAATCAGGTAGAATAGCCATGTTTTGCATTGACTTCTTCAAGTCCTTTAGGGTGTAGTTATATCTTTCGGCAACACACCATTTTGTTCAAAACTACTCAGCATAGTGAATTAAGTCACTATTCTAAATGATTCCAAATATCTGGCAAACAAACCTTTTAAAGTCCTAAAACCCATGTTTGTCATGATATTTTCCTCCACGGTTAAATTTGACTATTTTGATGAATTTTCCTAATTATTTCTTAACCTTCAGTTTTTAAGCAAAAACACATAACTGTGATGGGAATAATCATCAACAAATGTCATAATACATTTAGAATTGCACAATGCAACTGTATAAGTTCTAACGATATCTTTATGTATCAAACTCAATAAGTCAAAAGCACAAGTTGACTAACCTCTTTATCCTTATTAGTCAACTTACCCCTACAATGTTCAGCACATATTCCTAGATCATCATAATCTAGAACTAAAAGAATGCTTTCTTTGATCAATCTCTCAACCCTAGCTCTAGAAATGTGGCTTAAACTTTTATGTTGCACCATGTATGACTTTTCATTCATTAGGGTCCTCATGAATTGTTTAGCAAGATACGAAGAAGCATATATCTAATTCAGGGTAAGACATATTCCATACAAACCATATGATAATAAAGTTGTACTATTATGTTTTGCATTAAACAACAACTATTCAACATAAGCATTAAATACAAAACTTTAACCTTTTTTGTCCCAAATTGATACAAAGATCACATATAAAATGTGTCGTGTATAACCCAAATGAACCTTACTACAGGGTTCATTACATATATTCCCCATAAATATTACTTCTATTTCTTTATTGACATCAATCATCAGTTACTCCTTCCTTTATTTAGCTTTATCTTGAATGTGACCCACTACATCGTGGAAGCATCGTGATCAGATGTTCCACTATATAGCCACTAAATACTTAATGTGACTGTCGCAAATTAGATTCATAAATTGATAGGCCAAGGAGTTACCTAATGGTCACAGTCTTTCTTTCTAGACCTTATACTACTGGTTTTTTTTATGTCATGCGAACCTTTACCAGCACTGTTTTGACCAAAATCAGCATGTGGAGAAGATTTGAACTTTCTATCTTTGAACTTAACAAGCTTCATCTTTTCCTTCCCTTTAGTTACTTCGAGGGTTGTAGGAGTAGCAAAGTTAAGTTTCTCCTCCTCAGCAACACAATGGGCTATCAAAGTGTTGAAGTCTCATTCCTCATCTAGCAAGTAATATGTCATCACCATATTACTAAACTCTAGAGGGAGTGTGTTTAGAGTCTGGTGAACAATGAAGACATCAAGAAGAGGAATGTTTAATATCTTCAGTCTACTATGAAGATGAATCATTCTCGATATATATTCCCTTACTCTCCGTTCTCCTGTATATCTCATGGAGAATAATTCTTTCATCAAAGCACTTGTCTCAACATTAGGTGAGACTGTATACCTCTGAGAGACATTACCAAGAAACTCCTTTACTATGTTTGTGTCCAGAAATCCACTTAGCAGATGGTCAGGTATGGATCTCTTAATGGACATGTGACATAATTTGTTAGATTAGTCTCAGGCTTCATAGGCTATTTTATGAACTCTCGAGCTCATTGATGTAGGTGGAGATGGCCTATTCATCCATATGGCCATATAAACCTCAACTATCTCCATAACATTCAATACATCCTCTGTCCACTTTTTTGTATTGAAATCAATCAGGTTTCAATGGTGACACTGATTTTCTTGACTGAAAAGGTGACTTCAAAATGATACTGTTTAAATAAGCACAAATGTAGGATAACAACGATACTCAAAGCTATCAAATAATATCTTTACTGAAAATCCAGTCACACATATTATGAAACACCTGTGGGTTGAGTACGTAATATATACAACTAGACCTCCATATAAAAACGATCAAAGTACAAACCATCAACTCTTATGACACTACCACATGTGGGCGAATAGATCATTCAAGCAATGTCTTTCTTCTATCCAATGCCTTTGTGCACGTCTCAAAATCTCATACAAGGCTAACACCTGTGGGCAAAATAACCAAACGTAAGACCAGAAACATCACCTAACATGTAAGCAGAACAATTCAAAATATTGACTCGAAAGGCCACTA
>JANTPM010000245.1:10835991-10850135 GCA_025434745.1 Erythroxylum divaricatum | reverse complement strand
ACATACATATGCTTGTGCAACAATAATCATTTATCGATAATTAAAGAGGCAAAAATGCATGTGCAATTTCAATTTATAAATGCACTCAATCCTACCCCATCCGAATTACCAATATGCCCCTCACATCGGTAATGGGATGTTACATAGATCAAGTTCGATGTGTAAGAGAAGAAGCAGGATAGGTGCTCATTAATGAAAATGCCATCAAGAGAAGATGGAAGATGTACTTTTATAACTATTTTAATGAAGACATAGACGACAACATCTCCTTAGGGGACCTCAACAAATCCAAGAAAATTCGTAACTTATCTTGTTGCAAGCAAATCATAAGGGAAGAAATTAATTTTTTTAAAGGAGATGAAGAATATAAGGGCATTAGGACTAGATGAGATACCCATAGAGGTGTGGAAGAGCCTACACATAGAGTTTCTTACTTGGCTAGTCAAGTTTTTTAATGTGATCTTTAAGTCCATCAAAATGCCAAATGATTGGAGACCAAGTATGTTAATTCATTTATACAAGTACAAAAGGGACATCCAAAATTGTAACAACTATAAAGGTATCAAACTACTTAGTCACACTATAAAGTTGTGGGAGAAGGTAATTGAAAAGAGAGTGAGAAAGGACGCTTTTATCTCGGAGAGCTAGTTTGACTTCATTTTAGGAAGGTCCAAAACAAAAGCTTTACATCTCCTTAGAATATTAATGGAATATTACAAGAAAAGATGGAGAAATCTAGGCATAGTTTTTATTGATTTAAAGAAAGTATATGATAAGTTTCTTAAGGAAATCATGTGGAGCCGTTTAGAGGCTAAGGGAGTTCCTATGACTTATATACGGGTGATTAGGGATATATATGAAGTGATAATGACTAGAGTAAGGACGATAGGAGTAATGCTAAAGACTTTTCTATTGGTATTGGGCTACATCAAGGCTCCACATTGAGCCCTTTTTTGTTCGCAGTAGTGATAGATGAGTTCACAAAGAATATTCAAGAAGATGTGTCTTAGTGTATGTTGTTTGTTGATGATATTGTCTTAATGGATGAGACAAGAGAGGATGTTAATGGCAAGCTAGAATGTTGGAGGGATACATTAGAGTCAAAGGGATTTAAAGTGAGCACAACTAAGATTAAGTATTTAGAGTGTAATTTTTCGATCATAAGGTGGCCACTGATGTGGAAATAAAGATTGGATCAAAAGTTATAACATGAAAATACTGTTTTAAGTACCTAAGGTCTATTATTAAAAGAAATAGAGAGCTCGACGAAGATATAGTCCATCATATCAAATCAAAGTATCTCAAATAAAGAAGTGCCTAAAGAGTTTTATATAACAAGAAGATACCACTCAAGCTTAAAGGTAAATTCTATCGCTTAACGGTTAGGCCAACTATGCTATATAGGACAAAGTATTGGCCTATCAAACAAATACATAGTAATAAGCCTATGGTGACGAAGATAACGATGCTCTGATAGATGTGTAATTATACTAGAAGTAATAAGGTCAACAATTTAATGGTCAAAAACAAATTAAAGATAGTTGATATTAATGAAAAATTGGGAAAGACAAGCCTTAGGAAGTTCGGGCATGTTAAAAGGAGATACTTCAACACTTTAGTGAGATGATGCAAAAAATGATATTTAGCGACTGTAAGAAGAAAAATTGAAGGCTAAGAAGAATTGGAGGAAGTGATAAAAAATGATATTGTCAAAAATGGTAGGCACCGAAAACAATGCCTACCAAAGTTGACAGAGAAAAGGACATGATAGGCACCGAAAACGGTGCCCACCAAATTTGAAAATTTAAGAGGATAGCTGGCCAAATGGCTAGCCATCCCATATGTTCTCCTGCCTCTAAATAGGCAGGAAGTGAAAAGATGAAGAGAGCAAGCAAGAGTAGAAAAAAAAGAGAGAGTGAGGTGAGAGAGGAATGAGAGAAAAAGAGAGATAAAAAAATAGTCTATGTATTTTTTTAAGTCTGGTTTTTGTTGTAATTCTCCAGTTTTTTCAATAGTAAAAGTCTTCTATCATTGCTTGTGATTTTTTAACCCTAATTTGGGGGGTTTTTCACGTAAAATATGTGTGTTTATTAGTATTCATTCAGTCATATTTTGCTGCGAACCTGCTCTAATCCGGTTGATTTTCACAACAAGTGGTATCAGAACAAAGTTAGAAAATTACAACGAATTTTTTGGCGTAATCTGTTCGAAGTTTCGGTAAGCACAGTGAAAGTTGGTGAATAGTAACCTCAAAGGTAACAACTGCTTATGCATTTATTTTGCATTATACTATGTAGTTACTGTAATTCATGTGTATAATACTATTCACGTATACAATACTATTCACGTATATGATACTATTCACGTGTACGGTACTATTTATACATATGGGTATTATTCACGTAAAATAGTGAGAGCTAAATTCTGTTCGTGATAGGAGCAATGGCAGTAAAATTTGAGATTCAAAAGTTTAATGAAAGTAATTTCTCATTGTGAAAGTTGAAGATAAAGGCAATCTTGAGGAAAAATAATTGTCTGGTGGCCATTAATGAACAACACGGCCAGCTAAAGTCACAGATGAAAAATTAAACGAGATGCACGACAATGCTGTAGCTAATCTTCACGTAGCTTTAGCTGATGGAGTATTATCCGGCATAGAGGAAAAGAAGACTGCAAAGGAAATATGGGATCACCATACAAAATTGTACGAGACTAAATCACTCCACAATAAATTTTTTCTAAAGAGGAAATTATACACTTTATGCATGTTAGAATCAACTTCGGTGATGGAGCACTTAAATACTTTAAATACTTTATTTTCTCAACTCACATCATTGAGACACACAATAGAGATAAGTGAATGTACATAACTTTTACTCCAAAGTCCATTAGATTCATATGATCAACTTGTCATCAATTTAACAGACAACATAGACACTCTATTCTTCGATAATATTGCAGCTGCTATTCTGGAAGAAGAGAGTTGTGCAAAAGTAAGGAAGACAGAATGACAAATTCGTAACAAACAAAAACCTTGGCGGTTACAGGAGGAAGATCAATGAAACATGGCCCAAGTGGAAGTCATAGTCATGGTAGATCAAAATTCAGAAGTAAGAAGAATTTCAAATGTTACAAGAAATGGCACCTGAAGAAGGATTGCTAGAATCTGAATAAGAAAGATTCTATTTCTCAAAGAAATGTGGCAAATACTCCAAAGGATAGAGGTGCAATGATCTGTGAAGCAGCAACAACTATTGGAGGAAAGAGAAGATTTGTTGATGTATGACTTCTCGATTCAATAGCTACCTTTTATATGACCTCTCAAAGAGAATGTTTCTATCAGTATGAATCTATCTCTGAGGGATCTGCATATAGTTGTAATGATTAAGCTTTGAAGATCGTTGATATCGACATCATTAAGCTAAAAATGTGTGATGGGATAACTTAGATTATTGAAAAAGTGCGAAATATGGAGGTTCTGAAAAATAATTTCACTGCGAACCTGCTCTAATCTGATTAATTTTCACAACAAATATGATTCAGATCAACCTTATCAAGGATATGACCTGTAATAAAAAACTTTAGAGCATTAAAATATGAATAAACGATCTCTCGTAGAAGACCATTCACGTTCTTTTAGGTTTTTTACAAAATTATCATGCTAGAGGTAGAAGGGGAATGCATCAAAAGGCATGGGAAATTTAGATGGGAGTCCTGGTTGGAAATTAGAAAATTCTTTACCTATAGAAAAAAAAGGTGGCTTAGTTGATTTATATTCATTGAGTTGGGTCCCACTAACCGTGATCAGATAATGTGCATAGGTCATTCTCATTCGTAAATGAAGAAAGTCCATCCTCGTGAATTAGTAGAAGACAAGTAGTTCACAACTTGATTAATTATTAAAATTTTTAAAATTATGATAAGAATTTGGTTAAATTGCTGTGAAAATTTCTTGGCTATGGACCGACAAAGGTGTAAGATCGGTGGGTCTCTCAATTCAAGAGGCGTGCCCGCAGCAAAAGAGACCTGACAATAAATACATTCCTTTTTTTTTTTTATTAACCCACGAGGTATTTTGTTAAGAAAGTCTTAATTATGAAAAGATACGTTTAAGTTATCTATTTTTAGATTAATCTTTGCTTATATCGGGTCAACTTATAAGGGGTAAAATATTGACCAAATAAATTTCTCCATTTTAAAGACTTAAACTCGAAACCTCTGACTAAGAGATAAGAGTGTTGAACTACTCACAATTTGATTAATACATTTCTTGTTCTCAAATAAATAGTGATAGTGATAGGATGTTAGAGACCGAAATGCTGGCTTGGATGCTAGTAAACTGAGGGTGGGGCGTCACTTTTGCAACGTGGCGAGAATCAAATGGTGGTCCTTAGGTCATACTGAAAACGGACAGAGAAAGAAATGGGTCAAAGCAATAGAATCGGTCCCACTCTCTTTTCTATTCACATAATATCTTTTTTGTGTTGTATTGTACACTCTAATTTTCTAACCCTCACCCTCCAATTACAATGTTCTAGAGATAGAGTACATATCGGCGCGAGTACAGTAAGAGAGAGTGAATCTGTCTCCTCTCTTCGGACTGCCATCACTCACAAGTTTCTGGTATGTTCTGTAAACCCTAAATTCTTCTGGTTTGGTTTTTCTTTTTCCTGGTTGTTCTGTTTCGGAATTGGTTGGCTGAGATTGCTGGTGAAGAATGTGATTACCGGAACGTCATTCTCGACATCTTATTGTAGCTATTACTATTGGAATTATTACGGCTATTTTTGAACTTTGTAATCTTGTCATCTTATATCAATTTGTTGAATTGTTTGTGGATTTTTTTTCGTCTGCGGTGGATTTTTAGGGAACAGAGTGGATATTGTTGAAGTTTGGTTTGATTCTGTGAACACTGGCCGTGATTGTTATTGTATTAAATGGGTAAAGGAGGCCAAGACTACGGTAAAGGGGAAAAAGATGAGGTGGAATTGCTAGACCCTGAGGTATTCCCTGCTTGGGCTAAAGATGTCAAAGAGTGTGAAGAGAAGTTTCAGGTGGACCATGAAGTGGGATTGTCTAGTGCCCAAGTGGAGAAGAGGCGCCAGATTTATGGTTATAATGAGTTGGAGAAACATGAGGGTGTTTCGATTTGGAAATTGATATTGGATCAATTCAATGACACCTTAGTTAGGATCTTATTAGCTGCCGCAGTTGTGTCCTTTGTGTTGGCCTGGTATGATGGTCAGGAAGGAGGGGAGATGGAAATCACAGCCTTTGTGGAGCCACTGGTCATTTTCTTGATCTTAATCGTGAATGCAATTGTAGGGATTTGGCAAGAAAGCAATGCAGAGAAAGCATTGGAGGCTCTAAAGGAAATCCAGTCGGACCAAGCAACTGTGACACGAGATGGAAAGAAGGTTTGGAATTTGCCTGCCAAGGAGCTTGTTCCTGGGGACATTGTGGAGTTGAGAGTTGGTGATAAGGTTCCTGCTGATATGCGGGTCATTAGTTTGGTTAGCTCCACGCTGAGGGTTGAGCAAGGTTCTTTGACAGGAGAAAGTGAAGCAGTGAGTAAGACTGTGAAGGCTGTTGCAGAAAAGTCTGATATTCAAGGGAAGAAATGTATGATTTTTGCTGGGACAACAGTGGTGAATGGAAATTGTATATGCTTGGTTACACAGATAGGAATGAACACAGAGATAGGGAAGGTTCACTTGCAGATTCATGAAGCAGCACAAAATGAGGAAGACACTCCATTAAAGAAGAAGTTGAATGAATTTGGAGAGCTTTTAACATTGATAATTGGAGTTATCTGTGCATTAGTTTGGCTTATTAATGTCAAGTACTTTCTCAGTTGGGAATATGTGGATGGCTGGCCCAAGAATTTTAAATTCTCATTTGAGAAGTGCACGTATTACTTTGAGATTGCTGTAGCTTTGGCAGTTGCTGCCATACCAGAGGGATTGCCTGCAGTCATTACTACATGTTTGGCACTTGGAACTCGAAAGATGGCTCAAAAGAATGCAATTGTCAGAAAGTTACCTAGTGTTGAGACTCTTGGTTGTACAACTGTGATTTGTTCTGACAAAACTGGTACTTTGACTACCAACCAAATGGCTGTGTCAAAGCTTTTGGCCATTGGTTCCAGAATTGGGACTCTTCGGTCCTTTAATGTGCAAGGGACAACCTATAACCCTTTTGATGGGAAAATAGAGGATTGGCCAGTGGGTCGAATGGATTCAAATCTTCAGATGATCGCTAAGATAGCTGCAGTTTGCAATGATGCTGGTGTGGAGCAATCTGGGCAGCATTACGTGGCTAGTGGATTGCCTACTGAGGCTGCATTAAAGGTAATATTTCCATTATTTCTGAGTTTGAAATATGTTTTCGCAGCTATCAGAATGCTTATCTATTGTTATAAAATTTTGGTGTTTGGAGGGTATTGCCAAAATCAAAGCATTACATTGTTATTGCTTGAAAATTTTCATTTATATATTGAGTTTAAATGGAGCATGTTACATGATTGGAAACCTTAATAACCAGAATTATAGTGGTTCCTCTCTTCCCTTTTTTTTGTGTGCGAATACTTTTGCTTTATCCTTCCTATGTCTTGTTATACATGTGTTATTAAGGTCATAAATGTAATGCATATAACATCACTTATATGATTCTGTTTTCATACAAGGTTCTGGTTGAAAAAATGGGATTCCCTGGAGGAGTTAATAATTCATCATCTTCTGGTCAAGGAGACGTGTTACGTATGTATCTGAATTTCTGAATCTTTTCTTATCTGTTTCTGTGTTTTGTAATAGTCTATTTTTTTTTCTTCATATGGTCGTGACTATTAGGATGTTCTCAACTATGGAACAAAATGGAGCAGCGAATTGCAACCCTTGAGTTTGACCGTGATAGGAAATCCATGGGAGTTGTTGTGAATTCCAGCTCAGGAAACAAATCCTTGCTAGTGAAGGTTCATTCTTACCCCTAATTGTTTTGTGGTTTCAGTTATCTATATTATATTTTCCTCCTCAAAGTTATCAGTTGTGTACTTTTGATATTACTGTACTGCCTTTAGTCAGTTCCAGCAAGACAATGATATCAGACACTGCTGTGTGTCAATCTTTTCTGAATGTTTGTGAGTGTCTGCTAATATTTCATTTTTCTTTCACTGGATAAATGGTGTAGTTGGATTTCATATCAGAAGTTTAATGAGGTTTATTCCTAGGATTTTTATCCATTTGTTCCTTCTGTTTCTTTATTTCATTTAGTTGTGGTGATGCACTTCCTATGAATTGTCTGCCTGGTTGTTGCAGGGGGCAGTTGAGAACTTGTTGGACAGAAGTTCCTTTATTCAGTTGCTTGATGGTTCTGTTGTGGAGTTGGATCATTATTCAAGGGATCTTATATTACAAAACCTTCATGACATGTCAAAAGGTGCATTACGCTGTCTAGGTTTTGCATTCAAAGAGGAAGTCCCAGAGTTTGCAACATATACTGGAGATGAAGATGACCAAGCTCATCAGCTTTTACTTAACCCATCTAATTATTCTTCAATTGAGAGTCAACTAGTTTTTGTTGGCCTTGTTGGCATAAGAGTGAGTTGCTTTTATAATTTTGAAAATTCCATTTCTCCTCTTCTTTGTCTTCCCTAATTTTTTTCTTTTTGTTTCTTTTCTGTGGGAGGGGTGCACTACATTTATCAAAAGTATATTATTTATTTTGTATTGTAATAGGATCCTCCACGGAAAGAGGTTCATCAAGCAATTGAGGATTGCAAAGCAGCGGGAATCAGTGTCATGGTCATTACTGGGGACAACAAAGATACGGCAGAGGCAATTTGTCGTGAAATAGGTGTATTTGGACCTTATGATAATATATCTTCTAGAAGCTTGACTGGAAGGGAGTTCATGGAGCTGGCTGATAAGAAGCGCCATTTAGCACAAAGAGTAGGTGGAGGATTGTTATTCTCTAGGGCTGAGCCAAAGCATAAGCAAGAAATAGTGAGGTTGCTTAAAGAGGATGGTGAAATTGTTGCTATGACTGGAGATGGGGTGAATGATGCACCTGCTTTGAAACTTGCGGATATTGGCATAGCAATGGGCATCGCTGGCACAGAGGTATCACTAATGCTTTATTGTAACATCAATTTGAGATGCATATAGCTAACAGCAAGCAAATTGAAACTTTTTTCTACACATTTTGTTATCCAATGATAAGATCCTGAATTATATTGATATTCTACTGTCAATGTGGATAAGGCTGTACTATATTTCTAAACATCTGTTTAACATGTGCGATGCAAAATGAATCATTCTTCATCAAGCTGTTTCATGTGTTAGTTGTTCAGTTGGCTTTTCTGTACTTTCTAACGCAAACTGTTTTATTTTCATCTCCTTTTTCTTTTTTCTTTAATGGCTGATCCTCTCATTTCAGGTTGCAAAGGAAGCATCTGACATGGTGTTAGCAGATGATAACTTTAGCACTATAGTATCCGCTGTTAGTGAAGGAAGGTCCATTTACGACAACATGAAGGCTTTTATCAGGTTTATACTCAACCCTTCGCTCCATCTTGTGCATCATGATAAAATGCAGCACAGGGAAGTGTTTTGTATATTTTTTTTGACACAGAGAGGGGGCAGCAACGTTTAGTACGTCTACATGTTGTGGGCAAGACATGGGTGGCTTCATGGATGAACTGCCACGAGAACTATTGATAGCCATTCTAAGAACAGAGAACCCTTGTGCATTTGATATCTTGAAAATCAAATTCAATAGTTGCTCTATTTTCTCTTCTGTCATCTTTTTAATTTTTTAGTTGCTCTATTTTCTCTTCTGTCATCTTTTTAATTTTTCTTATTTAATTGTTGGTTAAGGAGAAAGGTCTAGCTCTTGACTTCCAGCAGTAATAGTGAGAATTACAAGTGTGATAAATTGAGGCTTCCCATGTATGAGAAATTACAGGAAAGATGTTTTTGGTGTTATTGGAATTGAAACCTAAAAATTCCAATTAATTTTTCACTTGTCAAAACTTGTATCAGAAACTTGAATTATGCCTCTTATATTCTTCGCTTGTTCATTTTGAAGTGAAATTTCAGTTTTGCTAACATTTTATTCATGTAGGTACATGATATCATCCAATATTGGTGAGGTTGCATCTATATTTTTGACCGCTGCTTTGGGGATTCCAGAAGGGATGATTCCGGTGCAACTTCTCTGGGTTAATCTTGTTACTGACGGACCCCCAGCAACTGCTCTAGGATTCAATCCCCCAGACAAAGATATAATGAAGAAGCCGCCAAGGAGGAGTGATGACTCATTGATTAGTGCTTGGATTTTATTTCGCTACCTGGTACAATCCTTGTATCTATCTGGGAATTTTTGTCAACTATGGCTTAGTGTTACTTTGGAGCTACTTAAAATTCCTGGCTAATCTTGTTCTTCATCTACAGGTGATTGGAACATACGTTGGAATAGCTACAGTTGGTATATTTGTCATATGGTACACACACCACACCTTCATGTTTATTGACCTGAGTGGGGATGGCCATAGCCTTGTCACCTACTCCCAGCTCTCTAACTGGGGTAAATGTGATTCCTGGAAGGGTTTCTCAGTCTCGCCATACAGAGCTGGGTCCCGAGAGTTCAATTTTGATGCAAATCCATGTGAATACTTTCGCTCTGGAAAAATTAAGGCTTCCACTCTTTCACTTACAGTCTTGGTTGCAATTGAGATGTTCAATTCCCTCAATGCCCTCTCTGAGGATGGTAGCCTCTTAACAATGCCACCTTGGGTCAATCCATATCTCCTAGTCGCAATGACTGTATCATTTGGCTTGCACTTTTTAATTCTCTATGTACCCTTCCTTGCACAAATTTTCGGTATAGTGCCACTCAGTCTGAACGAATGGCTTTTGGTGTTGGCTGTTTCACTACCAGTAATTCTTATTGATGAGGTTCTCAAGTTTATTGGAAGACAAAACAGTGCTGTGCGGCCTTCTAGTTCAAGCAGATCTTCAAAGCGTAAGGCAGAGTGAGCACAAGAGAGGATTTCTGCTAGAGGATAAGTTATTGTTGGTCTACACTTGTAACTTCCATCATCCTTTAAAAAAGTGACTTGGATGGTTTGGATCTTGTAGACTAGATTAATTGAACAGGATTGTAGTTTTCGAAGTAGGATTTTCTTGATTTGAATAGTGGCCCCAAGTACGCCTTTTTTCCCTTATGCCTATGAATTGTTGAATGGAATGATACAGAAATTTGAATCATTAGATTGTGAAGGTTTTCGAATCTGTGATACGTTCAAAACAAATGCAGGGGAATGTTGTCCAAATTGGGAGGCGTGAACATCAATTAGAAGAACGAAACGAATCACTAGGTCTAACTTTGTCATATCATGTGAGCATCTAAATGGGTCTTTACATACATCTGCTCTTGACACGGATTTAAGCTCATTGTGTGACGCTGATCCTAGTACGGATGATTTGTTTGACAATTTTAAAATCATAGAGTATAAGATCACTAGGTTGTAACAAAGTTTTGTTTGGCGGCATGGACTTATAATTCTTTCAGATACTAATGCAATGCCAAGGTCTTACATTTACTAGCACATATTATGGGTCTAGTACATTTAGCTTCAGTTTCCTCTCCATCGGATACAAGTTCATTTGGTGTCAAGTCTCGGTTTAAACACGAGACAAGGATGGGGTGCACAAATACTATTTTCGTGGGAGTATATTTATTGGTTCCTATACAGCAGTGATGTGAAGTTAATCCTTTAAAAAGAAAAAAAAGTTGAAGTTTACAAGAGTTTCCTTATCACATCACAATTCACACCAATACAAGTGATCACAAATAATAATGACAAAATGTCAGTGGCTTATTTTGACCTGGTATATTTATTTTAGGTTTAAAATTTATAATTATATATTTATTTAAAATATCAAATAATTTATAGAGATGACAATAAGCTGACTCATGAGTCTAGATTTAGGTATTTTTAATTGATTAATTTATGAGTCAGGCTCAGACTCAGACCGAACCTAAGACTCAACTCTTCTAAACAAAATATCATCATTTTGTTTAGAAGAGTTATATCTTAGGTATGCATCGGTAGCTCAAGTTTAGAACCAATTAAAAATTACTTTATTTGACATTTTTTATTTTTTAAAAAATGGTGTGCCCATCGTCATCCCTAATAATTTATACACATTATGCATTATCGTCAAAGTTAATATATGTAAATGGGTCATTTATATATTTATTTAAATTTATTGTTTACAAAAAAATTTAAGTCTTCTTTCTCACGTGCCATACGAATAAGGATAAGGGATTTCACGAAAACTATAAATTATGGGTAATTCCATAGGAATTTGAAAATTGATAGGTGTATGAACAACAAATTTCTTTTAAACTATTTCTATTGAGTGATAATCCACTCAGTTTGCATCATAAGATTATTACCATAACACTTCAATAATTTATTTAAAAATTCATTAATATTGGTTAATTCAGCTATAGATTCTGTCGAATATATATAGTTAAGTTTGAATAATATAAAAAGGATTACATTATTGGAATCTTTGAATTTTATCCTTATCTTACAAGATTAGTTTGTTAGTTTATGCCCTTGTAGTCAATCAATTTGTTGTGAATTTATGTATGATATTATGAAATGATAAAAAAACATACATTATGTTTCTTTCTTATGAAAAAAGTAATTGATTTCATAAATTAAAGTATAAAATTACTTAAACAAAATTGAGAGTGCTTATTAGATAATAAGTTTACTAAACTTACTGGATTATGAAGATCTCAAATAAAATATTACTTATATATTTGTGGATTTCTTTATTATGATGATTGTATAATTGATCCTTATACTTGAGATTATCAAAGAATCTTATGTGAAAATTATTATGTTTGATGCTAATTTTTTTTATTTAGGATAGCATAGTCAATAATACTTGTATATAATATGAACTATATAGAGATAACTGAGTAAATTAATAAAAGATTCGTCATTCTAAAGTAATTAAAGATAATGTTTCATTATTCTTTATTAGTAGTGAGTTAACGAATTCTTTGGCCTGAGTGAAGTGATATTTGAAAAGGTACCTGTCTATGCATGATTATGGTATATAATTTGTATCTTTTTGTCATTCCAGTTATATATATAATCTGGATCTAATGTATACTTTTTAAAAATCTAATCATGTTCGTTCTTACGAATTAGTAATTGATTTATAATTGATATTTGACATTCATTTTGAGTCAAACCACTTTGACATTCACAATATTTGCGTAATCATGACATGTTGGTAGATGTTAATCTTGAATTATGATTATAAGTTTTTAATTGGAGAATTAAACATAAAATAAAAGGAATTTAACTTTATCTAGTTCTTAATATGAATTAGAATTAGAATTTATAATCATTATCAACATATTAAGAACTAATAAGTCACATATAAGGAATAGTAAAAAAAATTAAATTAAGTTAGACTTAATTACGAAGTTTGAAAAATTTTATAGATTAAATATGAGATATTTGATTTATTAAAATTAATTTATAATTATAATTAGAGTTTAAATTTAATTATAATTAGGAAATTTAATTTTAATAAGTATGAAACCCTTTTATCTTTCTATATAAATAGGAGGAAGACATAAAGGATCAAGCACTCCTGGCTTCACCTCTTAAAAGTTGAGTTCTTTTTATTTGCTTTCACAAATATTCATTCGTGACGTCAAATATTTCTTATAATTTAATCTATAACAAATTTCGCTTGGATATTATTAAAAATTGGACATTTGGAAAACTCATGATTAACATTTCTTGAAGAAGTTTTTGCAAGAATTTGAATCAAGTACGATTAAATTACCTTTTTTGGTTCATGTTTTCAAGTTATTTAATTTTTGAGATCTAATTGAAAAGTTGTAGAAATTTATTTTTTTCTGTTACACCCGTAAACAGTGGTGTTAGAGCATCTTTTAATTGTTTAACTTTATTAAAATTATTTGATTGTTATTTATTTGATAACATTAAGACTTAAAAACTCATTTTAATGAATTCCCTAATGCAAATCATGATAATAATTAACTAAAGATTAATTTTGTTTAATTGAAACAAAATAATGCATATGCTCCCTTTACATGATTGTTTTGAAAAATTCAAAACACTGACGTGTTTTTATTTTTTAATGGAAATTGTCTTGTGTTTTCTGAATATTGAATAGCTTGAGATTTATATTGCCATTTTTTTTTTTCTGTTTCCGAAACAACTTCAACTGCCCTATCACTTTCTTTTACTTCTAGAATTATTGTGTTATGTTTTTAATTTAATTTCATGCCTGTTTGCTTTTAAGGTTTTTGGAAAACATCTTAAGCATGGCCCATAGGTTTAAGAATCTAGAAACCTTGAATTAGTGTTTAAGTAGGATGAAGCAGGTTATTGTGAGTTATGGGTCTCCACTAGTGACGGTGCTAGCCGTTGGTGAAGCTACCCTTTATTGTCGTTGGAGGGGATGGAGCTAGTGGCAATTGTCACCAGTGGCAATGGCAAAATAGTCTTTGAATGAAGAGGTAATTCGATGTGAAGAAGATGATCACCCATAAGAGACATAAAAATATCGGTGAGAGGAGCTTAAAGAGTGGCTAAAGGTAGAAAGAAACACAGGTAGTAATGATGGAGGAGTGAAAGTGATGAGGCAGAGACAAAGACGACATAAACCATAGTTGCTGTGAAAATGAGACATATGCCCGTGCAAAGGGGAAGAGCTAGGTGTGGCCCGATTAAACCGGCCCACAGTTCTGGTGAGTTTGGGCCTAGTCAACTCGAACAACAGGCCGATCACGAGCCACGGGCCTAAGAGGTAAGGCCGAGCCTAGGCTCGGGCCAAGCAACCCAACTTGTGGCCCGTGGCCTGCCCAAGATTAATAAACAAAAAAATGTCATTTTTTTAGCAAAATGTTATATTTTAAAAGTAACTTTCATAGGAAAAATGATTTCGTTTTGCTTTAAGAGCTAACGTAGAAGTTTAAAAAATCCATATGCAAAACGACATCGTTTTGAGGATGCACAATGACGTCGTTTTGCCTCTCATTAAACTCCATAAAACATGCTTACCTCCTTCCCCCTTACCCAG
>JANTPM010000245.1:10776061-10791899 GCA_025434745.1 Erythroxylum divaricatum | reverse complement strand
TTTGTTTTTAGTTATTTTTCAATTTCAATTTCCAATTAAATTTTGTTTAATTCACAATTACAAAACCCCCCTTTTATTGCGTAACTACTAACGTCTGAATTCCTCGTAGGAACCATCCCTACTTTCTACTTCTACATTAATTTGTGTTGTAGGAAGTTGGTTGTTTTTAATATTTGGTTGCAGGCGACAACGTTCACCATGTATGTTCTGGACATTATTGCAAGGTTCATTTTGGTTTTATAAGACATATTTTATATTTGATTTATGTATCAAATGTGGACAAAGAAGGTTATAGTTTTTTTTTATTTAATGCTTATGTTGTACAACTGTTGTTTAATACAAAACATAATGGTATAACTTTCTTATCATATGGTTTATATAGAATATGTCTTGTCTCGAATTAGATATATGGTTCTTTGAAACTTACCAAACAAATCATGAAAAGGAGAACCCTAATGAAGGATAAGTCATAAATGTTGTGGCATAAAAGTTTAAGCTACATTTCCGAAGCTAGGGTTAAGAGATTGATTAAGGTAAACAGTCTGCCAATTCTATATTTTGATGATGTGGAAATATATGTTGACTATTGTATGGGTAAGTTGACTAAAATGGTTAACTCATGCTTTTAGCTTGTTGAGTCTGATACATACGAATACAAGCAGACCTTATAAAGTTGCATTGCGTAATTGAAGATATGTCCTGACATTTGTTGATGATTATTCCCGTTACAGTTAATATGTTCTTGATTAAGAAAAAGTATGAATTTCTTAATAAGTTCAAGATCTTTAAGACTGAAGTTTGAGAACCAATTGAAAAAATCAATCAAGATAGTCAGATCTAACCATAGAGGAGAGTATTATAGAAAACATGGTGTTTCAGTACATGAAAAGGTCTATTTGCCAAATATAAGGAATTAGTTGAAATAGTGACTCAGTTTATTATGCCAGTAGTCCTGAGTAAAATGGTGTATTGTCGAAAGATATAAATACACCCTAAAGAACATAAAGAAGTCAATATAGAATAGGACTAACCTACCAAATTATCTGGAAAGGGTGAAAGTCCAACCTTGCACACATTCATGTATGAGGTTACTCTATTAAGGTACGTTTATATAATCTTTATGAAAGCAAATTGTAAGCTCATTATATTCATTGTTTCTTAGTTGGATATCCTGACCACTATAAAGGCTACAGATTTTGCTGTAGAGAAGAAGGGATCGAAATAGTGGAATAATAAACAACAAAGTTTCTGGTATACGATGTCTATAATAATGGTGAGATTTTTGACCCTTCGAATGACTGATACTACAACTATATTGTATCTACCACTTATACAATTAGGTCCTATGGATTTAGGTCTTAGTACCATTTTTGTACGAGAACAAAAACTCATACCTGAACATTTAGAGGTTCCTAAGGTATAAGAACTTATGCAGTTGTGTAGGTCCATTAGAGTGAGACAACAACCTGCTATTCCATCGGATTACATAGTCTATTTGGATGAACAAGACTATAATATTGGACATATTATGGATCCAGTCACTTTTACAGAAACTATTTCTGGTCACCATATAGATTTGTGGTGGGATATAATGAATGATGAGATGCAAACCATAAAGCATAATAAGGTATGGGAACTGGTTGACTTACCTTAACGTTGGAAATCCATTAGTTGTAAATGAGTTTGAAAGACCAAAAAGGATTTTAGGATAAATTTAAGCGGTTTAAGGCTCACTCAGTTGTCAAAGGTTCACTAAAAAAAGGTTTTGACTTTAATGTTACCTTCTCTTCTGTATCCTCGAAGGATACATTTCGAGTGATTGTGGTAATTGTAGTTCATTATGATATAAAGTTACATTAGATGGTTATCAAAACTTCTTTCTTGAATAAAGACATTTATGAAAAGGTCTATATGATACAACCTAAAGGATTTCAGGATCCAGATAGAGCTGATATAGTTTGTAAGCTAAGCAAATCAATATACATCATACCTCCCAGAAGTGGTATCTTATATTAAATGAGGTTTTGACCTCTTTAAGCTTCATGGAAAATAAAGTTGAGCAATGCTTGTACTATAAGGTTACGGGGAGCACGATTATCTTCCTATTATTGTATGTGGATAATATCTTGCTTACATGAAATGAGTTGATCATATTGCATAAGGTTAAGCAACTTTTGGTGAAACATTTTAACATTAAAGTCCTTAGTAAAGCATCTTTTGTCCTAGGTATGCAGATTCAACAGGACAGATCTGAACACTCATTAGGCCTCTTACATAGTGCACACATTAAGTATGTATTACAAAGGTTTAATATGGTTGACTGTAAACTTATTGTAGCACCAATCTGTCAGAGATTATCTTTAGCACAGTTTTCAAAGAATAAAGTAAGAGAGAGACCATAAGGAATGTTCCATGTTTTAGTGCAGTTGGTAGCCTAATGTATGCCCAGGCGTGTACTAAACCTGACATTGCATTTACTATTGGACTATTAGGTCCCTATTAAGTTAACTTAGGGATAGACTGCTAGAATGTAGCTGAACAAGTGTTGATACATTTAAAGGGAACCAAGGATTATATGTTAACATATAGAAGGGTCAACAATCTAAACCTCATAGGGTATACAGATTTTAATTTTGCTATGTGTTTGGATGATCATAAGTCCACTTTAAGTTACTTTTTAAGTTAGCAAATGATACAATAACGTGGAAGAATGTCATGTAGATATGAGCGACTTCCTAGACCATGCATGTAGAGTTTGTAGCATGCTATGAGGATGCTTTATAGATGGTTTGATTCAGAAACTTGATTTCTAAGTTGTTTATGGTTGATTCAGTAGCTAGACTCATTCAGTTGTATTGTGATAATCGTGTTGTTGTATTGTTTAATAACAATAATAAGAACATCACAAGGTCTAAGCATTTGGAGGATAAATACTTGACCATAAAGAAGTTAATATAGAAAGGTGACATTAAGATGGAGCATTTGAGGACTAAGGAAATGTTAACCAATCTTTTAACTAAAGGACTTCGCCTATATGTTTTTTAAAACATATATATAGTATGGGTGTAATGAAGTTTTTGGACATTGTTAGCTAGAGATCATTATGTTTTCTCTTTGTAAGATTATACATTTTGATGTATCATGACAGTATAGTGGTTCATCAATAAAGATGATCATCGTTTATCCTCAGTACTATGCGTTATCATACATAGTTATAATATATGTGAAATTATTAAGATTCGTGTTGATCTTAAGCATGTTAAAGGTCATTGGGTATATATACAGATTAACCTTATGCCTATGTCATGAGGACACATACAATTTAATATCTATATCCATGGATTTTAAAATGACATAGGGGATATAAGTATTCAATCCTATAAAGGTTCTTTAATGTAGTTTAGCATAAAGTGAGACAGTATAGAGGTTTTCTCTGAGCATTTTTGCATTCAGTGAGAGAAAATGAGATTTCTCTACTGTAGTTTAACATATACATTTTAGCATAAGATTTAGCGAAATCGAGACCTACAAATGATAAATATTAGATCACACAGATATCATTATAGTTTGTCACGCTCCATTTTCTCATTCATGTTAGTAAGGTATTAGATATTCGTAATTATATTGGACCTGTTTCACACATAACACATGTGTTTGACATCTTTCAGTATCGAAAGCCTTATGAGACGGAATGATGGACCTTTGTTATCTTTGGATCACATGTCTTTGTTTTTAAACTTGGTTAGCCATACAATATTATGACTTAACCGAATTTTCAAAATGTTTTTAACACTTGAATCAATAAGGAAATTAATTATTGTCCAAGGGGGAGAATGTTAGAAAATTTCCCATTTAATGGATAAAAATTAATTACATTTTCTTAGTTTTTAATAACTTATCGGTTATGTAAATTTGATCAAAATAAAGATAATAAAGTGACCCAATAAATGATCTAGAGTGATGGCCAAAATCTAAGAGAAAAATAGACTCCGATCACTGTGAATCGAACCTATATCGGATTTGTAATGGGAAAGCCTTATATAGATGCTATACATACAAGGTTAAGGTCTCCTGTAGCTACTGTAGCAAATTGTGAACGTTTGGATACTCTGACCCATTCAGAGGTTCACATATATAGAAAGGCCTTAACACATCCCCATAAGCAGATCCCATGAAGAAGGCAGAGGATTCGTGCTCGTTTCAGCCTCGAAAAGCTTGTTTGAAGTTATAAAATCGAAATCAGGTATTTTCGTATTTTTTGGTTTACGTCCTTTTCTCGTTCGATCTAGGACACATACTAAAGCTTATGATATGTGTTACAAAAAGGCTTTGGAAGCGAGTTACTCTCTAATTGGCAATTATCTGTCTTTTTACAATGATCTCTAAGTTATCTTGTGAGTAGTAAGATTTTCGTATTTGCTTAAAATGATGAGAGAGATAAGAGCTACAAGGTTTCTATAACCTTTTTGTTTTTATCCACCTAAATGCATTCTTTAAAAATTAGAAAACAAAAAATGAAAATGAAAATTTGAAGATAAAAACATAAAATTTTTAATATTAAACAAATTAGTACTAGTTCACAATTTTTCTTCTTATAAAAATAATTCTTAACATAATAAATTTTAGAAAAGATGACGATAAAGAAATTTAATTATTTCTCATAGTTTCTATATTAAGGTTCATTCAAAATTAACTATAAAATCAAAAGTGATTTTTCTCATATGTTAGGTTGAAATTAAGTATATAAGTTGATGAAAAAGTTAGTACTAGACATTTATACTCTGAAATTTGAATTATTTATTTTGAAAAATAAAGAATTTGATCAAATTGATAGTGTCATTCTATGAATATTATTGTAAAATAATCTCGTCGTGAAAATCATATATATAGTTGTTTTAACAAAAAAAATTAAAAACACATCTGTATAAATATAAATGATATTTAACCAAATTGCTCAACATAACCTTATGAAAATTGAAGTATCAAGGTTACATTTGCAACTATTCAACATTACCAATTACTTTGATGGTTAACTAGTTGAAGTCTTAGATTTATTCCTTAAAAATCGGTCATCTTCCACTTCCACTTACACAAAGATCACACTATTCTAGCCAATGATTAAAAAACTCAATCGGTCAGTTTTTGTAAATTAATAAGTTCTTATAAACTAAAATAAATTATTTAATTTTCATTTAACAATTTATTTTTAATTAAACTTTAAATTTTTTTATAAGTCAAAACAATCTCTTTCAGTTATAGTTCAAACTCTTTAATTTTATCTAATCTTTAGTCAGTCTTTTGACAATTTAATATATCAATTGAACTTTTTAAATTTTAAACCTTTTGTTTTACTGGTCTATCTTCTGGTGGGATTAGATAGAGGGATCCCCTATCTCCTTATTTATGCACTCTTGTAATGGAAGGCTTGTCAAGGCTAATAAGCAAGTTGATCTCATGCAATAGGAGATTCCAATTTCACTATAAATGTAGCGTTATCAACCTAACTCATCTAATGTATGCTAATGATCTCCTGCTTCTTTGTAGGATGGATCCTTACTCTATCAATCTCTTGATGAATGTCCTGAACATATTTGCAAAGTGGTTATATCTGAAGCTCAACATTGAGAAGAGTAGCCTCTACATATCAATAGATGCAAGTAAATAATTGAAGTAAGTAGAGTTGCTTGTCTAAATGCTCATTCAACATCTTTTTTCTACTTACATGTACCAATCACATCTTCTAAGCCGAAATATCATGACTGTTTGCCTCTCATCGAAAGGATTAAATCTAAAGTCAACGCTTGGCAGAATAGATTTCTATCTTATGCTACTAGACTTGGTCTTATTGTTTCACTCTTAAACAACTTACATCTACATTGGCTAGTCCATATTGCACTACCTAGGAAGGTTACTAAAGAGAGAGATAGAATTATGAAAGCATTTCTATTATCAGGCAGAATAGAGAATGTTAAAAATGTAAAGATTAAATGGAATGGGGTTACTACCCTAATGTAATTTAGAGGACTTGAGATCATTTCCATTACAACCTTACAAAAGGTTCTAATGCACAAAAGAATTTGAAGGCTCTATACAGATCAACAGGCACTATAGATTCAATAGATCCATGAATATTACCTCAAAAACACCAATTTCTAGCAGGATACTTGTTCGAGGGAGTTCTCTTAGGTTTTTAATCAAGTAATGGGACCAAGGAGCTTTATATATCCTTGTATTAAACATAGAATTGGTAATGGTGAAAAAACTTGATTTTGGCTTGATAATTGGCTAGACTCTAGCCCTCTCATCCACAATTTGAAGATTCTTCATTTAAGGAATAGAATTCCTTTGAGTCTTAAAGTTTCCACTATGATCAGGAATGGTGCATAGAGTGGGAATTTAAGAGGATTTGGTTCTCTTATCAATCTTTTCCCTCAACTTAATGATATGGAGAATGAAGGTATAATCACCTAGACTCTTAAACCAAGTGGTAAGTTCTCTATCAAAACCTATCATCTACTTTTCACCCATTACTCCATTGAAGCCCCCTGGTATAACCCTCTCTAGAGCCACTCCTTGAATCCTTAAACCTCCCTGATCACTTGGCTAACTATTAAAACAAACTCAAGACTAAGAGCCAATGACACGAAAATGTGGACTTCACCTGTGTACTTTGTAAGATGGAGGTGGAAGATAGAGACTATCTTTTCTTCCCTTTTACATTCTCTAAAGTAGTATGGAGCAGGATCTTGCATATAATTTCACGTAACAACTATATATATGATTGAGAACAAAATTTAAACTAGGTCATTCGAAGCTTTAAGTAGAGAATATTAAATGCTATACTCTATAAAGTAGCTTTCACCACTACCATCTACATACTTTGAAAAGAGAGAAACAACAGAAGATTTAATAACTCAGAAGAAGGAAAGTACTAGCTAGTTGACAAAATTGTTAACCAGATTAGAGTAGCACTCATACTCTTTCTCCTGACATGCTACCTAGATGGAAATTTGAACTTGCTAATATGCTGATTTTGAATTATTCCCCATAATGTAGCTCGTCTTTTCTATATTTAGCTATAGTGCTTATATACAAACTAGCAACCTAGAAATCATCGTTAAAAAAACATTTTTTTAAAAAAAATCTAGATCAAATGTCAAAAGTAATGATAAGGATATAGGAGGCGACTAACCTTTAGAGATAAGGCACATAAAAGAAGAGCATTAGAGTCGTTTTCATGCAAGTACTTTCATGTCAACGTGAATGATCACCACCCAAATAATCAACCAATTATTTGACGAGATCATTTAGAACTAACGTGAAAAACATTATATATACTCCAAATGAGGTCAACTTTGGTTTACTCTTGTTCTAGTTGGTTAGGTTTCTAATCATGGAGCACCATCAAGCTTGTCCGGAAATGATATTCCGAGAGATTTTTGCACCGAAAGAGACCGAATTCACGACAAGTTAAGCTCTGTGGATGGACCACCAACGAATACTTTTGCAGCGACGCGTCACTGCACGCCTACTATATATGTACCTATCAATTTGAAACCGGTCGAGCTTTTCATGTATATTATTTCAAATGTTGGAAGTTGTTAGATTATTACAACGCTAGAATGTACAAGTATATTTCGATAACTTTGGTTGGTTATTCATGCCATTGCCATCAAACAGCTGAAACCTTTCTAGCACTTAGGAAGAAGGTAAACGAAGAATGACTACTACATTAATTTGTTCACTTAAAACAAAAAGTCCAACCAGTAGAGCCTTAAGAAACTTAAGATATAGATTGAAACGCACTTGTCTGTGTGAGATTAAAAAGGAGGCTTCCTGAAAAATTGTTCGTCATGCTCATAGATGATTGCCCTTGTCCTTAGTTCCATATTCTATATTTCAGAGGCTGAAGAGAACCGAAGTTGACTACACTTTTCCCGAAAATTTGGTATCCCAAAAGATAGACTTGATTTTAGTGGCTATTTTGGTAGGTGCTAATCAATTTTCTCATAAAACTAGTTATAAACAGAGAGAGAGAGAGAGAGAGAGAGAGAGATCCATCAAACACTTTACGTCTAGTGTTAGAAATAACAACATTTTAAACATTAACTTATCCTATTATAATGCCTTCTATGTTTGTAATATGCATATGACAAACATAGATGTAGTTTAACAAAAGATGTACAACCAAGGTTTTATTTCTTTTGGTATTTTATAATTTCCATGTCCTTTATGTACTTAATACATTCATCTCAGTCACAATTATTATAATAATCATATATAATGTCAGTATCTTCCTCATATAAAACATTGAACATAGCTCGTATTACTCAAAAGGAAACCGTAACCTTTTTGGGGTGATTACGTCCCATTGGTGCTTAGTTCTATTCCATCTGAAGAAGTCGGTGCTGTTGACTAATACATTGTAGTTAGTGGATACGTTGTAGAGGTCCTTCTTTGAATTATAGAGATAGTATAGACGAAAACGTGAGTAATAACCTTGTTGACCATCATCTCTGTGCCCCCCATACGCCCCAGTACATGTTCCACCACTGGGCACAAGGACTGAAGATTTGTTACCCGCAGGAACAACAGTAGTTTCAGTTCCTGGGAACATAAATGCACGAAAACATCTAATTACGACCCAGCCATTTTTGCTAGTTTCTTCGTTGTTTATAAACAAATGGGTAGCTGTGCTGGACTCCCATAATGTGAAGGTTGATAGAGTGACAAAGACAATGGCTACCTTAAGACTACTGTTCATGGCTAAATTTGAAGTGCTTGTGCATAGGATGTTTCAAGGTCTGCTGGTTAATTTAAAGTGGCAGATGAGTTACTTCCTAAACCGCAAGTGGCATTAATGTATTTTATTACTTCAGGAGGTACTTGCTTTAATGAGTTATTTATTATTCCATCGGTTACCAGAATGAATTATTACCAGCAGGTGACATAAATTGTAAGCTGATATAATATCTGTACAGGAAACTTTCGTACTGACCCTTTGTCTGGTACTCTCCACGAAAAGGAAAAAGAAAACCAGTTCGTCGTGTTGTTCCAGCTTCTTGTTGTTATTGACATAGGCATGTTAGCTGCTATGAAGCAATTCGTAAGCAGATTGTTGAATTCATTTGTTGGCAAGAACATTCAGTTTTTTTGTACATGACTTACCTAATTAAAATGCTTCAAAAAAATTTCTATTAATTCAGAAAATTTATTTTGCTTCGATTTCAAAAGATTAATTCTTGAGTTTAAAAGTTATGTAGCAATTAAAAGTCAAACTACTACTAGGAATTTAGTATAGATCTCAATATCATTGTTTTGGTTATATATCACATGTTCTTATTTGCATCAAAACAATGAAAAACATAATCCCAAAATGTTTACTTAAAGTGTCCAAGTAGTTTTGGTAGTCTGTTTTTTTTTTAAAAATGTTTTTGTAAAGTTGTCTAACGGTTTATGAGGAAGATTATTCAAAAGAGACCATCCTCACCAAATGCTTGTCCTTATCCATTCTCTCCTTACATTGTTATAGCACAGCCAAATTACATAAATGATAGAGTAATTTTACTAAAATAAATTCTTAAATAAAAAATAATCATCTTTTCGGTGGGCACAACTTGAAAGTTCTTGTATTTCAATGGGGCAAATGCGCTTGCCTCATTCCATGCAATTGATGACATTTCACACCTGGCTATCCTTTAGCTGTCAAATACAGAAGGAACATTCAGTACCTTTGTGCATAAAAATGAAACTTTATTTAATTAACTTGGAGGATTAGTAATCTGTACCTAAACCTTATCTAATTGGATGCTCTAGTTATAATCGTCAGGTCCACATACGTCTGATTTTTTTTCTTTAATTCCTCCTAATTTCTTACCTATATATGCTTGTTCTTATGATGTTTTGAAGACAAATAAGATAGTTATTATTGTGTATTACTACACAATTGAGTATAATTATAACCCAAGCCAAGAAAGAATTTCAACTTGTTCATAGTTGCAATTGAACTTCTATTCCAAGGGAGATCTTGAGTTTCTCATAACCAGTTCTCAAAATCAGTTAACAAATCTTTCAGAAATCTCCAAGTTCGAAATTAACTGCTAGATGGAAACATGTATATCTTCTGAAAGTTTCCTAGAATCTTGTAGCTATCGCATTTGACTGAAGAATTCGATTATTCATACAATTTTTTGTCAATAAATTTGATTATATCATAGGTTCTAAATGTTGTACTGATTTCGTTTACTGATTTACATTAAAGAGTTAGATCAACAGTTGAATCACCAATACGACCGAGTATTTCATTGAATAGTCACCTTCTTCCACCGTACAAAGGCACCAAAAAGTTACTCTATTTCAGAGCGAACATTGTAAATTATTTCTCTAGAAAAGCAACAAATGGCTCTGAAACGCAGTTCATATACATGGAAATTTACACTGCATATTAGCAGTAATGAGTGTTATTCGACAAACATTGCCTTGAACGTAGCAAGGGCCTAGTGTGCTAGAAGTGCTTGTGCTTGCTTTTCGTAGCGAAAACCATACGACTTAGAGTCATCAGCAGACCAAACGAAGATATCGTGCAGTAGTTTCTGACGTTTAAGTTGATCGCAAGGAGTGAAAAAGCCATCTTCTAGAGACAATCCTCCCTTTCCATCACTGATAAGGCTCACCAAGACTTTGCCGCCACTATATATGGATGTTTGGGTCTTGAAGTAGTTCTTGAATAGAGTAATAGTGGTTCCTTTACCATAGGCATAAAATTGGAAGTTGACATAGTCTATGATGTGCCCATAACTCCTCCATAAGGCTGTGTAATGACTTTGAACTTCGTTATCATCATAAGGTGCTATAGAAGCAAATGAGACCACCTTGTTTCTCTTTAGGGTTGCTATCTATAGAAGGAATGCCTCAAAAATTTAGACATGAAGAAGGCATCTCGATCATACATGCAGCGCCATGCAATGACATAAAGAATCAATTTTAAAGAATTCAAGAAGAGTTAGTTGAATCAGTTGTTAGATGACAGTTAGGAAAAATTGAGATGTTATAAATGTTGTGAATTCACAGAAGTGGTACATATTGTTTTTTGATATTGAATAAAAAATAGTGAAGAAATCTCAACGTATTTTTGAGTTCTTAAAAACCATACTCTGTTCGCCCCTGTTTTACTACGCTTTCTCTCTCTAATCTTCCTCCTCCAAAAGTTCAATAATATAGTCTTTAGTTTTTCGTATGATAGATAGATAAAGTAAAGTGGTATCAGAGCTTAATTTTTAAGGGATCTGTGAGGATGTAAGCAAGGTTCTTAGCTTGAAAAGATTAATTCTTTCCTGTTTGAACTGTGACTACGAGAGAGGAGTACTCAGAGATGGTTGAGAGTTTAACTCAGAGTTTGTAGCCTGCAATCTTCAATAGAGAAGGATATCAGATCTAGGCAATTAACATGAAAGCATACCTGTAAGGACAAGATCTTTGGGAGCCTATTAATGAAGACTACGCGGTCAAGGTTCCAGCGAAGATGCACCGATTGCTCAACTAAGATGGTTAAGGGAGAGGGTGGCGAAGAAGGCTCGAGCTAAATCTTGCTTATACCAGTCAGTAGGCCCTTCAATTTTTACTCGGATCATTGGTCTTGGCTTTGCAAAGGACATTTGGGATTTCTTGAAGAATGAGTATGAAGGTGATGAGAAGGTGACAAATATAAAGGTGTTGAATTTTTTGAGAGAATTCGAAAGAATGCAAATGAAGGAAGATTAATCAGTCAAGAATTACAGTGAAAGACTAATTCAACTTTCAGATCAAATTAGGCTCTTAGGAGCTGAGTTTAAGGATCAAGGTTGGTTTAGAAGTTGCTGGTGTCGATGCCTGAAAAATACAAGGCTATTATATTCTCACTAGAAAACTCCAAAGACATTGGACAGATTAAGCTTGCTGAAGTTGTAAGCGCCCTACAAGCTCAAGAACAAAGGCATTTGATGAGAAAGCCTAAAGTTGCTGACGGAGCATATAGAGCCCTTGCCAAAGCTGACGGTTAAGAAAAGTCCAAGAAGAAGAAAAGAACTAAAGGTGGATCAAGTTCTCAGAATGCACAAACACACCAGAAATATACAAGCAAAAATACAGAAGGAGACAAGGCAAATAAGTACAATCCTTGTCCTCACTGTGGTAAGTCGAACCATGTTGCTTTCAGGTGCTGGAAGAGACCAGATGTGGAGTGTAGAAGATGCCATCAGAAGGGACATATGGAGGCGATATGCAAGAAACAAACTGTTCAAGCTGATGCCAATGTGCAAATTGCTAAAGAAGAAGAGTAGCTCTTTGTCGTCACGTGTGATCTGGATGAAGCATATCCATCTGAATGGTTGATAGATAGTGGATGCACAAGTTATATGACTCTACATTTAACCCTATTCAAGTCTCTAGATCAAAATGTGAAGGTCAATGTGAAGCTGGGAAATGGTGTGTGCATTCATGCCAAAGGAAGAGGAGTGGTCGAGATACCTAACAAGAATGGTGTCAGGATCATCCCATATGTGTTACTAGTGCCTAAAATATAACATAATCTCTTAAATGTGGCCCAATTGATTGAAAGAGGTCTGTCTGTATACTTCGAATCTGATATGTGTAAAGTATTTGACAAGCATGGGCAGGAAATGTTCAGCACAAAGATGAAGAAAAAAAAATTGCCATGAGACCAGAAGAGATACAACAGAAGGTACTGGTGAGCAATACAGACGAGACTAACCTTTGGCATAGAAGGCTCGGACACTACCATATAAAGGGGCTAGAAGCAATGTGGAACAAAATCATGGTTGATGATTTGCCAGCCCTCTCTAACTGTCACACAGAATGTAAGGTTTGTATACTAGGTAAACAAACACGGGCTCCTTTCACCAAATCAAGCTGGAGAGCAAATGTTCAATCGCTGCACATGGACATATGTGGTCCAATTCCAGTAAAATCCTTGAATGAGAGCAGATACTTCTTGCTTATAATAGATGATTATACAAGATACTCGTAGATATATTGTCTCAAGAGCAAAGAAGAGGTGGCAAGAATGCTTAAAGAGTTAAAAAATCTTATTGAAGACCAGTTTGGTCTGAGCATTAAATCTGTTAGAATAGATAATGACTCAGAATTCATCTCTAACAAATCTCAATTGATTTGCAAAGATGCAAGTATTAAGCACTAGCTAACCATAACCTACACTCCACAACAGAATGGAGTGATGGAGAGGAGAAAGAGAACAGTGGTGGAGATGGTGAGATGTATGCTGGAAGACAAGAAACTTCCTAAGAGTTTTTGGGCGGAAGCAGCCTCCATCGCATGCTTCCTACTGAACAGATCGTACACACTAGCTCTGAAAGACAAAACACCGCATAAAATGTGGTATGGAGTAAAACTGAGACTGAAGAACTTGAAGATGTTTGGATCCCTTTGTTATGCACACATATCGCAAGCCAGGAGGAACAAATTGGACAACAAATCAGAACTTGCAATTTTTGTGGGATATTCTGAGGTAACAAAGGGGTATAGACTTCTCTATCCAACTCAAAAGAAGGTAAAGGTGTGCAGGGATATTCACTTTCTTAAAGAAGAACACTGGAATTGTCCTGAAGGAAACTTGGAAGAAAGATAGACAGTCAGACCACCTTCAGACATTATAGGAATTGTAGAAAATCCAGAGAACCAATTTGGGCAAGGATGAGCTAGATTCTGAGGAAGAGGAAAATCCATAGAATCAACTTGATCAAAATAAATGGAATTATAAGGAAGAACAAAATCCAGAAGTGGAAGATGATGATTTTGATCATGTGCTAGTAAGAGGAACACGAAACCTAGCAGAGATCTATGAAAGAAGTAATGAAGCAATGTTGGAGCCTTCGAAGATTCAAGAAGCACTTCATAACCCGAAATGGTTTGAAGCGATGAAGGAAGAAATCTCCATGATCAACAAGAATGGAACCTGGACTTTAGTAGAGAAACCACCAAATAAGAGGGCCATCGGATTGAAATGGATATTCAACATCAAGTTGAATCCTAATGGTTCAGTTAACAAGCTTAAGGCTAGGTTGGTAGTGAAGGGGTACGCACAAGTGGAAGGAGTGGATTTTGGAGAGACCTTTGCACCAGTGGCTAGGATTGAAACCATCAGACTTCTCTTGGCACTTACAGCTGAGAAGGGTTGGGAAGTACATCAAATGGACGTAAAGTCTGCGTTCCTTAATGGAGTATTGCAAGAGGAGATCTAAGTATAACAACCGGAAGGCTTTGTGATAGAAGGAAAGGAGGAGAATGTATACAGACTCAACAAAGCACTCTATGGTTTGAAACAAGCCCCTAGATGTTAGTATTCATATAGCGACACATTTCTGCTGGAGATCAATTTCAAAAGGAGTTGTAGTGAGCCAACACGTTATGTAAGACCACAACAAGAAGACATTGCAGTAGTTTCGATATATGTGGATGATCTGTTGCTAACTGGAAGTTCAAAAGAACATATTGAGTTTTTGAAACACACACCTTCAAAATGACTGAGCTAGAGATGATAAAATATTTTTTGGGGATGGAGATACTTCAGTGTGAAGGATGCATAGTAGTGAGTTAGAAGAATTATGTTTGTGATGTGCTGAAGAGATTTAAGTTGGATCAGGGTAAACAAATATCGACTCCAATTTGTCCGAAAGAAAAGTTGATGAAGAAGGAAGATGAAAATGAGGTGGACAGAAAGAATTACAGAAGTATGGTGGGCTGTTTAATGTATATTACAGCTACTAGACCTGATATCGTGTATTCAGTTAGTGTACTTTCTACATATTTGAGTGATCCAGGAAAGCAACATTTAGTTACTGTGAAGAGGGTTTTAAGGTATCTCAACGGGCTGTTGAATATGGTCTAGTGTATGAGAGGACAGGGAGGTGTGAACTCAAGTGTTATGTGGATAGTGATTGGGGTGGAGCAACAGATGATATAAAAAGTACAACTGGTTATTGCTTAATGGATTTCAAAGAAGTAGGAGTTGGTGGCACTCTCAACAGCGGAAGCTGAATTGGTTGCAGCAACAGCAGCAGCGAAGCAGGTTATATGGATTAGAAAATTGCTTGTGGATTTGCAAATTCACTCGACGTCTGCTACAATGATATACTTTGACAATCAGGCGACAATATCTATTTCGATGAATTTGGTCTTCCATGGCCAAACAAAACATTTTAAGCTCAGATATTATTATCTGAGAGATATACAACAAGAAGGGGAGTTGAAACTTGAGTATATTCATACGGAAGATCAAGTAGCTGATTTGTTTACAAAAAAATATCATGTTTCTCGATTTGAACAGTTGAGAAGGTTGGTGGGAATTCAGAAGTTGAATTCCTGATCCAAAGAGGAGTATGTAGAAGGAATGTCTCAAAAATTCATACATGAAGAAGGAATCTCGATCGTACATGCAGTGCCATGCAACGGCGTAAAGAATCGGTTTTAAAGAATTCAGGAAGAGTTAGTTGAATTAGTTGTTAGATGGCAGCTAGGAAAAATTGAGATGTTATAAATGTTGTGAATTCATAGAAGTGGTACATATTGTTTTTCGATATTGAATAAAAAAACTGAAGAAATCTCAACGTATTGTTGAGTTCTTAAAAACCATACTTTGTTCGCCCCTATTTTACTACGCTTTCTCTCTCTAATCTTCATCCTCCAAAAGTTCAGTAATACAGTCTTTATTTTTTCGTATGATAGATAGATAAAACAATACTATCAGCTGTCCTATGCACTCAGCGAAGGTATTGGGATCGGCCTGAAAGTGCTCGTAATCGATGTCAATGTTGTCCAAGTTGTA
>JANTPM010000245.1:10753803-10767797 GCA_025434745.1 Erythroxylum divaricatum | reverse complement strand
TATAATGCATGCACAATTTACATTAGCCTGTACACAATCTTAACCTGATCCAAATTTACAGATATACCCGTCACCTCAGTAACGGGATGTTACATACATCCATATCAACAACATCATGATAATTTTATCCAAGTATTTACTAATAAATAATAGCACCTTACACATTTTCATGACATTGATATCGCCAATGGTTGTAATCCAAGTAATGGTATAGAGTTTAAGGTAAGGCTTAGTTAACAATTTTAGCTTCTTGACCACCGATTTGTTGATAATATTCCGTTGACTGCCTCCTTCAATGATCAACTCACAATGATTTCCTTTTAATGTGCCTCTAGTGTGAAATAATTGGTGTTGTTACCAATCTTTAAGTATCTTTTAAAAAATCATCAATCTCCTAATAATTCCAACAAAAGCCTTCTTCTCCTCTTTCAGGATATTCATAATCTACCCTATTTAGTCTACGAAAATCTCCTCTTAGGATAGTTTCCTCATCATTATTGAAATCATTAGTTCTTATACAAGGTGCTGAAATTTGAGGTTATGCAGGAGTAACTTCCATGTCAACTATGTCCCTAAATCTCCTGTTATTGTCATCTCATATTAATGTCTACAATTATCTAGTGACTGTAGTTAACTATTGCTCAATATTACAAATAATTATCCCATGTTCTTTTATTCTTCTCCAAACATCGGGTAATCTTTCAACATTGTCATTAGGATTATTTGCCATAGTCAGAAAGAACAAGCTTTGTGAGATTCAAATGTGAGATTCAAATGATACCAACTGACACAAAAAAAGGTAAACAAATATAATTCTAATCCAAGAATTGTAAAATAAAAATTCTCAAAGAAAAAAATTCATTGATAGAGAGAGTTATGTTAATCTCTCTCAAATGTTGTTTAAATAGGTTTACATAAACCTGACTCATCTCAGGAAAATTTCTAAACAAAGAAGGAATCTCTTATTCATCATATAAAGACTACCAAAAGAAATAGAAAACTCTAATTTATCTTATAAGGACTTCTAGAAAAAATGGGAAAGGAATTAAAGGGATTAATTAAATTTTTAAATAAGAAAAAAATAAAATAAAATATGAAATTATTCAAAAATCTTGCGGAGAAGGATGTTGAATAAGTCATGATCATGTGCTATTAAATACTTCATTGTGTCCACTTAGAAAGAAATCTAGAGAAGGATGTTGGATAGATGTGATCATGTGCTATTCAATTATGCCCACTTAGAAAGAAACCCAAAGAAGGATGTTGGATAAGGTGAGATCATATGCTAGTGAATATCCTATTTTCTCTAAGAATTCAAAAGCCTCATCAAATATCTTAGCTCCTTGGTACCTAGAGCATTAAGTGTTGAAGAAACTTATGGAACTGTGATAATGGTTCTTCAATCATATGCACAAAATTGGGAGTTCACATAGTCTAACCTCCTCTATAAAGTTAAGCTATGTTTTAAACTCCTTTGTCATCATATAGAGCCATGGAAGCAAGGTAGATCACCTTGTTAATCTTTATTGTATTAAGTCTATGACAAGTAAATGTTTTAGGGTCAACTTTAAAGTGTTGATAATCAACATCAATATATCCAATTGATACCTTTTGAGGGCTTGTGTGAGCGAGAGAGGGCATTGGCTCCCTAAAAAGGAATTGAGATATGATAAGAAAAAATTATATAATCAAACTTTTTGGGACATTGACTCCCTCCCAAGCTCCCTCCCAAACTTAAGGCTACTTTGTGGGAGGGGTATTGTCAAATTTTCAGAATAAGTTCAAAATTCCTCATATAAAATTATATAATCATTTTTTATATTTGTCTTTCTCTTTTCTAGGAACTAATTTTAAAATTTGATTTCTATATATTAGCAACTAAAATATTTGATTGATGTAATTATTGCCTTTTGTGTTACTTTATATTATGTATATATTTGAATCCAACTTAAATTTTCTTATAATATCCTAGTCATAAATTATACATAGATAATGTGTAGTAATATGTCTAACATTTTAGACAATTTATCAATAAGGAGAATCGCAAGCGGAGCAAATCAAGAAGATTCCTTATATATTCTCCACCTGTTAGCCTACTTAGGAGTGGTGTTTGTGTCAATATTATTCATTAGATAAAATTTTTCATAATGGAAAAATGTTATGAAGATAGTTCTATTTACAAATAGACATAGGTTAATTCATTATCAGTAGCTTACCATTGCCAAATTTAACTTCATTTGATTTCCTATGTACATCATTCTTCCACTTATGGATTAACCCGTGTCTATTTATGAATTGAACTATCTTCATAAAAATTTTCCATTATGTAAAATTTTATTTGATTTCCTATGTACATCATAAGCTCTCATTATAACAGGTGGAGAATATATAAGGAATCAACATTGTAAGTGGTTTGAACATTGTAATAATGGTAGACATGTGAAAGAAGAATCATTTAATTTATGTTTCCGCCACTTTGTTTTTCAATTTATGTTTCCGAGGTTGGGTTCCGAAACGGGTCCCAACAAGTATAGTCATCGATAATGTCGTTTGAAAATAATAGTTTAGCAGTGGTAGAAATTTTCGTCGTTAAATTCAAAAGAAATGGTGTAGCAACAGATATTATCGTCGACAATTCCGTGTGATGAGAGGTCCATGGTTGAATTTTTTGGTTGATATGGAGTTTGTTTTGGTTTTAGTTGTTAATTACTAATTGTTAATGATGGGCTATGTATTTGTTGGAGAATGATGGGAAAAGATTAGATATTTGTCTTAAATTAGGAATTAATGGTTAATGCACACCAAGTGTTTGATAAAATACACTCCTTTGATAAAAATTGATTTGAATTCATGGTCATTGTTCCCCCAAGTTTATTTGGAGATTACTAGGTTTTCTTTAAAATTCTAAAAAAATTTCTCTTGATAATTAAAAGAATTTATATATAAAGGATTTTATGCATAATGCCCTACATGTAAAAGATTATCAAATGATTAAGTCCTTATTTATGTAAATGACCAAGATTAGGTATAATAAAAACTACAATGATTGTTACATAAAGAATAACTTCATTTGATTAAGTGTTAGAAATATTAAGCTACCAATTAACCAATTATCTATATCAATTTTATATTTTCAAAGCAAAAAGAAGGAATGAAGTGATTTATTGTAATTAGCATAAAGTATTATAAAAATTAGATTGAGATATTAAACTAAAAAAAGAAATGATATCAATTTTATATTTTCAATGAAAAAAGAAGGAATGAAGTGATTTATTGTAATTAGCATAAACTATAAAAAAAATTAGGTTGAGATATTAAACTAAAAAAAGAAATGATAATATGAACCAAAGTTCCATCCTTTAACATAAATAAAATTGGAGTTAGAAAATTACTTAATAATATTACCTTTACTGTAAAATAAAATAAAAATATATACTATATTAATATCAACAATTAAATGAGCACGGTATATTTTGCTAAATGATAGGACATATTTTTATTGTGCCATTTCATTTGCTTTAGGTTGCAATATATTTTTCATGATAAAAACTTGAATATTTTTTGAATTAGTAAACTAACATTAATCATTAATTGTTCACATCTAATATGTCGATTAAGCACAATATGAAACAATAATGTTAAACTAAGTACGGTTCTAACATCTAGTTTTAATTATTGAAAAATATATTGTTATTAATAATTTTACTTCAATATGATATTTGTAGCTTTATTATAATGAAATCAAGAAATAAGTGCAAGATTAAGTTAAATGAAAGGATTAGATGAATGAATGATCCCGTTGAATTAATTGAATAATCAAAGGATGAAAAAAAAAGAGTAAAATGGAGTAAGGCAATTCAATTTATTTTGACTAAGTCTAAAGAATAAGTCACACAAGGCCATAACAAGGAAGAAGAAAAAACAAAGATGATTGCTCCTTTGAATCCCTTGAAAAACTTAAGGTGAAAAACTAACTAAAAATTAGGTTTACTCTTTAAATAGGGGTTCCTACGTCATATTTGTAAGAGATACAGTTCAGGCCAAAATCTTGTACTAACACATCAGTCTCTCTACTTTTTTTGTGGATCACTATATCAATTCTAGAAAATTAAATTGGATGACATTTTATATGAATTGAAACAATAAAGAATTATAAAGAATTCATTAATATATAAAATAATATTCATACATTTAATATTCACTACAATTACTTATATAATTCATTTATTATATAGTCAATCTTAAATAGTATTTATAGCTTATTCATCTATACATCTTCATTCCTATTTGTTATATAGACAAATTCTTTATCTACAGAAATAAGTCAAGACAACATGATCAAATCCCATATCCAACTAAATTTACTGTCATCTTTCTTATGCTATTGAGAATTGTTGATTTAAAATGTATTCTTATGGATATTTAAATAATACAAAAACACTCCATATATAATTTTGTCTAATTTGTTCAATTTCTCATTGAAGTCGTTGACATATGTAGACCATGAACTTACCCATAATTGTCTCCTCATCTTTATCTCTCTATTGTCCATGTTAATTATGGTACATATGTCTGGGATATATTATGTGATATGCATTTAGAAGCGACTTCTTAACAAATCTTATTAATCTTTGGATTCATAAATTAAACATCTATCAAATAATAGAATATTATAACGTATATATAAAAAATAACATAAGTACTTACCGACAGAATTTTAGTTTCCGTCGATAAATTGAATTATATTTACCTACGGATGGTCAAGAATCCGTCAGAAAAAACTAAAATATTCATCTTAGGCTCATCGACGGAATTTTAATTTTTCGTCAGTATACTGAGTCATATTTACCAATAGTTTGTGATAAACTGTCGAAATATGTTTACATTTTTACGATAGATTCACCGACGGATTGACATAACCGTCTGTATATATACCGACGATAACAATTTTTTTCATTGGTGATTTCTGTAGACAAACTTACCAACAGCCAATTTCACGACGCATTTTTTCGTCGGTGAAAATCGTCGCTAAATTGAATTACCAACGGTTTGTTAACATTTTCCGTTAGTAATTGCCATCGATAAACCTCTTTTTTCTTGTAGTGCGAGGTAGCCTAATTGGTTGAGAAGTTATCAAAATAATCCTTGAATTGAGGTTATGAATTAGAATCTTTAAAGACTCTCCATCTTGTGCAAAGAATTATCTATATATATATATATATATATGTAAGAGCTCTTCAGTGACTTTTTGGGTCAATCTGTCGCTTGACTTCATTTAGTATAGTAGTTTACGCTAAAGTACTTGTGTGGTCTAAAATGATTGTCATCCGCAACACTTAGGTAATTTGTAAGCATCGAGCCATATTGATCTTTATTTTCTTTCTAGGAACCGAAGCTCTTATGAATATCATAATTATGTGATGCATGCACTTCGGTGTTTGCTTCTTTTCATTCATTGAAGGATACCAAGTTTCAGATATCCACATCTTTAGGCTTCATATACATAGAAATGCATCGAATCAGGATGTCTCTGTTTGAGATGTCTGGTCCTGCTAGCTGTGATTTATACCAAAACAAAAGAGAAAAGAAAATTGTCTGATGCTAGTTAACTTGAAGGAGTCTACAGACGATAAAGCACGCAAGAAAATTGGATGCTCAAGTGTAACAAGTTATTGTTGCTTGTACTTGACCGCTAATGCTACTCAAGATGAGCGCAAATTGAAGCTATATGTCAAAAGTATAATGGTGACTTTTTTTTTTGAGGGGAGAAACTCCATTATATTAGCTTTTCTTTTAAGATATTAAAGAGCTATGCATGCATCTACACTATGATATCTGGAATTATTCCCAGAATTGTAGGGTATTGCTAGTGACTCATATGGAGAACACAATCATTTCTTTCCTAATCATACTAAGGTTTACATAGTCACTGAATTGTCTTTTTCCTTTTCCTGGTTTGTTAAGTGGAAAGTCGCTCCAAAGAAAAGGTAAATGGAAATGGGATCAATCAAGATCTGGCATCACTGGAAAGAATTAAGATGTGCAAATAACAACGCAGCACGCCAAATCCATCAATACAGGTTAGCAAGTCAAAGTTTAATGTTTTCTTGTATCCAATTAATGGGAATCACTGTGGCCAATTCAATATCAGTTGTATGACCTATAGGGAGGGGAAAGGATATGATGAACGCCAACGTGTAAATTTTGATTTAATTGAATTTATATTTAAATTAAAAATTAAAATCTAAACTTTGATTTAAGAAATTCAATATAAACTTAATATATTTATGAGAAACTGAAAATTAAATTGTGTTTAGACTTTTAAAAGTAAATAAAGAAAAAAATTAATTAACAAACAAATTTAGATCTTACTATTATAATTATAGTTATGGAAGTATGAAAAATATGAATTACTTTAGTATTAACATAATCCGTACTCTAAACAAATATGTTCCCATTGCATCCACGAAAGGTGACATTAGTCCTAAACCAGACCAATGCAAAATGAGTAACATGGGGTGCTATGATTGCAGCTCTGTGCTACTACAAAAGCTGTAAGGTTGAGGAAATTCTTTTACACCATGGGACCATGCGTATTTCCATTCCAAGCAATTTGCGTAGTAGACACTTGTTATTACTCCATCAGTTTCTCCTGAATTATACTTTTTCTTCTACTCGTGTTAGTTAACTTCCAGTCACTGACTATGTCAGGGGTAAGAGCGAGAGCCCTTCACTGTTTACAAATGCTTCACTGTTTACAAATGCTTCCGCAAGTCTTTTTGGGTCGAGGCTCAAACTCCAGTACTGCTTTCGTTATAAAGTAATAATATTCAACTAATGTTATACTTTGTGCTCTGAGCCTCGCTGTATGCAGACCTTGGTTTCCTCACTGACATTCTTGTTTTTCACATAATCGACATATAATTGGCAACCCTTGTAATGAGAATAAAATTATAGATTGGATCATTTGACAGGAATGGTCTCTGGTAATAAGCTTTACCATGAAAATTATCAAATTACCCTATCAACTCGACCGGTGATTCAGACCTCAGAACCCTGGAGGAGTAACTCAACTGGATTGCACCCCACCAACTAACAGCGTAACTTATGCGTGGTCAGGAGGACTTATTTTGAGTGAAATGTGCGCAACGTGGCCTAGCAAACCCACTTTTGCTAAAGGGATATGTTGAGAAGTTTAGGAGCAGAGAAGCAGATCCTATCTCAATGTGGAAGAATCAGATCCCAATTTCAATGTGAATGTCAGTGAAAAAAGACCAGTTGTGAACGTATGAAAGTAGTGAAGAGTACAGCATAGGCAGCACATACATAAGAGTATGTCCAAAGCAAAACAGTTCCCGTGGGAGCTTTCGCTCATCTGCGTTTCTTTTGCCAAAATCTCCCCAGGGATATGAGTAACATGTGATAATTATCCTCTGATCACAACCACTTTATTTTCTGTTAACTAGTGATAACTTCTGTTACTTAGAGATAACCATTATCTTTAATATGCTTTATCTTTTTTGTTCATATTATATCTTGCCTCATGTATCTCAAATGACGTATTATATCTCGTCCCACATGTTTCACTCAAACCAATAAATTTTCATATTGACGTCAAGCCATGTTTAATGAATTCACTGCTCTCCGTCGCAATCATACTTGGAGTTTTATTCCTCCTCTACCAAATGCTAATGTTGTTGGTTGTAAATGGGTATTTAGTACCAAATAAATCTTGATGGCTCTATTCAATGTTATAACGCTCGACTAGTAACTAAAGGTTATCATCAAACTTTAGGCACTTACTACATGGATACCTTTAGTCTTGTTGACAAATCCACAACCATTCACATTGTTCTCACTCTTGCCTTGTATCATAACTAAATTATTCACCAACTTGATGTCAATAATGCATTCCTGTATAGTCGTCTCCAAGAGCAGGTCTTCATATCTTAACCTCCTGGGTTCATAGATCCCCACCATCCTCATCATATTTGTCATCTCTATAAAGCTCTGTATGACTTGAAATAAGCTTCTAGGTTGAGGAAGAAATTTCTTGACCTTGATTTTATCTTATCCAAGTTTGACATTTCATACATCTTTGTCTTAGTTTATGTGAAAGATATTTTGGTTTTAAGTTCTTCATCATCATTCATTACAACACTTATTCAGTTTCAACCCTCGGGGAGATTTATGATATGAGTCGATGGCGTTACCTGACGTTACCTAGAAATCAAAAGTTGCGGAGACCCTCCATCATCGGTTGATCGATGCCCAGCTCAATGACGCCTCTGCGTTATAGATAGGTTCGCAATTTCGCCCAACCGTTGGGGAAAGTTCGCGATGTCTAGAGAAAGGGCTTGGTAGTTTTACTCTAATCATCAACGAGGTCGTTTTGTTTTCTTTATCGTTGAACTGTCCCAAACGACGCAGTTTGATTCTAGTGTCTTAAGTCATGCTTTGCTGGCTTATAGTCTAAAGCCTTACCTGTATATCGTTTTTCAGTAATGAAATTTTTTAATTTCTCTAAAAAAAACCTCTTTCTCCATTAAAGACGTCAGTCCATTTCATCACTTCCTTGGTATTGAGGCCATCACTATGCCTATTGGTCTTTTGCTAACTCGATATACATACATTAAAGATCTACTTATTTGAACCGTTCTCCATAATTCTAAACCTGCAACCTTACCGATTACCCCTACCCTTCCTTTATCTAAAAATTATATTCATCCCCTTCATGCTGATACTGAGTATCGTAGCATTGTTGGTGCTTTACAATAATTTTATCTCACATGCCTTAATATCTAGTTTGTTCTAAACAAAAGTCCTTCAATTCTTACATTTTCCTATCAACATTCATTAGACTGCAGTCAAACAGATTCTTCAATATCTTCGCCCTACATCTTCTTATAGCATTCACTTTACTAAATCATCTTCTATAAGTCTCCATGCTTATTAAGCTCGCTATCCTAATGATCATCGTTCTACATCTAAATATTGCATCTTTTTTGGTTCCAATCTTATCTCTTACAGTGTTAAGAAACAACCAAGAGTTGCTTAATTTATATGGAGGCAGAATATCGAAGTATTGCTCTTACAGTTGTAGAACTTTATTAGATCACTTCAGTTGTTGGTGAAATCAATTTCTCACATCAAACTTACTTTTGGTGTGATAACCCTAGTTTGCTTCTAATCCAGCCTCTCATGCTCGCACAAAACATATTGAGATTGATATTTAATTGTGTGAGAAATACAATACAATTATTCACTTCTTCGCTAACAAAAAGTTGCGTTGAGAAAAGATCAGTGACAAGAATCACTTTATTTAATACACAGTTACTGTCCAAATCCCAGCAGTGATTTAATCGCTTGTACAACCCCCACTTGCACATGCATGGAAGATTTCTTGAACATGCAAGCCAAAAGACAACATTAAAGTCTGGTTGAGTTAAGTTCATCCTAATCTTGGATAGAACATTATTAAAGTCCTACGTACTAAAAAAACGTTATCTGATAGGACATAGGTGTCATTATAAAGTTTTTCCAAGGTGTGGTGAAACATAGATAGTTGTTACTAGTTCCAATTATGATTACCATAACAATCTTTTGTGGTTCCATAGGTATACGTTGCTTTGTTGTTTCATCTTTTTGTAAGAGTGAAATAAAAATTATCCTTGGAACCCTCCCAGAACTTGGTACCCGTGAGTTTGTCATTCAGGAAGTGATGCAAAATGGGTCTTGGGGTATCTAGAAATTTGTGATCACCTAAACAGTTTCCTCACAGTACCGGTACCCAACATGACAGTAGTTTATAGTTTATACTACAACCTTGTTTCTTTAGAACCAGCCAATTTACCAGACATAACTTGTAACAATAGGAAACCTGGGACTCTGGTTTCTAACCAAAACTAGAAATGGATATTTCCTTAAATGACAAGATTTTAATTTGGTGAAATGGGGTCATGTAAATATGTTAAAAGACTTACCAAACACATACAAACATTACTTGCTATGACTTGCCCTTTTCTTTGGCCCTTTTTTCTTGGATTCCAAAACTTGGAGACCCTTTTTTTTTTTGGTTTTTGACAACAACATAATATCTAAAAGTCTAGCCGGAGCATGTGAGTGACCTTGCCAGTGCAACCACCGTAATATCTCTACATCATTGGGAAGTACAAGCTTCACCAATTTTAGAACAAGTGTTTCAACTAGCTTTAAAGAAGATGGGAAAAAAAAAATAGCAAACTTATTAGTATACCACACGACACATGCATTAAGGCTTTGAATTATCAAAATAAAATAACAAATGTTAATCACTTTTAAGTCTTTTTGGACTAAAATAAATTTATTTATTTGTTTTTTTTAATATATATTTTGTATCAGTTAAAACCATATGCACTTATCAAGTTTATAGTTTAGACTTAGATTATGGAATTCCAGCAATAAGTTTGAACTTGTGAAACAATTTTATGTTCTTTAAATGTATAAAAGAAGAGAATAAAATACTCTTTTTGTTATCCATTTAAGTTAGGAATGAGCATGCACTTACAAGTTACAAGCGAAGATAGCGGAAATAAGAAAACTGAGTGTGATAATCGTCAACAGAACAAAAGAAAGGAATGGAGGCCATGCATACAACCTGATTAGAATCCTGTTTCCATACTAGGGAGCTTAAAGAATAAGGAGTGAGTATGCGATGTTATGTGTTCGGTAGGCGTTTAGATGGGGATCTTTGGACGCCAAAAGGTACCGGACTGAGTGAGGCATGTGCCTTCTCACATCACTCTTTATCACGGGGGGTTACTTTGCCACCACACACAAGCCCCACTTCTGTCTTCCTTTTTGCGCTTTGTTTTTGCATACACACTTAATATCTCTTCATACATTTCAACTGATTATATTTAATTTTCATCAAACCCAATTTAGACATGTAATCAATCTCAGTATACAAGTACGTATAAGCAATAAATATCTTTAATATGATTAGTCAATAAAAAAAGATACCATTAATTAGCTTTTGATTTTTCCTTTTCCTTTAAAAATAGTGGAAGGTAGAACTTTTTGTTCATTTACCTATTGATCCTAAAAGGAGTCTCAACCTAATCGATCACTTCCTCAACCTCAGTGGTTTCTTGCATTTACCAACAAAGTTAAACCCTTGGAAGAAAGAAATGTCTAAACCGAGTATGAATTAACTGTCTGTATGGTTGCTGTCTTCAGCAGCTAAAAACATAACAGAACTGAACAGAACAGAACAGAAATTGAAAATAGTAAGATATTTAATTGTGGTAGACATACGGTGAGAAGCCTCCGCTCGTAGTACACAAAAATAGGTATATCTTCCTCACATTTTGTACCTTGCTTTGGAGGTACGTTAAAGCCAATAAAAACGGTGATAGAAAAATGAGTGGCTATGATTTATATATTAACAAAAACATCGATCCAAAGTTTTTTATTTTTATGGGCCGGCACGGCACACACAAATTGTGATTTTGATTTTTGTTTTTCAAACAAAATTGAATCAGGAAAAGGACAAATTAAGTATTAGTCGGTTAATGGGAATTTGCAGGCCCTGATAAGGGAATTATATTTATTTTTTAACACAAAAATAATGTGGATTAGTGCTTAATTAAAAAATGCCTTTCGCCTTCATTATTTGACACTTCAAATTTCAAAGTTTTTGGTTTTGGTTATAGAGGCTCCATGAAGGGCCCAGATCAGTTAACGGCAACGTCAACAAAACGAATAATACAAGATCAACCCCCCCGATTACAGGCCAACGGTACAAACCGATCCTTCTAATGCACCACACACCAACACAAACAAATTCCACCAACTTAAACAAAAAAGATAATTATTTATTTATGCACAGAGAGAGAGAGAGAGAGAGATTAGTCTATAACGGTCAGATTGGGAGGAAATTGAACTCACGCCGTCAAAATATCTGGCCGTCCTATCAGCTTCAATTCAAAAAACATAAACCACCGTAACGGCATTATGCATCCGTCTCTCTGTTTTTCAATTTCTAAATTTAAGTCTCAACGACACAAATACACAAACAAAAACTCTCTCTCTTCCAACATAAAAAGGAAAAGCTTCCATTTTTACTTGCTTTCTCTCTCTTCTCTTCTCTGTAAAATCTCTCTGAAATCATCGCACAGATATATTTTCAACCAGACCTTCACTTTGATACAATTCTTGTAAGTTCTTGTCATAGATTTCCAAGTTTCTGCTGCTCATTTCTCTTGATCCATTATCACTTACCTGATCTCCCTTTCTCTCGCTGTTTTTACGTGCATTTATACATACACCTCTGCCTGCATCTCTACGCGTGCGCGTGTGTTATTAGAACACATTGAATCTTTAATATTTCTGTCTCTATCTCGTTTCTTGTGATTAGTGCGTTATTATGTGACCTGAGCTGAATCCGTGAACTGAACTGGTCTTTTTAAAAGATTCAGGGAACAATGTGTTTATGTAGGATGTGGAATTATTTTCAAGATGGTGACTTTTTGTTGTAAAATTAATGGACTTCCTATTTTTGTAGATATGCGTATGGACTGTTTTTGTTTTAATAAATTAGTTTGATTTGTCTTTGTTTCTGTCTAAATTTCGTCTGACTGACTGATCTGATACTGAGCTAAGGGTGGTCATTTAGTCTTCTTTTTGTTTAGTGTTCATGGTTAATTGGTTGACTAAGTGAGTTTTTGTTCCATCAGCGATTCGTGGAGAAGAGGCTTGAGGTTGTTTTAAAGCTCAGTTAGAGGATAGAGCTGAATGGATTCTTCACAGTTAAGAAGAGGGGGCTTGGTTTCCATATCCCCATCGCAGACTCCACGCTCAAGCGACAAGTCATCACGAGATCTACGATCAGGGGATTCAAATTCAAGTACCAAAAATGATAAAGATAAGGGTGTCAATGTGCAGGTTATAGTGCGTTGCAGGTCAGTTGATTTTTTGTCTTTTAATGGGTTTGAGTTTGATTCCGGATTCAATCACGCCTTCCAGAGTTTTATATTGGATAATTGATTGAGCTTCTGTTCATACTAGGAAGTCTGAGGTCTTTTTGACTTCTGAGCGATTAACTGCCTACTGCTTTAGTCTGGACACATTTTTGCTTTGGCTGTCTTCATTAATCAGTTTTTTTTGTCTACATTCTTTAGGCCTCTGAATGACGATGAGCTCAGAGTACATACTCCAGTGGTGATTTCATGTAATGAGGGTAGAAGGGAAGTTACTGCTGTTCAGAATATAGCTAACAAGCAGATTGATAGAACCTTTCTATTTGACAAGGTCTACCTTACAGTTCAAAATAACACTCACAATATGGATTTATATATATTAAGTTTGATCTTGATATTCTATTTGATAGTGATGGACAATTGAGTTGTAGCAGTGGTTTTAACTAATTGGTTTTCTTATAGGTTTTTGGACCAACATCCCAACAAAAGGACTTGTATGGTAGTGCAGTTTCTCCCATAGTATATGAAGTTCTTGAAGGTTACAACTGCACCATCTTTGCCTATGGTCAAACAGGAACGGGGAAGACTTACACTATGGAAGGAGGAGCAAGGAAAAAGGTTATAGTTTTGGGGAGATATTTGTTCTCTTAGTTTTCTGCTTTTAGCTGCAGCTAAGCTTGTTGTTTTTACTCCCATTGTAGAATGGGGAATTTCCTAGTGACGCAGGTGTCATCCCAAGAGCAGTAAAACAAATTTTTGACATACTGGAAGCTCAGAATGCTGAATATAGCATGAAAGTAACATTTCTGGAGCTATACAATGAGGAAATAAGTGATCTTCTGGCTCCAGAAGAAACATCCAAGTTTATAGATGACAAATCTAAAAAACCCATAGCGCTTATGGAAGATGGAAAAGGTGGTGTTTTTGTTAGAGGCTTGGAAGAAGAGATAGTGACTACTGCCAATGAGATTTACAAAATTTTGGAGAAAGGTTCTGCAAAGAGGCGTACAGCAGAGACCCTCCTTAACAAGCAAA
>JANTPM010000245.1:10741160-10753703 GCA_025434745.1 Erythroxylum divaricatum | reverse complement strand
AGTTTCCAGATCTTGGAAGCAATTGCTAAATTGGAGCGTACTGTGAGTAGACCTAGATGATCGTATTTCATTATTTGAATTTTTGTATGAATTGACTATTGATTGATTTTCTGAATGTGATTGATTATGTTGGTTGCCGGACAAAAGGTCCAAAGATGTGATTTTTGAATGGGGTATTGAAGTGCTACTTGTATGTGAATAGGCTGAACTAAGTGTACTTAATGTGATTGTTAATGTGATCTGAATGCACATTTGCATATGACTGAAAGTATAATTTCTCAACTTTAATGTTGAATGTCGGACTAAGGTCCGATGACATGGGAAAATGATTGAATGTGTTTATGAAAATGTGAGTGATGCATTCCATACCATGAATGCATGAAATATAATGGTAGTTGTGACCAGAATAGCCAACGATTAGAACTTAAAGCTCAACGTGTAAAAATGAGCTTCGAGCTCAAAAGTGAATCAGAGCCTCATGCTCAATGTTTAATGAGCTCTATATGGGACAGTTATCAATGAGCCCTATATGAGACAGTTATCAATGAGCCCTACAAGGGACAGTTTAGGCACTCGGTCACAACAAAATAACAAATAAAAAGTGAGTCTCATGTGCATTGCATCTGCATAAAATAGGAGATTATATTGTATTAAACGAAAAGTGCAAAATGAGTAATGTTGTGATATGTATTATGTGATTGGGCGAGCCATCGATGATGGTCACTCACTGAGTTTGCAAAACTTACCCAAAATTTGTAATTATTTTTTAAGACTCAGAAGAGTACCCCGTTAGACAAACGGGAGTATGCCTACTGCATGCAAGTGAAAGATAGAGGTCGGGATCAGTTGCGTCTGCATTCAGTATTTTAGTATTTTGTGTAAATTTGTATTCCGCAATTTCTGAAAAATAGTGTTTTGTAATTATAGTGGGCCCCAAATGGGCTATTGAAATTCTATTGATTGTAGTGTGTGATTGAAGATGTTCTGAATGAAAATGGGCCACTCAAATTGATTTCTGATTTTAGCATATTATAATTGTGATCATAGTTTTTTTTTAAAAATATGTGATACTAAGTTTTGACTGAGTGATGTAGCGCGCCACCCTCGCAGGGTACAGACTCGGATATCACCATCGATGTCGGGTTCGAGTCATGCGGGAGTGAGGTGTTTCATTTAGGTGGTATCAGAGCTCAAAAGTACGAACTTATCTGAGCATTTTCTGAAATATAGGTTAAGTCACATATATTAAAGTCATGTCATAGCAGACTGTAGCAATTGATCCCTAGTATGAGTCGCATGAGTATGAGTCGTGCGCATGAGCATGTGTTAAGTGTTTAAGTTGGTATAAATAGAAAGAAAAGGGATGATATGTCATAATGTGACAAAAGGGAAGTTATGGATATATAGAAATGAGAAATTGTATATGATGAGCTATGTTAGACAAGATTTAATACAATTGTATTGATGAAGGTATTATGGAATGCAATACTAATATTGTATTGGGAGAGTAGATCCTCGAATGTAAACTTATTGTGAATGCATTATAGCGGATTGTTTGGGAAAGTAAGGATATAAGTGGAAAATGGTGAGACTAAAGTTTAGAAGCCCGAATAAAGGAAATAAAATGTTATATGACCTTGAAAGGTTAGACTTGGATTTGAAATGAATGTCGGATAAATGTGATAAAAGTTCTGATTAAGCGAAATAATATATATGTGATATTGAGATCAAAATTTCTTGCTGATTGTGCATCAATAATTCTGAATGGATTGGGGATATATATATATATATGGAAGATCAAATGAAGGTTTATGGGTAATTAGGAATGGAAAAAAAAAGGGAGAATGATATTCATCTTGTACAAACCCTTGAATGTGATATGAATGTGAATACATTGGCATGGGCTAATTTAGGAAAGAAGTGCTAGCAAAATGAATAATGAGACTTAAAGTGTATAAATTGAGTTGAAAGAAAACGGAAATTTGCAATAGTCTAGAAGGGTCAAATATGGACATGAGGAGAATATCGATTAAAATAATAAGAGTATGAATTCGTATAAGTATATGTCTATGTGAGATAAAAAGTTTAGGATGACCAGGTATTATGATTCTGACTGGTATGTTTGATAAAATGGGGATAATTAGAAATGAGAAAAAGTACGTGATTTGATAAGGCAGATATAGATTCATTGTATTTGTGTTGGTGTGTATTATAGGATATCGATATGGGACCGTAATGTTTTACCTTAAGGAAATAGAGAAGTAAAGATATTGTCAGAAAGAAATAGAAATGGTGAGATTAAACTTTCCTATGACTGTGAAAGGATAGATTTGGATTTGAGATGTGATCAAAGTTATGAATTAACGTAATAATATATGTCGGTGATAAAGAGATTACAATTCTTGAGGATTCTGCGTCTATAATTCGAAGTAGATTGAGAATATACATAAGGACGATGAAATAATAGGAACATGATTTTACAAGTGATGAAATGTGATACATGATGTGTTAGTATGGAGACAATTAGAAATGCGCTTAGGTTTGGATTGTCATGAATATGCATTGTCATACACATGTGTGCATTATACAAATGGTTATAATTGTGCAAGTATTAATGTATGTTCATTGTATGTACGACATAATGTCAATGTGCAGGATACGCGCCCATATTAAAGAGTTTCCAGATCTTGGAAGAAATTGCTAAATTGGAGCATACTGTGAGTAGACCTAGATGGTCTTATTTCATTATTTGAATATGTTTGTGAATTGACTATTGCTTGATTTTCTGAATGTGATTGCTTATGTTGGTTGTCAGACAAAAGGTCCGAAGATGTGATTTGTGAATGGGGTATTGAAGTGCTACTTGTATGTGAATAAGCTGAACTAAGTGTACCTAATGTGATTGTTAATGTGATCTGAATGCACATTTGCATATGATTGAAAGTATGATTTCTCAACTTTAATGTTGAATGCCGGACTAAGGTCCGATGACATGGGAAAATGATTGAATGTGTTTATGCAAATGTGAGTGATGCATTCCATACCATGAATGCATGAAATATAATGGTAGTTGTGACCAGAGTAACCAACGATTAGAGCTTAAAGCTCAACGTGTAAAAATGAGCTTCGAGCTCAAAAGTGAATCAGAGCCTCAGGCTCAACGTTTAATGAGCCCTACAAGGGACAATTATTAATGAGACCTACAAGGGACAGTTTAGGCACTCGGTCATAACAAAATAATAAATGGAAAGTGAGTCTCATGTGCACTGCATCTGCATATAATAAGGGATTATATTGTATTTAACGAGAAGTGCAAAATGTGTGATGTTGTGATATATATTATGTGATTGGGTGAGCCATCGATGATGGTCACTCACTGAGTTTTGCAAAACTCACCCAAAATTTGCAATTATTTTTCAGGACTCAAAAGAGTACCCCATTAGGCAACGGGCGTATAGCATCTGTTGATGAGTGAAACATTGAGGTCGGGATCAGTTGCGTCTGCATTCAGTATTTTAGTATTTTGTGTAAATTTGTATTCCGCAATTTCTAAAAATAGTTTTTTGTAATTATAATGGGCCCCAAATGGGCTATTGAAATTCTATTGATTGTAGTGTGTGATTGAAGATGTTCTGAACGAAAATGGGCCACACAAATTGATTTTTGATTTTGGCATACTATAATTGTGATCATAATTGTGATCATAGTTAGTGATGTAACACGCCACCCTCGTAGGGCACGGACTCGGATATCATCATCGATGTCAGGTTCGGGTCATTCGGGAGTGGGGTGTTACATAAGAGGCTTAAGCTTGGATTTGTGTGTGAAGAAAGAAGGAGCAAGCAAGTAGCAAGGAAAGGCTTCTTGTATGGTGGATGAAAAAAAAACCAACGAAGAAAGGAGAAAGAAGCACCTACGGATGGAGGAGGAGAAAACTTTCAAATCACTTTTCTCTCTTTCAACCCTAGCATGTCGTGGAAGCACTCACCAATTAGGTTATTTATTTAACCTTTAAGTATAAGACTAAGTAGGCAAGTGACATGTGTCACTTGCCACTTGTCCTGGTTTAAAGCACTCCTCAGGTCTTTTTCCAAAATCAAGTTAATTTCTACTCCAATTTCTCTCCAAATTCCAATGGCTCAACAATCATAATTCCTAAAATCATGTATCTCATTTTTCAGTGCCATTGGACAGTCATTTTCATTACCAGAAATCCAATCAGTCTGCCACTTGACAATTTTTCCGGTTCGAACATTGTTCTCCAAAAATTTCAGAAAAATTCCTAAAAGTCCCTAAAAATGTAAAACACACATAAATCACTCCAATTCAATTTTTCAAGCACAAATATCACATATTTCACAAAAATTTACATTTAGACACATATACCGGGAAATGTCGTGAATGCATGTACAATCATGTGTATGTTCAAAAATTACCATTCATATATATATAGAGGCCATATGATGTATGAACATGCCGAGATATGTTTACACACGCCTAACCTGTCCCAAATGACCAATTTACCCTTCCCATCGGTGATGGGATGTTACAGTCAATGAGATTTACAAAATTTTGGGGAAAGGTTCTGCCAAGAGGCATACAATAGATACCCTCCTTAACAAGCAAAGAAATCATTCTAACTCAATATTTTCCATCTCTATTCACATTAAAGAATGTACACCTGAGGGTGAAGAGATGATCAAGTGTGGAAAGCTGAATGTAGTTGACCTTGTTAGTTCGGAGAATATCTCAAGGTTAAGTGAAAGAGAGGGCAGAGCAAGGGAAGCATGAGAGATTAATAAGAGTTTGTTTACACTTAGTCATGACATCAATGCTCTAATCGAACATTCTGGTCATGTACCTTATAGGGACAGTAAACTAACAAGGCTGTTGAGGGATTCATTGGGAGGGAAAACAAAGACATGCATAATTGCAACTATATCTCCGTCAGTACATTCCTTAGAAGAAACTCTAAGTACTTTAGATTATGCACACCGTGCCAAGAACATCAAAAACAAGCCAGAGGTAAATATCCTGGTTGCTATTTGATGGCAGATTCTATGTTAACTGTCTACTCATCCAATTTGTAAGTTCTCACAATGCCAAACATATCTTGGTCCGGTTAGTTTGATTCTAACTTTGGTTTCTCTTTCAGATTAACCAAAAAATGATGAAATCTGCTATGATTAAGGATCTGTACTCTGAAATTGACCGGCTGAAGCAAGGTATTTTCTGGTTTGTTTATGTGAGAAAAAAAGAAACAGAGAAAGCATTATTCATTTGGTTTACTGCTAATTGTCATGAGTAAATTGTATGTATTCGATTTTCTTTAATGTTCATCAGAGGTTTATGCCGCAAGAGAGAAAAATGGAATCTACATACCACGAGATAGATACCTTCAAGAAGAAGCTGAAAAGAAGGTTCTCACCTCATGATAATATTCTTCATCTGAGTCCTTAACTGAGTTTTCTGATGATGCGTAACTATGTAGTTCCTTACGCTTTGGTTACCCAGGCAATGGCTGAAAAAATAGAGCGCATGGAACTTGACTCAGATTCCAAGGATAAGGTGTGCTTCATCACGATTACATTTCCCTACTGTTCTTTCCACTTTTACAACTAGTGATCATCAACTAAATATCTTATCATCCTGAATTGAGCAGCAAGTGACGGAGCTTCAGGAGCAATATTATTCCCAGCTACATTTAACTGAAGAATTAAGTGAGAAGCTTGAAAAAACCGAGGTAAGTATGTCAAGTTACAGCTGCTTATACCATTACACCTTTCTGCTCCCGTCTTTTTCGAAATCTGAAGTTACCTTTTCAACCTTAAAAAATTCAGAACAAGCTTGAGGAGACTGAGAATTCATTGTCTGATCTGGAGGAAAAACACAGACAGGCAAATGCAACCATAAAAGAGAAGGAATTTCTAATATATAATCTGCTCAAATCTGGTAAGATGGACTATCTGCACTTGGCTTCCTTTTAGGATTTCTTCTGTATTATGATTTCGACATATCTAATTTTGGACTTTGCTGACAATGTCCAACCTAGTGCCAGTGGTACCTTTTGTTTGGTTTATCTTTTATGGCTTTTTTAACATTAGTCACTGCGCTTGTTGTCCATTTTTCAGAGAAAGCACTGGTGGAGCGTGCATTTGAGCTCCGGGCTGAGTTGGAAAGTGCTGCATCGGATGTGTCTGGATTATTTGCAAAAATAGGTTTGGCTTAGTTTGGAAGACGACACAGTTTCTGAATCGTCACAAAATAATTGATCTATAACGTTTCATTTTCAGATCGGAAGAATAAAATTGAAGATGGGAATAAGGTGCTAATTCAGAAATTCCAGTCCCAGTTAACGCAACAGCTTGAAGTTTTGCACAAGACTGTAGCGGCCTCTGTGTCTCAACAAGAGCAACAGTTGAAGGACATGGAAGAAGATATGCAGTCATTTGTATCGACAAAGACTGAGGTAAGATTAAATGAGATTTTAGCTGGTCTCATCTTTGTTGATATTAATTAGTCTTAGCAAGAACTAAGGCGTTGCATGCGTAAAGGCTGCTGAAGAACTTCGAGGAAGAGTTAGACAGCTGCAAACCATGCACGGATCTGGTATTAGAGCTTTGGATGGTTTGGCCAATGATCTTGAGGAAAATTCCCAGTCAACCCTTTCTAATCTAAACTCTGAAGTTTCAAATCATTCACATGCACTTGAGGGTGTAAGTGTCAGATCCACACCACTGAGTTTTGAGCAAGAAGCATCCATCCTTTTCATTTTTCTGACGTCAGCTTTACTTGATTCAGCTCTTCCAAAGAATAGCTTCCGAGGCTGATGCTTTGCTTAACGATCTTCAATATAACCTTCATGTGCAAGAGGAGAAACTAAGTGCATATGCACAGAAACAGCGTGAGGTATGTAATTGTTTGACGAATTTTATCCTTCTCTCTCTTGCTGTTTTGGTAAATGATTATGTTTGGGTATTGAATGCAGGCACATCATAGAGCTGTGGAAACTGCACGGGCAATTTCTAAAATAACAGTCAATTTCTTCGGTACTCTAGATATGCACGCCTCCAACCTCAACCAAATCATAGAGGAGGCACAAACAGTTAATGATAAAAAGTTAACGGCACTGGAGGAGAAGTTTGAGGTTGTTACATTGTGCATTAGTCTATGTTATTTTATTTCTTGTTATTTAATATTTTTAGGGTACTTGTAGGAATGTGCTGCTAATGAAGAGAGGCAGTTATTGGAAAAAGTGGCAGAGCTGCTCGCAAGTTCAAATGCAAGGAAGAAAAAATTGGTATGTGTATGTGCAAGTCCCAAGTCCTCTGTGGCTGGACCTTTGCCCTTGAGAAAGGTTATCTCAATTTATGACTACTTGCATGCATGCCTCAGGTGCAAATGGCAGTCCATGATCTTCGCGAAAGTGCAAACAGTAGAACCAGCAAAATACAACAAGAAATGTCAACTATGCAGAATTCTACGTCATCAATAAAATCCGAATGGACACTCCACATGCAAAAAACTGAATCCAATTATCTTCAGGATACTTCTGGAGTCGAGAGTGGAAAGAAAGATATGGAGGAGGTTGTTCATAATTGGTAAGAATATTTTGATCTGTTCAGCCAATGCAAGTACTCTGTTATTCTGTTTTACTCTTCTGAATTTGTTCCAATCGCAACATTTCCAGTTTGAATAAGGCAAAACTGGGTGCACAACAGTGGAGGAATGCTCAAGAATCATTGCTAAGCCTAGAGAGAAGCAACGTTGCTTCTGTGAATTCCATTGTCAGGTATGCCATTTCCCATTAGAGTTGATGAATCTTTTGGTTCAATAACATTCATCTGACTTGTAATTCTCCGATCAGTGGAGGAATGGAAGCCAACCAAGCCCTGCGTGATCGGTTTTCATCTGCTGTATCAACTGCCATTGAAGATGTTGGTGCAGCGAATAATAATCTCCTCTCCTCAATTGACCGTTAGTATCACTGATTTTGCTTGCTCTATATTGGCTGTAGTTATTTATGCCCCATGTTGTTCTTGTTAAGTGACGAGCAAAACCTATGCAGATTCGTTACAACTTGATCGTGATGCTTGCGGAAATCTCAATTCAATGCTAACTCCCTGCTGTGAAGATTTGAGAGAGTTAAGGGGTGGTCACTACCACAAGATTGTAGAAATTACAGATAATGCTGGAAAATGTCTGCTGAATGAATATAAGGTCAGGCATCTAACGAGCGGAAAGATTTTTAACTTCTAATTTCTGGAACAAATACAATAATTCCATACCATAACATTTTTAATACGTCTTAGTTGCTGATATTGTTTTGTATCCTTTTACTAAACAGGTGGATGAACCATCTTGTTCAACACCAAGAAAGAGGGGTTTCAATCTTCCAAGCATTGCATCGATTGAAGAGCTGAGAACCCCAGCTTTTGAGGAATTGTTAAAATTGTTTTGGGATGGAAAATCGGTGAAGCTAGCAAATGGAGATATGAAACATCTACTAGCTGCGTATGAGGCAGCTCAATCCATGAGAGATTCCAGAGTACCTCTCACTGCTATTAACTAAAGTGAGGTGTGTGTACAGAAAATATGAATTCAAGTTAAAGCTATCACTACCGATTGTTTGGTTAAAGAAAAAGTTGACCTTGGATAGAAAAATATATAGATTCTTTATTTGTTTTGGTTCGTCACAAGAGTTTTGGTGAATGCAGTTGAAAGTTGAAAGTTTTTATTTGCATCAACTCTTTAAAACAATGATCCATCTTAAGAGGTGGAAATCAAAGAACAACTTTAGGAAGAAAAATTGATGCCTACAATTATCCGGCAGAGGACAGATTCTGATTCTGATTTCAAAATTCACAACCATTTTGCTTCAATTTCTATAAATATCATCGTGGAAGGAAACATAAAGACAAGTTGCCAACAAAGGTTCCATGACAAATGAAGCCAATCCGCATATTCCAAAGTCTTCATTATGGCCGCACCTCATCCTCTCTGTTGTTTCTTTTTGTCTTTTGTTCTCTAGTTTTTCCTTGCGTGAAGTCTCTCCTCTCTAATCTTTTTTTTTTTAAAATCAATATGCAAGTTTTTGGAGGCGATACAAAGGAAGAATGAAAATGCATATTTAAAATTTATTACCTAATGCTGCGGACAAAGCTAACAGGAAAAGAACAAAAGAAAATTTTATCCCCGATAACCCGAGTTCATAAACACATGATAAAAATGATCATGCTACGACAATTATAATGTTATTAAAAAGTTCTGAATTCCAACCGACTATTTTGCACTCTCCAAAAGAAGATTAATTATCACAATATGGAAAGTTGCTCTTAGGATATATTTTATATATATCTTATTTGATTTTGACATTTTAAATTGGACATATAAGAAAATTAAAATTATTATATGGATTCTTGAAGATGAGTGAAAATTGTGTTTTAATAGACGTGCAACAGATGTGGAGATTGTGTTTAAATTAAAGTATATTTAAGATATGCATCTAGAAATTGAGTTTTAATTGAAGTCTATCAAAAAAGGAATATTATGTCTTATGTTTTTGCATAAAGTTGCAGAAGCCCACATGGATCTGCAGAGGAAGTGTTCCCCATATACTTGATTTATGATAGAAGTTTATTAAAACACGCAAGTTGAGAAGAAACTGAGTGCAGTGTGTGCAGCAAAAATAAATACATGCTTTTGTGTGGGACAGAGTTAATATGAATTGGTGGTTTAATGAAACAAGAGTGATGTGCGTTATTGCTTCTAAGATAGTTGAATAACCACCGTGTAGCATGCATTTTATTGTTTATTGAATTACATTTCGGCTGTGTGATTATTTAATTGGAAGCTATAGTGAGTGAAGTGATGGATTATAGGAGAATTGCATGGCCGTAGGTGCATCTTGATATATAGCAGAAGTGGACTCCTTACATGATTGATCTCTCTTCTTGCACGAGTAATTGCATGATTTTAAGATGTGTAGCAATGAAGGCTTGCGTAATTGATTTTTTAATTAGAGTCTTGGCATTGATTGATTGGTTGTGGGATGTGTCTATGTTGGTGAATTATTAATCTTCTTTTGGTAAATTGCCGAAAATCATTAGTGTGAGACCAACTTAAAATTAAGCCTGAAGGAAAGTTGAGTTATTTGCGTGGGTTGTTATACCTGATGTCTTCATCTTGTAGTCGTGAATTAATACTGGTGTTTATGTAAATTAGCCCATTATTGTTGCGACGACTTCCAGATCTATTTCAGTGGAGTGGAACTCATCGAGAAGTTGTTCTTGTCCATCTCAAGTGTATTTAGTTTTCGTTCTTTATTATTTTAATCACTTGAGTTATTTGTTCATTATTCTTTCGTTAGAAGATTGATTTAAAAAATCATCTGTTGAAGTTAGTACAAGATGGTCGTACTATTGGGTGTGAAATTCTTTCACGAGAAGTGAGGTTGAAAGATAGTGTCAAGGGTTGAGTGGTGTCAGCTTAGTAAAGCCTTGGATAAATCTATTGTACTTTCGTGAAAATATTAAACTGGGTGAGAGCCCCGCAGCGTAGGTAAGGTGTGCCAAACTGCGTTACCAAATTTTTGATATTTTTAATATTTCGCTTTTGCGTAGTTTTATTCTGTTGGTGCTAAAGAAGTTTGTAAAAAGTTTGCGAAACAATTAACCCATTCGATTTTTCAGTTACAATATCTATTGGATACCAAATTACAAGATAACCACTTGTTCTAAAACACAACTTCAATCTCCATAGTACATATGGTTATGTTGTAGCAAGTTTTAGTGAGAGAAAGTTTTAGTGAGAGATAAGGTGGCGAGTTTTACGTTTCCTAACATTCATCAAGCAGCAGTCGGAACTCCTCAGTAGCGATAGTTTCAGGTGATATTGACGAAGGTTCTCATCATGGTTGAAGCACCCATGGCGGCCCTCAACCCTGAGGGAAACCAGCCGAAACGAGGAAGAATGCAAAAACGGGACGAAGATATGCAGGCCCGCCTAATGCTGTCGTATAAAGCAGCAGTAGCAGGGACTCGAGTTGAATCAGAAGTGGTGGAAGAAACGAATTGGCCAGCCGAAGCAATGATAGAGATAGAGGAGGGTGACATCGTGCACATTGCTGGCCACCATGGGGACGACATCCAACTATCTCACACGTTCAAGGAAAAATTGGGCAATTAGTGGACGAAGGCAGTCGTAGTGCAGCTCCTAGGTCGTAGGATCGGCTATCATGCGCTAAGCTCTCGCCTGAGGGCTTTATGGAAACCAGTCGGCCCCCTCAAAATAGTCGACCTGAAGCAAGAGTTTTACCATGTTCGGTTCTTGGAAGACTCCGATTATTACCATGCATTAACAGATGGCCCTTGGTTAATTTATGGACAAGCACTGGCAGTTCAACGATAGATGTCGTCCTTTAGGCCAAAGCAGGGGAAGATCATGTGAGCAGTCACCTGGATCAGATTTCCAGATTTACCTATTGCTCGATATCATCCAGGGATACTCACGGCCTTGGGAAACTTAGTAGGACATACGGTAAAAATAGATGAGGTGACCTTGCAAGCCCACAGGGGACGGTATGCTCGGATCGCCATGGATATAGACCTTACACTACCGCTAAAAACCAGTGTGGAACTGGACGGGGAGTTACTCCAAGTAACGCATGAGGGACTCCCTCAGCTCTACTATTCCTGTGGGAAAGTTGGACATTCTATAGCTACTTGTCCTCAACCCAGAACTGTTCTGGATGAAGGAAGGACTACTACGGCGACGTCATCAACAGCGTCTGAAGGAGGAAGCTTGGGACTAGGTACCGCAGCCGTCCAGCCACCGGTCGACAACAGGTACAAACCTTGGGTGTATGTTCAACGCAAAACTAGACAACCTACACAACAGCTATAACAAACAACTCCTCCGACCAAATCACATCAGACGAGCTTGGGACGACGCAACGAGTCCCCTCAAGGGATCGGGTCTAGATTTGCAGCTCTGACAGCTCCAGGACTGATGGAGACAGTAGAGGAACCATCTGCTGAGGCCCTCAACAAAACCCCTTAATGGGATCAGGCCAACGCCTCCTATTAACAAAAGTTATCGACCCCAACAAGCCCTCTCTTCATGGACAAATTTTCAAGGCTAATGGGCCAAACCCAAATGCAAGGAAAGGGGCAAAGGGCCCACAAGGGATCGAAAAGCAATTACTCAAAGGCAAAAGCTCTCGAGTTAGTCCTATCCTGAACCCAAGCCCAGTAGTTACCCCCCAAATCCAAATTCAACCCACCAATTCGGACAAAAAACATTGCTATTGTTATCCCTTCACACACGAAAATGATCTGTGATCAATAGGTGTCGGAGGACCGTGAGGTGGAGGCTGAGATGCGAATACAACAGATGGACGGGGTCGAGACACTCGAGGATCTTACTCGCGTAGGGGAGACTACTGACCCACCGCCCACAGAACCCCCCGATATAGCAGGAAAGTTAGATATACCGAAAGTCCTGCAACTGAGTGGGCGGAACGAGGAGCATGACCTACAGCCA
>JANTPM010000245.1:10715147-10725534 GCA_025434745.1 Erythroxylum divaricatum | reverse complement strand
AACCTTCATTTCATCCCATTTCTTGAATCTAACTCAAAGGAAGATAGATACTTACCTTAAGCTCTTGATTTCTCTTCTTTTTCTCCTTCTTTCTTCTTCTCCACAAGCCTCCCACGATTTTCTCTCTTCCTTTCTTCCTTCACGATTTTCTTCTCTTCTCCTTTCCTTGGTGTTCTACGACACTCTCCTCTCCTCTTCCTTTTAATTCATTTAACCCTTTTATTCTCACTTTAAACTCCTCCCAAAACTACATAGTTTTGCTATTGGGCTCTCCTCCTCCTCTTCTCAAGCCCACTCTACTCTAAACCACTTAACCTTCTTCCATTCATTCCTAAAAGCCCATGCTTTCCTACGTTAGGCCCAAGTCTTCACTTAAACTCCCAACTTCTAATTTCCAAAACCCAACATAAAATATTTATATAAACACATAATTAAATCAATTAAGGCAAAATAAAAATAATTAAAGTAAGCAAACAATTAAATAAATTCATAAATAAATAAAAAATTTTCGGGGCCCAACAACAACAAACACAAAAAAGACCCCCTGGATATAGAAAACTACAAAGAGGAAAGGTACTCAAATGGCAGGACATCTACCTGCTTGTCTGGATCCTATACCTCCTGGAGACCAAAATGCATAAGGACACACAGGCAACAGATACAAGTTGTAAAAGGACCTACAAGCTATGTCCCAATTAAGAGCACAAAAGCTTTAAATCAGAACTGTCAAACCAAGCAAAACAATGATCTGCTTGCCTAAAGCTCACGGTTATGGGAGTGCTGGAGTGAGTTACTTCTAGTAGGCCTTGTTACCTTCAGAGTCAGTCAGCTAACTACAGGTGTCCCCCTTTGGCTGCGTTGGCGAACTGGATATTGTGTACCTGAAATAGCAGCTGCATAGATATGATAGTAAAAAGAAAAACTCTCTGACCTTACCTACACTCATTGTTAACTCTGAGTTGCTTCTGAATCTGGGTGAGAACTCTAGCTATCAACCCATCCACCGCCATGGCTTCATCTGTGAAAGACCTGGCATTACGTTTTTTTCCAAAGGGAGTAGACTGCTGATGAAAGGATGATAAGGAGAATAGAGGTCATGCTACAAGGGCGGGATTGGTTCAACCAAGGGAGAATGCAATGGAGTGTTAGATGTGGAGGGAGGGGTAGATGGAAGTAGGACAGACAATATGCCCACACAGTTTGGGAGTAGGGGCAGACAAAGAATAAGTGGTCAATGGTTTCATTATCTTGGATGCATAAGGAGCAAAAATTAGGAGTATGAAGGAAGGGAAGACGATCTCTGGTTTGTAGTTTGCCACAGAAGGCCAACCATAGGATGAAGGAGCACCGGATTCTTAATATATATGTTTAGAGTTTGTATACAATCTCCTCTTTATAATATCACACCTCTAAATTAGCATCACCCACTAATATTGCTTAAGACGTACATTTAATTACCACCACATTTTTCTTCATTGAAACAAAAGAATAAAAATTATTAGATAGCTGCCAACATGACACTCTACTAATGATGAGTTACTCGTCTGGTCAGGTCATAATTTAATTATTGTTTGGTCAATTAAGTGTCATTCTACGTTCTTATGTACACCTATCATGTTCTTCAAGTTATTCTTATTTTGGACATATAACTAAAATAACTTCCTTCCGGATCATAACTACCTATCTAAGTTACTCTTGCACCTTCCATTTATTGTTTGCCTCTTCCCGAAAACCAGCTTGACCGTTTCATATGTACTCTTGTACCTCTCTGTCCCACCCAATTGCCATAATAACAAATCGTCTCCATGCATGCATACAAACTCCTCCATTTTGAGTAAGTTATCGCCAGAAGTGCATTTATTCGTATCTTGTCCGTCTGATCGATGTCAGTGTCAATGAGCAACAAGGGAGAGTCTTCAAGATGGATGCTGGACAGCGTTGAGATTGATCAAATGGTTAACATACCTATAAACGATGATGGACACAAGACTAATTCATGTACACCATCTAGACCTGCCAATGATTCGCCAACCAATATCAGGCATTCCGGTAATCTTGGCATGTCCCTAAGAAGAACTACAAGCAATTTTGGGGCGTCGATCAAGAAAACTACGAGCAATGCATTGAGGAAAAGTGGTGTTCTGGGTCCGGCGCCGGCACATTCCCGGCCGTCAAAAATGGAGAGGACAGCGTCAGCAGCAGCTAAAGGGCTTAACAACCTCCGGTTTCTTGATAGGACGGTGACAGGGAAGGAACAGGACGCATGGAGATCCATCGAAAGGCGATTCGATCAATTTGCAGTTGATGGGAAGCTCCCTCGGGAAAAATTTGGAGTATGCGTCGGTGAATATCTCTCTCTTTTTTTTTTTAACATGTTTCTCGTACTTTGGCAGGCACACATAAGAAAACCAAATGAATCTGAAAAGGGCAAAACTTATATTTTCCTTATAGGAATGGGAGATCAATCAAGAGACTTTGCCGGGGAAATATTTGATGCCATTGCAAGGCGTAGAATGGTGTGCACCATAAATGGGATAACTCGGGATGAATTGAAATTGTTTTGGGAAGATATGACTAGACAAGATTTTGACACTCGGATCCAAATATTTTTTGACATGTGAGGATCTTTTGTAAAAATTACCTGAAGTTCAGCTTACCAAAAGAAAGTTTTGACAATGAAAACTTTTGCAGGTTTGACAAGAATGGAGATGGTAGGCTATCTGAGGATGAAGTGAAGGAGGTGAGTGAGCGTTCCCCTTTCTATATAGATATACGAGGTAATGAAGTTTCTCATCACATGCTTATCTTTTAATGGCAAAAGGTTATTGTGTTGAGTGCCTCAGCAAACAAGCTCGCAAATCTTAAAGAGAACGCGAAAGCATATGCAGCTCTAATCATGGAAGAACTCGACCCCGATCATCATGGATACATAGAGGTTCGTAGAAACGAAAAGAACTAAAGATTTTCGTCGTAAAATTCAGACCATGTGATCAATTAACTGGTAACTCTAATTCTTTCAACTTCTTATTGGATTGATCAGATGTGGCAGCTAGAAACTCTACTAAGGGGAATGGTGAGCCCTGATGGATGCCCTAAACTAGAGCACAAAGATGAAAATCTCCTCACAAAAGCCATGATCCCAAGTAGATACAGGACACCTGTTAGCAAATTCTTTTCACTAACTATAGAACTGATTCACGAGAATTGGAGGAGAGTGTGGGTTGTCATTCTCTTGTTAGCCATAAATGTGATCCTTTTCGTTTGGAAATTTAATCAGCACAAGGGCTCGCCTATCTACAAAATCTCAGGAAATTGTCTGTCTGCAGCCAAGGCTACAGCAGAAAATCTCAAGTTTGATATGGCTCTCATTCTTATTCCTGTCTGTCGGAAAACACTTACCATGCTCAGATCATCTTTTCTTAATAATTTCATCCCTTTTGATGACAATATAAACTTCCACAAGATGATTGCATTACTGATAGCGATAGCCACAGTAGTCCACACAATAGCTCATTTGGCTTGTAATTTCCCATTGTTGGCTTCATGTCCAAGAGAGAAATTCATGGCCATTGTTGGACCGCTGTTCAAATACCAACAGCCAACATATTGGTCTCTCCTATCAACTACAGTAGGCATAACTGGGATCCTCTTGATTCTCATTATGACCTACTCATTTACCCTGGCAACACACTATTTCAGGAAGAATATTGTCAAATTGCCAGGGCCATTTCACCATTTGGCAGGTTTCAATTCTTTTTGGTATGCACATCACTTGTTGATATTCTCCTACATCCTTCTCTTTTTGCATGGCTACGTCCTCATTTTTGACAAGCCTTGGTACGAAAAGACAGTGAGTCCAACCTGATCCACCTCCTCCAATAATTTAAGATTCCCAACGGGTGAGTCTGTTGCTAAATTTCTCCTGCTATTATGCAGACATGGATGTATATAATCGTGCCAATATTGCTGTATCTCTGCGAGAGACTCTTCTCAAGGTTTCAAAACCAGATTAATCATGGCGTAAGCGTCATTAAGGTATGAAACTTTTTCCTTAAATGTATATCATCAAGTTTCATTCGCGGATAAATAATCTTCCAGTTTCTATTGCTCTTTTGGACATTGCAGGCAGTGGTATACTCGGGGAACGTTCTTGCATTATACATGAGTAAACCTCCTGGCTTCAAGTACCAAAGTGGAATGTACATTTTTGTCAAGTGCCCGGATTTATCACAATTCGAATGGTGATTGATAAGATATAATCTCTCTCTTTTTTTTTTTTGAAACTGATAAGATATAATCTCTTATTAACTACGAAATCATCATATTTCCATGTTTAACCACTAAAGTTCTCATTTGGTACAGGCATCCCTTTTCAATTACTTCTGCGCCTGGGGATGATTACTTGAGCGTCCACATACGAACATTAGGAGATTGGACGACTGCACTCAGAAAGAAATTCGAAAAGGTTGCATATGAACATTATCTTACAATGTCAAGACAAACGCTTTCATGTTATTTCATTTGTATGTCATGACAGGGAATTTGTCACGCTGTTAAAGCAATTACATTCCAATCTCTAGGACAGTAGTTGACATAGTGAGATATTTATGTTCCCTGAATATGTGTCAGCTCCTGCCCTCATAGCTCATCCACTTAATTCTCATGTTGTTCATGTCCTGAACTGATGAAACTTTTTTTTTTTCTTTTGGTCTTTATATTTTCCAGTTATGCGAACCTCCAGCTGCAAAACAAAAACCAGGAAGCCTGATGAGAATGCAGACTAAAGCACTATCGGATTCCAACTATGAAGAAGTACAAGCAACGTGAGTAGGGTGGTTGTATAACTGCTCAAATTCTTCAGAACACGTGAGATCTGTATATAACATCTCATTTTTTTTATTACAACAGATTTCCAAGGATCCTTATCAAGGGACCATTTGGAGCTCCTGCTCAGAATTACAAGAAGTATGACATTCTCTTGCTAGTAGGTCTAGGAATCGGCGCAACCCCATTTATTAGCATCATAAAGGATCTTCTCTATCACATCAAGCTACACGCCCCAAAACCGGTGAGTTTATTAGTACTTAATCAAATTTAATTTACTTAACGGAATATCTTCAAATTATCAAGAAACATTATTTTCCTGACAATAATTGCATACACAGGACCAAGCGTTATCTGCAAGAAAATATCCTGAAAGAGCCTATTTTTACTGGGTCACAAGGGAACAAGGTTCTTTTGAATGGTTTAAAGGTGTCATGAATGACATAGCAGAATATGACCGCACTGTATGTTTTTCAATCTCCATGTACCACAATTTTGCGTCGTTCTTTTCCTTTCCGCCACTGATTAGAGTAACACTTTTGCCTTTCAATGACACAGAACATGATTGAAATGCACAACTACTTGACTAGTGTATACGAAGAAGGAGATGCAAGGTCTGCACTTATTGCTATGGTGCAGAGACTACAGCATGCCAAGAATGGGGTTGACATTGTCTCGCAAAGCCGGGTACAAAAAAGTTGGATTTACTGGTCAGGAGACTATAGATGTCCTTTTAAATTGTTATCCTAACATAGTTTGATTACATGAGACAGATAAGAACGCACTTTGCTAGACCAAATTGGAGAAAGGTGTTATCTGAAATGGCAAACACATATCCGTCTACTAGGATAGGTAAGTCGAATTGAAATATCGCAAGATCATATAATAACCTAAAGGCCTTAAATTCAAATGCTCGTTTATCATAAAGTACAGAGAAGTGGTATTCGCTGTCAACTCGAAATTGGCTTGACATGTCCCTTCTAAAATCGGGAGTTATTCCGCCGTCATGAACCATTAGAAACTTGTGCTCATTGATTGGCAGTTTTTTTTTTTTCCTCTTCTGTTTTGCAGGTGTCTTCTTCTGTGGAAGTGTTGTTCTTGCCAAAACATTGAAGCAACTTTGTCAGGAGTTTAGCTTGAATTCGACAACCCGCTTCCAGTTCCACAAGGAAAATTTCTAAACAGCGAAGAAGTACATTTGATGTCCTAAAATCTTACATAGAATTTTACTGAGAGCGGCTGTTCAGCCCAAAACAAAGGAAAATTGTGTATATATAGTATATGCATCACAAGATTCATGACATTAAGTTTTAGGATTTACCTAGATTTAGATTTTTTATGAGAAAATATTTTAGATGTTACAATTAGTCAAGCTTAACTATAAGTCAAGAGAAATTTTGTACCTTGAGAGTTCATCATCTCATCTCCTTTTATTACATAACGTACAAGAAATTATTCTTTGAAAAATTGTTTTATGAGAGTAAAATTTTAAATATGAGACTTTGGATTAGATAATTTAATTTAATTTCTTGTAAACTGACCTTTTACATAAATAATTAACTCATAAAATATCTCATTGAAATGCAATATTACAAGAGACGAATTCAACAACTACAAATTCGTCTTTGCCTAAGACCAAAAAAATAGACATCTTTAAGTCTAGAAAGGTATAATCATTCTTGACAGATTCTACAATACTATAGTAATTTGTAAGGTAAGGTACTCCGCTTGCTATTTAGAGAAATAATAGGAGAAGGAAGAGAAGACTAATTTCTATAATTTTCTTTTCATTTCGTGCCTTTCCCATCCCTTACAAGTTCTAATATATTCTCATTCTCACCCCATCAGCTGAATTCAGCTGTACAAATTGTTATTCTATTCTCTCACTATAAATACCCCTTACTCATTCACATCCTTCTGCATTTATTCCTTAAGCTTAGCTGGTACATGTCGTACTCTCGTACTATGCCTTAAAGGAACCAGGCCATCGTCATTGATTTCCTCCTCCTTGCTATATCCTTCTATTGGATCCACACTTGCATTGGTGTCTGCTTGCTCGTTGGACTCCTCTTGCTCGTCTGGAATCGTATCATCACTCCCTTCCTCGAAATGGACCTTGCCCTTAAGGTCCAAGTCAGGATATTCTTTAGTGAACTGGATCAAATGCTCCCAGGTGGAGGATTCTAATTGCAACCCTTCCTATTGTACTAGTATCTATTTTTTCTTTTGACCATTAGAAAGCATTTGAATTCGACTGCCGACTACTGCCAATGACTTGTCAATAGCAGATGGAGGTAGAGTGGTGACTCCAGCGGGCTGATGTCCATGAAAATGCTTGATGAGAGAGACATGGAAGACATTATGAATGCGACTCCCAGCAGGTAACTCCAATTTATAAGCAACATGATTTATTTCACGAGCTATTCTGTAAGGACCGAAATACTGTAAACCCAACTTCTAATGGAATTTGAAGGACACTAAGTACTGTCTATAAGGTTGTAATTTCACTAAGACCATATATCCTTCATTAAAGTGAACATTCTGTCTGTGTCTATCTACTTTTAGCTTCATTATGTTCCTAGCCTGTTCCAACTGATGTTTGAGAAATTTGAGGAGCTCATTACCGTGTTAAAGTTGAGTGTCCAAGGATTCAATGTTGGTGGTGCATGGTATATATACGGGAACATGTTGCGCTTCGCGATCATAGAGAGCTCTAAATGGAAACATTTCGATGGAGGTATAATAGGTGGCATTGTACCTTGCAACCATTTATGGGGAAATTTATGCACAAAACAATGGAGGTATTGTTGGAGTGTTCGGTTGACAACTTCTGATTGGTCGTCCGTTTGTGGGTGGTAGGCGGTGGATCATTGAAGAGTAGTGCCATTGAGAGCAAATAATTTGGCCCATAACTGATTCACAAAAAGTGGGTCTCGATTAATGGTAATTGATTTTGGGAAGCCATAGAGACGAACAATCATATCAACGAATTTCTCTGCCACAGTTGAAGCATTAAAGGAACGAGGTAGGGCAGCGAAGTGAGCAAACTTTGTAAGTCTATCCAGTACTACCACTGTGACAATCAAACCTTTGGTTGGAGGTAATGCCGTAAAGAAATCCATGGTTAAGTCCTCCTATACATGACTTAGAGGGGGTAATAGTTGCAAAAGACCAGCTGGGGGTGTAGTGCAATATTTCACCTGCTAACAAGTTTGACATTCTTTGATAAAAGCAGTGACATCCTTCCGAAGTTTAGGCCACCAAAAGTTCTGGCTAATTTGCATGTATGTTTTTAAAATCTCAACATGTCCGCTGAGCTTGGTAGTGTGGAACACATAGAGGAGAGTGGTTCTAAGGGGGAGAATCTAAAGCCAAGAGGAGTTTGCCTTTGAATAATATAATGCCATTCACAATAGTCATCAGGAAGATGACCGAGATGGTAAGCATTGTACAATTCCTTAAGCTCCGGAGATGTTTGATTTTCTTTCCTGATGTTGTCCACTATGTTGAGAACTTATCTAGCTTCCACAAGGAGCACTGTTGCAGAGGAATGGGAGAGGGCATCGGTAGTTCTATTTTCCTTACCTGGGTAATAAAGAATCGCATAGTCAAAGCCTAAGAGCTTACTCAGGTAATACTGCTGCACTGGGGTTTGGATTACTTGCTACATTAAGTCTCTGAGGCTCCGATGGTCAGTATAAATAAGGAATTTCCTACCCAGCAAGTACTATCGCCACTTTAGGACGGCCTGCACGATGGCATACGACTCTGTAGAATATGTAGAGCTCTTGCTCTTGCGAGGGTCCAACTTCTTGCTGAAAAAAGTAATAGGGTGTTTGTTCTGGCTCAGGAATATGCCAATCCCTTTTATCAAAGAATCAGTTTTCATAGCAAAAACTTGATCAAAATCAGGCAAGGCCAAGACAGGAGCAGAGCACATGGCAAATTTGAGTTTTTGGAAGGCAATTTCAGCTGTATCAATCCACTGAAAAGATTTATGCTTCAGCAAATCTCTGAGTGGGGCTGCAATGATAGCGTAGGCTTTAATGAAGCATCGATAATAGTCGGTAAGTCCCAAGAATCCTCTTAATTCCTTAACTGTCTGGGGTAGAGGCCATGAAGCTATTGCATGAATTTTGTTCTAACCAGGTTTGAGACCTTCTTGATCCACGATGTGGCCAAGGCATTCAATACTTGTGGCGTCAAAAACACACTTGGGTATTTTAGTGATGAAGCTTGAGTGCCTGTAAAACCTACTTGAGGTGTTGCACATGCTCAGTTAGACACCTGCTAAAAATCAAAATGTGAAAAAAAAGTCACAAATTTATGCAAATATAGCCTGAAAATGGTGTTCATGGCTCCTTGAAAGGTGAATGGGGCATTTGTCAAGCCAAATGGCATGATGAGGAACTCATAATGGCCTTCAGGAGTCCTAAACACTGTCTTGTAGGTGTCCTGGTCATGCAACCTTATCTGATGATAGCCTACCATCAAATCTAGTTTAGAAAAAATCATGGCACCGTGAAGTTCATCTATTAACTCATCAATGGTAGGGATTGGAAAATGATCCTTGACAGTGATAGAATTTAGTGAACGGTAGTCAATACAGAATCGCCAGGTGTTGTCTTTCTTTTTAACAAGGAGTGCTGGAGAGGAAAAAGAACTAGTGCTAGGTTTAATGATGCCTTGTTTGAGCATGTCAACCACTTGTTTTTCGATTTCACTTTTTGAAAATGTGGGTATCTGTATGGATTAACATTGACTGGTTGGGAGTTAGGTAAGAGGTGGATATGGTGATCAAACAATCGAGATGGGGGAAGGCTAGTAGGAGTTTGAAAAACCTGAGGGTATTGATCTAGATTAACTGGAATTTCAGATGGGGTTTTGGTAATGTGGGAAAGAGAAAGTTGGTAACATGGTTCAAGTAAATAAAGGTATGAGATGACTTGGTCAGAGTGGTGAATTTTGGTAAGTTGGTGTAAGGACATCGAAGAGGGGCACGAAGGGTTTTCATCATGAAGGATAATAGGTTGCTAGTTCTATGTAAATTGCGTGGTTCTAGTTTGGTAATTTTAAGAGCAGGTCTGAGCAAGTAAAGCCATTGTAATCCCATAACTAACTCAGCTCCTTCAATAGGCAATACAAAAATATCTATGATGAAATAGTGTTGCTGCAAGGTCAGTTGAACCTGTTTGCAGACATGAGAACAGGGTAACCGATCACCATTGTCGACTTAGACAAAGAACTCGGGACATGGCACGAATGGAAAGCCCAAACACTTGACATCCTTAGGATGAATAAAATTATTCGTCACCCCATTATCCACCAAAACCTGAATGCTTTGGCTCGCACATTTTCCAGTAAATCGAAAGGTTCTGAAGAGTTCCGAATCAGATAAGGCCAAGTAACTAATTTTAAGTGGTTCTGGTGGAGTGTTTTGTACCATAGTTTGACGATATCAACTGGTGAGGCTTCAGTGGAAGTTTGTTCTTCCTCGAGACAAGTATCCTCGAAGGACATTATGAGAAATTTGTTCTTACAACAATGGCCCGCATAAATTTCT
>JANTPM010000245.1:10631870-10642602 GCA_025434745.1 Erythroxylum divaricatum | reverse complement strand
TTTGTGTTTGATGAAGGTCAAGAGAGAGAATTGGAGTGAAAGGAAATGTCAATTGTTCAAGTTCCTAGCTAAAGGAACTAAGGTGGGTAATATTTTAATGATTGAGATAATAAGCTACTCGATTGTTTTGAAATAAATGTTATCTAATGCTTATATATATATATATATATATATTACGGAAGCATGTAAGAGTTGATTGGATAAAAAGACACTGTTTCTAGCAAGTAAATTGTCCCACACGGTCAGCAAGAATGCTGAGTCTTGCTCCAAAAAGGTTGAATCCTCAATTCCAAAGGTCTCTTATACCGTTGAAGGATTGAATCACGATATAATCTTAGTCAGTTCTCTAACAGAGCGATCCACTGCCTTCCCCAACCACCGCAGGAGGATTCCCCAACCACCGCTGGAGGATTGCAAGTCATGAAGTCTTGAATTAAAGGCCTAATAGTCAAAGTTGAAATTATAGAGGCGGAGACTAGTCAGCCATCTCACTAGGGTCACCTTTTACCTAATCTACGAGTAACTTCGTCAAGTGGCTGATATGGGTTACAAAAATTACTTTACCGATCACTTTAGTATTTGACTCCTCAAGTAATCCATACCTACAGTCGACGAATTATTACAGTCATGGTAAGGGGCCACTGCCATAAATTTTTTTAAAATAATTTTTTAAAAGTTAAACATATAAAATAATATTTTTATTAAGTTTAGGTCAGCTCTGTCTAATGTTCAACTTTTCTTTTAATAAACTAGCGCTCCTTACTATCCCTAATAAAAAGTGCGTGTAATTAATTGCAAATTGACGTACAATAATTATATGTTTAGCATTTATGTGAAAAATCTCTACAATCATTTGAGTTGAATATATTGTTTAACTTTAAATTATTAATTTATTTAAAATATGTAATTAACATCTTATTACATGCATCTAATAATTTACTAAATGTTTGCCTAAAATATAATGCATGCTGTGATTGGTAAAGATTAAATTATCCTACTTTATCTATTTAAATTTACATTCAAAATAAAAAGATTAAACTTTTGTTATTCACTTCTTAAGAATTTTTATTAACTATTTTTATATAGTAATTAGTGACCCAATATTTTGTTCATTATTTTATTTTGAATATGAGATAGTAAATATTTGAATAAGGGCATATATCTGATTTCTAAAGCAGAATAAGCATTCTTCAAAAACTCAAAATAACTAAAATTGACTTTTTATTGGTCTAAAAATTAATACTAAATAATAGAATTAGAAGAATCGGTATTGAATTTAAAAAATTAACATGATTTTTATACTCCTTAAATAGTTTTCCTTAGTTCTAATATACTTTTTTTTTGGATTCGAGGAAACCCCGTAGGCGATCCAAGGGGGCACACCTCTCTGAGGGCTCAACTGGCGCACCACCCCATAGGCGGGCCAAGCGGGCGCACCTCATCATTGAGGGCCCAACTAATTCTCCATCTACAGGAAAAACCCCGGCTGCCCCAGGCTCTTACAAGAGGGGCTAGCATGGAATTGAACCTGGGACCTAACCAAAATCAAGCTCCGCTCTCAACCATCAAGCCACACCCTTGAGGGCCAGTTCTAATATACGGTAATTATAATCTTTGATTTTTCTCATAAATATATAAATATATAAAAGTTCTCATTCCATGTACATACAGACTTAAATATGATTCACATACTAAGTAGAATGCAACGATCATCATGAGTGACGAAGATGAGTTTTGGAATCATTTGAGTATGAGCTTATATAACTATATATATCACAAAAAATGAAATTTATTCTGAAATTTAATCATCATTTTCCAATAATCTATCATCCAAAGCTACAAACATTACGATTTCCAAAAAACAAAACACACAAAAAAAGCTACATACACTATGAAATAGTTATAAATTTTCCCCAGGAATCCTCTCATGTAGGTCCAATCCAATCCAAACAACATAGATAACTGAAGAATTCCCTACTTGTCAAACAAAATGTGGGACACGAAACTACAAATCTAAATGAAGAACTTCTCCGAGAGAACTAATGCACGACTAGTCTTTTAAAGCGACAAGCCGATGGTTAGGGCCAATGTGGACAGCAACTTGCCCCCAAAACGTGAGTAGCTCCGGAACCAAGAGGAGTGATTATGGGACTTGGCAATGGGGTCGGAATACAACCGGCTGGTGTGATCCCAGAAGACGGGGAGCGAGTGGTCGGAGTAATGGTGGTTGTGTTAACGAAGAAGAACCTAGAGAGGAAAGAGAGACGCTACAAACGAAAGAATTAGACAATAAAGAAGGATACTACAGACAATGCAAGGCACAACTTTACATTAGGACATAAGGGCACAACAGACATTTCAGCACTAGCTGCAAGTTGTTGTAACCGAACAAATCTCAACCCTCTATTTTATTTTGTCCATCATAACAAGTGTATGGTCAAGATTAAATCAACAAATATATAAATATGTATATGAGAAAATAATAATGTAACACAATTTCTAGTCATATACCTTTACTTACATAGTATCAGAGCTTTCACTAACCAATGTCAGAAATAGAAGAAAATTCTGTGCCATCCACTAACCTAAACGATACATCATCCCCTCTTGACTTTTTAGCTCTAACAAAGACTCTAAAATTCAATTTGCCCATCAAAGTTGATAGATAAAACTTTGTAAGGTGTAAAGCACAAATCCTTGTAACCGTAAGAGCCATTGAGCTTGAAAAATTCATCAACATAGCACCTTCTCCTCAATCCAACATTCCAGACACAAACCAAGTCATCGAAAATGCAGAATACAAACAATGACAAAAAATAGATCAACTATTGTTATACTGGTTATTTTCAACAATCGGAGAAGAAGTAATAGGAAATGAAAATCATTCAAATTCATCCTACCAAATTTGGCAAAATTTGAAGAATATCTATGCTCAAACATCCATGGTCAGAGTTCTTCAACTAAAGCATCAACTTTCAACTATTAAAAAGGGCTCACACATCATATTAGAATACATGCAGAATGTTAAAACTATAGGAGACTCACTTCAAGTAGCAGGATATGTAATCACTGAGTATGAATTAATATTGACTGCTCTAAATGGCCTTAGTCATGGATATGATCCTGTTGTGGTTTATCTAACATATTTTATGAAACCTTCATCCTTACAAGAAGTGCAATACTCTCTTATGATGAATAAAACAAGAATAGAGCAACTGAACATAATCAATCAAGTAGAAATCTCATCACCAACTGCAGACTATGCAACTTTTAATCAGAACAATTACAAGGGAAGAAGTGGAATTAGAGGAAGAGGAAATCGTGGGAGATGAGGTAGATGGAATGAAAACAAATCTTCTGTCAACTGTGTTATAAACCTAGATATGAAGCTCTAAAATGTCACAAAAGGTTTGATGTCTCATGGCAAGGTAATACCACCCAACTATGACCCAACTATGGAAACACAACACGTTCACTCAATATACACAGAATAATGCACAAAAGTATCCTCAGTCCTACTTGGCTCAAAATCTGCTTGAAAATTCCTTATCTGAAGCAATCAACAACAATGCATAGTTTATAGACAGTGGAGCTACAAATCATATCACAGTAGATCTCAATAATCTATCAATAAGTTCATAATATGGTGGAAATGATCAACTCACTGTTGGTAATTGTAACTCTCTTCCTATTACTAACATTGGCTCATCTCACATACATTTCCTATACAATATATACACACCTCTTGCATTAAAACAAATTCTGTATATTTCAAATATAACCAAAAATCTACTCAACATTTCCAAAGTCACCAAAGATAACAACATTTTTGTTGAGTTTGCTAACAAAAATTTTCCATTTAAGGACAAAGCAATAGGGAAGATTTTGTTCAAAGGAATGCTTTGGGATGGCCTCTATAGCTCAAAGCTACTAAATAACCCAACAATATTAGGCCAGTCATGAAAACATACTCTAAGTCTAGTTCTTCCCAACAAATTTGGTGGAGTATGTTGTACTATGTTGACTTTTGATGGCATAGTATTTTTGACTTTGAAGGATTTGTATTATTTTGACTTTTTTTGGCAAAATTCCTAATCCCACATTGGTAAGGAATGAAGAAGAGAGGAGTTTTTGAAGTTATAAATAACTCCTCCCCCTCCTAATCAATCTCATCCCAAAAACATTTGATAAATACACCAAAGCTGTATACATATCAAATTTAGTATTCTCTTCTTAATAAGAGCAGGCTGCCTAAGTGGTGCTCGGAGAAGTAGGCAAAATTGGCCGAACTCCGTTATCAAGTTTCGGGTGTGTTCTTTCCTTATCTCTTTTATTTATTCCGCATTTATAGTATTCAATATTATTTTTCGGGTATATTTGTAGTGTTGTGTTTAATTTATTTGGGTGTATTTATTGTTCGTGTATGTACACGGGTTAGGTTGTGATAAATACACCGTGCACGTAATTTCTGTCTAAGAGGCCGGGTTTTAAGTTAGACCGTTTGTGACCCTGCCGCCCTTTCCTGAGATCTTACGTGGAATGGAAATACTGTCTTAGGAGTCCGTTTGGCAGTCTTTCTAGGGTATTACCGAATCGATTCACTTCACTAGTTGTTTACCTTAGAGGAAAAAATACCCGATTTTTCCAACAATTCAGACATGTCATAATGAAGAACATCAATTAAAAAAACAAAAAGGGACTAGCGCTACTGACTGCAAATTTTATGATTGTATATTTTGTCTTTGCTCTTATGGGAGCATTTCTCTTTTTAGAATGGATAACATACATAGATAAAATGTACTGCGCATTATGTTGTTAAGATGAAGTCGTTTTAACAATGTTACTAACTCAATATAATCTCCACACTTGGTTTTTCTGATAAAGAGTAAATAAATAGACTTTTTGGATTGTCAAAAAAAAACTAATAAGAAAATACTCAAAATAAAAATTGTAAATTTAGTTATTTGATATTATGCTAAAAAGGATTCTAAAGATTTCAATGATACTATATATGTTTAATCAACTATATTATAGTTTCAATGATATTCTAATTTATGGTGCCAAGATAAGTATTAAATTCAAGTCGTTCTGAACAATATCATATTAATTTACAAACGAATAAGCTTGAAATGTAACAGCGTACATGTAACAAATTACTTGAAAACATTAAAACTTGCTCTTACGCTTTATCCCAAAAGGAGTGACCTCTGTGTCACACATATCAGAGCCATGCCAAGCGCGCCTAGGCAAGAACCTACGAAAATAGAAATACTGAGAGCTAAGATTAGACCTCTCTAACACCCTAACCTGAGCATACCCTGGTCGCCAATCGTCAGTTCCACTCAATTTGAGGTACAAGTTGCAGATAGGTGACTCCATGCAATGCCCTTTGACTTTGAACTGGTCTACAGTGCAAGCCTCGAATGGTTTCCCAATGGCCACATCGTTGTCGATGCCCGCCGGTTGCAATGGATCCAACTTGCCTACGTGTTTGGAGTTGAGGTGGCGCTCTACTACTTTGTTAGAATTTGTGTCGCCAAACCTCAGGCCGACATGGTTTGAGGTCTCTGCACCCTTGCTGCAGGTTGTTTCTATTGTGACCACGTATGTGCAATTTCTTTGCTGTTGTTGGTGCTGATGGATCTTAGTCTAGCGTGTCGGGATCAAATCGGAGTTTAAGCATTTTAGGAACAAAATTTATAATATGGTATGATAAGAATAATAATGGAATTTCTTATCACTAAAATATATAGGTTAAAAGATAAAAATCTTCCTCACATTTTTACTCATTTTATCTTTTTAATTATTTTATAGTATTAAGAACGCTAGAATTTAAATTTTATCAAGTATTCAACGAAGTATTTAATATGAATTATTATTAAAATCGAGTTTAATAAATTACAATAATTAATAGTTAACACTTAATAAACAAACAATCTCTTATCATAATTTTGATAAGGCAATATTTAGAATAATAAAATATATTTATAATGAATGAAATTATAATGGCAAACCACATTTTAAAACTTTAGTTGGATTGTATAAAAGTATGTAATAAGTAATGCATGTCAAAACGACAGATCGAAAGTATGGAGCAATACGATTTCAGAAGAAAAAAGAAAAGCATGGAGCAACAGCACAAGTGAAGTGAGTGACGTTGTCACAATATAGGTGAGATCACATCCTAAGACGAGTTTCGGCCTTCAGAAAAGCCCATTTGTTATGGTTGCATCGGCATGAGGTTAAATTACCTTGTTTTGCGACAGAAGGCTTTGACCTCCGGCGACTAGAGCAAGCAAAAGAACGCAACACGAAATGATCAACCCTCTCCGACTCCCCAGTATTCCCATTTCTGTGTCTTAAGGCTCAAAACATTTGCATGAAGTGGTCTTCAACTTATAGACTAAGGTATTATTCTTTCCTTTCCCATGCAGAAAACCCCAACATTCTTTAGCTTTGTACAAATCCAAAGCCTGATGGTTCGCGTATGACGGCTGGCTTCCTTCACTTCCACTTATGCTGACATACTTTATTAGAAATGCAACTAATCGTTCATTAGGTAAAGCATATTTTGCTAATATTATCAACATCTCCTCTCGTAGTGGTTAAAGCCTGATTCTATCACTTTCTACACATTAAAATTGGTTTTATAGTTTAGAAGAGGGTGCTGAAACCATTAAACAAATAAATTCTTATATACGTAAGATAACTAATCTTAAAGTATCTAATTTTTTAGAATTTTTCAATCAGTAAGCTTTTTAAAATTTTCAATTAAGTGATTAACTTTTTAAAATTTTAACAGTTTAATTCAAAATATTAATTCCATTAATAATTTGTTAATTAATTTGATTACCAAAATTTTTATTACTAATGATATGCAAGTGCTTACAAAAAAAGCTCTCTCTATTCAAATCTAATTATGGTCATTATTTTTCCTGATGAACATCTACTTGTCATGAACAATAAAGAGATTGTTAGCCAAATCAATAAATTACTAATGGAACTAACGTTTTGAATTGAATTATTAAGATTTTAAATAGTTGATCACTTAATTGAAAATTTTAAAAACTTGAAAATTGAATTAAAAAATATCAAAATGTTGGACATTTTAAGATTGATTATCCTTATATACTCACTACAATGAAAATGACTTTTAACTACGTTTTTTTTCGACGATTTATGAATTCGTCTCCAAAAGTCTAACTTTTGGCGATGTTTTAACGCTTCATCACTAAAGGCTTATCTTTTGCGATGGCATGGACGTTTTCTCGCTTATTGAAGATTTGGCGACGTTTTGAGGTTACTAAAAATTTGACATTTGGTGACGAAATCTGAAATCTTCGCCAAATGTTTGAATTTTTTAAAAATTAAACGAAAACTTGCAACTTTCACGTTTTGTTTTAAAAGAAAATTCCATCTTCATTCTTTTTCTTTTACCGTCGTCTTCCTCTACATTTTGTTTTCTCTTCTTGTGTCCATCATCGTTGTTATCTTCTTCTATCGCCTATCATCTCCGTCATTGTCGATTGGGGTTTTTCTTCTAATGGTGATGTTGTATTTGGGTGTTATTTTCTGTTGGATTTTGTGTTCAATTCATGTGTGTTGGGGTTTTCTTGATGGAAAATGTGTGTTGTCATAATAATGAAGATGGTGAGATGGGTAGTGACTCCAAAATGAGTTGATTGAAGCTTAAAATAAAATCTGAAAGTTGTTTGAGTATAGTTTATTAAGTGTCCAATAAAAGTTCTGTTAGAGATGATTTTGTGTTGTGATTTCTAATTTACACATTTGCTTCCAATTAATAATTTCATGCTAGTTACCATTTATTTTCCATTCAAGGTTGATTACTAATTTTTTCTGATTCAAACCTACTTGTGCTTCATTGTGTTATATCATGTTGATTTTTCATAATCGTTTAGTCTCCATTCGCTTGAATGTATGTGTGTTTTAGTTCTATGGTGAGTTTGTTTCTGGGCCTTTGTTTGTGTCAAAGGTTGAGGAAGCAACCGAGAACGGTGTCCCCGACGAGCAAAAGCCTGACTTCTCCCATCTTGCGTAAGTTTCTACTTCTTCCCTTTTCACTTTAATCAAAGCTACACCATTGCCATTATCTTCAAGCCTTTTTCCTTTTAATCTGATGGTGCATTGCTTTTGCTTATGTTCCCGGTGTCCTTGGCTTTGTTTGTCGGTTGTATGATGAGAAATTGGACGAGAGATGAAACATAAAGTAAAGCTTTGCTGATGAGTTGAGAATTTGGGGGGTTTTTTTAATATCATAGGATTGTTTGTCACATTTGGTTGTTTGTCGTCTCCATTTGTGGAAAATGTTGGAATGATTTTCCATTGAATAAATCAATCATTTACATAGGTTATATACATGCTTTCAGCCACTAAAAAATGAAAGAATAGACCCTAGAAAATAGGTAAATACAGTTGTACAAATAACGAACTTGAATCTAATTCTATTATCTATACAATTAAGCTAAATGACCAATTGATTTCAACTAACAACCCCCCTTAAGCTGGTGAATGGATGTTTAGCATTCCCAGCTTGCTAAGGTTGTCTCAAAAAGGTTGAGTAGCCAGAGACTTGGTGAAGAGATCCGCTAATTGAGCAACTGAAGAACAGGGCAACAAATGCACAATCCCTTGTTAAACTTTTTCTCAAACAATATGGCAGTCTATCTCAATGTGTTTGGTGCGTTCATGAAAAGTTGGATTGGAAGCAATCTGGATTGTGGAATTGTTATCACAAAATAATGGTGCTGCACATTGAACAGGGGCATGAAGGTCTTTGAGCAGATAATGTAGCCATTGAATTTCACAAACAGTCGATGCCAAAGCTCTATATTCTGTTTCAGATGATGATCGAGAGACAGTAGGTTGCTTTTTGTCTTTCCAGCTAATGAGAGAGTTGTCGAGGAAGATGCAATAGCCAGTAACTGATCATCTCGTGTTAGGACACCCTGCCCAATCAGAGTCACTAAAGGCTCGAAGATCAAGTGAAGAATTGGCTGGATAGAATAAACCTGAGCTTGGACAGCCTTTCAAATATCTAAGAACTCGATGTGCTGCTTGCAGATGTTGTGTAGTAGGTGTATCCATGTATTGACTTAACTGTTGCACAGCATAAGAAAGATATGGCCTAGTTGATGTTAAGTAGATGAGTTTACCAACAAGTTGCCTGTAAGCAGTGTTGTCAGAGAGCTGCTTGCCATCATTTGAAGTCAATTTGTAGGTTGATTTAACTTTTATGGGTTTCTTGGCAGGTTTGCAATCCAGAAGTCTAAATCCTTCAAGATCTCCAAAGCATATTTCCTTTGAGAAAGATGAATACCAGTGGTACTTCGAGCAACTTCGAAACCAAGGAAATATTTAAGATTACCAAGATCTTTAATTTTGAATGCTTGATCAAGAAAAGATTTAACTTTGGAGATTTCAGTTGATGAATTACCTATTAAGATAATATCATCAACATAGCCAAGCAACACAGTAAACTCGTTAGCAACTTGCTTGACAAACATGGAGTAATCCGCATTTGATTGGGTGTATCCAAGAGAGAGCAAAGCAGTAGTAAGTTTGGAAAACCATTTCCTGCTTGCCTGTTTCAATCCATAAAGAGATTTCTGAAGTTTGCAAACTTTGGATGAATCAGGATGTTGTAACTCTCCATGAAGAAAAGCGTTATTAACATCTAGGTGATGTAAATACCATTGGTTACTGGCAGCCAAAGCTAGAAGAAGTCGAACTGTTGTCATCTTTGCAACTGGAGAAAAGGTGTCAAAATAATCAACCGCTTCAGTTTGTGTATAACCCTTAGCCACTAATCGAGCCTTATATCGCTCAATTGATCCATCTGCTCGATGTTTTACACAAAAAACCCACTTACACCCAATTGGTGTCTTGCCAGGTGGTAAATCACTTATGATCCAAGTGTTATTCTGCTCAAGAGCATTAATCTCGGCCTGCATTGCCTCAGTCCAGTGTGGGTATTTGCTGGCTTGCTTAAAGGTTTTCGGTTCAATGGATGCAGTAATGGCTAATGTATAGTGTAAGTGTGATGGTGAAAGATGCTGATATGGTATTGTACATGGATGATTGACAGCAGCTATGGTATTGTAGCACTGATAATCCTGTAAATAATTGGGTGGTCGATGATTTCTTTGAGGGCGAGAGGAAGTGGTAAATGGTTGGTGATGTATTGGTGGTGGTGGTTGGTTTAGAGGTGGTGGTGGTATAGGAGAATCATCATAGGTTGTGTCAGGTTCAAGTAACCTGACTGGGGAAGTGGGATCATAAGAAGTTTGGTGAAGAAAAGGAAAGATAGTTTCATGAAAAGTGACATTGCGAGAAAGAAAGATGGCTCTTGTTTCTGTATCAAGTAAGATGTATCCTTTAACATGAGGTTTATAACAAAGAAAAACACATTGCCATGCCCTGGAATCAAATTTGTGTCGATGGGCAGTTAAAGTAGATGCAAAATTGAGACAACCAAAGACCTTGAGCATTGAAAAATCAGGTTTGGTGTTATGAAATTTTTCATATGGGGTGAGGTTTGTAAGTAAGGGAGTTGGGGTTCGATTGATAAGATAAATAGCATGAAGAATAGCATATCCTCAGAAAAGTTGAGGTAAATGGGAATGAAAAAGAAGGGAACGAGCAACGTTTAAAATATGTTGATGCTTACGCTCAACTAAGCCATTTTGCTGAGGGGTTTCTGTACAAGATGTTT
>JANTPM010000245.1:10598997-10631770 GCA_025434745.1 Erythroxylum divaricatum | reverse complement strand
GCGAAGATCGGTCCATATTTCAGAAGCTTTATCAAGCCATAAAACACTATTGAAAATAGGAGTGATTGAATGATTAAGCCATGAAATTACCATATTGTTGCATCTTTCCCAAGCATGAAACAGAGGATCTGTGATCAGAGGAGCAGGAATAGTTCCATCAACAAACTGGAGCTTAATTTTGGAGAGGAGAGCCATTCTCATAGCTCGAGACCAGTGATGATAATTCAAACTGGAAAGTGGAGGAGTAACGAGAACCAGAGATGGATTCTCATTAGGATGAAGATAGTAAGGGCTAGAAACATGAATGGGATCAGTATTGTAAGCCATAGAATCGGCAAAAAAATTTCAAAGATCTGAAAATGAAATCTCAAAGATCGAGAAAACAGAGAATGAGAACGGAAGAAAAAGCTCTGATACCATGTGGAAAATGTTGGAATGATTTTCCATTGAATGAATCAATCACTTACATCGGTTATATATATGCTTTCAACCACTAAAAAATGAAAGAATAGACCCTAGAAAATAGGTAAATACAGCTGTACAAATAACGAACTTGCAACTAATTCTATTATCTATACAATTAAGCTAAATGACCAATTTATTTCAGCTAACACCATTAGCCTGAATTATGTAAGGAGTGAAGATAAAAATGAGTCTTACTTATTAATATTTTTATTTTTTATTTTGTATATAAGTATTTTTGAAATTGTATCTAACTGTATATTATCAAATTTAATGATATTTTATTTTTTATATACAATGTTTTTCATTTTCAATTATTTTTCTTATATTTTTATATAATAAATTATACAAAAAAATCTAAATATTACATGTAATAATATGGATTAAAAATATCACCAATAATTATAATTAACATGACATAACATTTAGTTATAATGTATATTAAAATTTTGACTACATTTTACAAAACGTAGCTAATAACTTTTAGCTATGAAAATAAAATGTAGCAAAAGGTTGTTGACGATAATTTAGAAAAATTTTGTCTATAGTTTTTCGCTACAAAAATAAAATTTAGCAATAAACTATTAGCGATGATTTAGAAATTTGTTATCTATATATAATTTTTCGCTACAAAAATAAAGCGTAGAAAAAAATTATTAGCAACGATTTTTATTGGCGACAATTTATAAAAATGTTGTCTATAGTTTTTTTCTACGAAAATAAAGCATAGCAAAAAACTATTAGCGACGATTGTCGAAAATCATAACCTATAGTTTTCTGCTATGGGGAATTCGCAACATTTGTGGTGATGAATGTAAATCATCGCTAATGACTTTTAGTGACGATTTACTTACATTTAACAATGAAATTTTTGTCGCTAAAAATGTCCTTTGTTGTAATGACTTATTAGATTAGTTAATCCAAATCGAATTCAAAATTAAGTATATTTGATGTTAAATGTATTGAAAGTTTAGTGCTCATATTCATGAATTTAGATTGATGGATGCTAGACATCCATAAGAAAATGAAACAAATATGTGAGATCCATACATTTATCCATGTTAATTGATTAAGGTTTGTTTTATATGTAGTGAGGGTCAAAGAATTAGTATGATCATTTGTTATAATGAAACTGTAAAAGCATTAATGCATATAGTTATTTTTTTTTTTAAATTAAGGCCTGTGGTTATATCTAATTTTGGGTTATCGTGAGACTTGTTTACCATTGAGTCATGGCCATAAATGTATATATATAGGCACATAGGCACTGGGCTAAAAGCAAAATTTTCAGTTCTTTACGAAAATGACTTTAGCTTCATCTAACAAATAAAACTTCAAGCTCTATTATAAGATTTAAATTGACAATTGTCATTGTAATTGTAGGATGAAATTCATTATTGTAAGTGTGTGGTTCATCTACAACAATACTAATGGCCCAGTAAAAAATTTCGCTAAAAGAAGGGTATGGGGATAATTGTCTGCAATCATATAATTACTATAATAACTCATAATCATAGCGTAATTGATAATTAGTAAATTAAAATTTGACAACATGTTATAAACTTGAACTCCACTAATTTATTTTATTTTAAATAGGTTTACTCTGCCGCGACCACATATCAATGGAAAATGAAAGAAAAAGGACAAATCCTCCCGAAACAACCAGAATTGAACCTGGATGACAAAGGCAATACTCTATAACGACATACGAATCATTAGACTATTATTAATGGAATAAATCTATTCTCTTGAAATTGAAAATTCTAAAGTAAACACTATTTTTTACAATTATTTCATTCCTTCATTTCCAAACTCTTAAACCAAACTCCCCCTCAGTCTTGTATGCGCAAATCAAAACTATTAGACCGGTGGTTTTAATTGATGCAACTCTAATGAAACTATACAAAGCATAGTGTGTGTACGTATATATCCAAGCTTTTTCTGGTAGCTAGCAACTATGTTTGCTTGAGAGAAAATAGCGTCTTCCCCTGCAATTCTCCATGAAAATGAAAGAGCTCCATCAAAATGACGTTTACACTTCTTGCTTTCTCACCAAGCCCAACTGGTGGAAGGCCTATTGTGATTTCAAGGACCGTAGTGATCACAAGACAAATTAAAACTAATAAAACGTAGTACTAAGTTATCATTTCTTAACGAAATAGAAACAATATTGAACCTCGTTTTATAAGGATGCGTGCATACCAAAAGACCAAGTAGAGTGACCTGCCTGTGCCATACTAAGAGCATGGTAACAATCAATGTCCAATTTCCAGGACCTCGTATTGTGGCAAGAGATGGTGATCGTCTGCTCGTTAAAGTGGTTAACCATATACAACATAACATCTCCATTGAAGAAACCGAAAATACTTTAGGGATTTTGATTTAAGAAAGAAATCAAAAACCAAATGAATGGTTATATACCATCACTGTTCATACAAAACGATAACTATTACTACATAAGATAACTATTACTACATAAAGCGCAACTCAACTAAAAACTATACAATATAGTAGTATTCCATATAATACACAACAATATAGTATTCTACACAATAAATATAGATAAAGAAATATTCTACAGCTCTCTTAAAGGTGGTGTTTGATATCAATCACACAAGCCCAACTTAGACATCAAAAAAGAAAAAACTGGAGCTGGCAAAGCCTTAGTAAACATATCTACCAATTGAAACTTGGAAGGAATATGTTGAGGAAGAACGAAGCCTCATTGTATTTATCTCGAACTAGATGAAAATCAATTTCCAAATACCGGGTCCGTTTATGAAAAATAGGATTAGCAGTAATATGAATAGCAGTCAAATTGTCACATCACAAAGGAATAGGAAAAAAATGGACAGTATGAAATTAGCCAACAAATAAGAAATCCACTGCAATTCACAAACCGTAATGGAGAGACTACGATATTCAGCCTCCACGGAAAATCGAGAAACAATGGATTGCTTCTTAGTTTTTCAAGAAATCATAGTATCACTCAAAAATATACAAAATCTTGTAAATGATCTCCTACTAAAAGGACATGTAGTCTAATATGCATCACAAAATGCTTGTAATGAACAAGAATCGTTATAAGGAAATAATAAACCTAGAGATGGAGACTGTTTTAGATACTTGAGCATACCCTCCTTATTCAACTATTTTTTAGAAACATCTCTACCAGCCCCTTTTGCATTACTGCTACCAGAATTACGCACCATCATAGCACTAGTTTTATTTTTAGCACAAGTAATGTTTACATCCCGTTGTTTTTCAACCCTAACTACCATCACATAGGCCCTATCTACATAAGGTAAACGTTCCATCACAAATATTTTACTCCAAATTGCATCACAATCTTCATTCAATCCCATAAGAAATTGTACTAATCGATCATTATCTCCAAAATCAACTAACTATTTTAGGGATCCACATGAACACTATTTTAGGGCTTCGCTTGAACACTGTGGGATGGGAGCCAAATAGTTCAATTTATCTCACAAACATTTGAGTTTAGTAAAATACTTGGAAATAGACAATTCCCCTTAAGAAATTGAACTAATTTTTCTCTTGATGTGATACAACTACGGGTCATTACATTCTCTGTATCGTTGCTCTAATTCTTTCCAAAGATCCTGAAATTAAGCTTCAGCTTGGCGCCTAAAATGATTCACATTGCACGGGTCTAAGTTTAACGGAATCGTAATGAGAATCATTCTAGGATGATCTGAGTTTTGCAGAAACATCAGATTCTCATCATCATTCATACTTCCAAACGATGATCTCGAACTACTGATGCCGTCTACCATGATTTAGCTGCGTAGATGTGTTGAACAACTCAGTTGCTCTAATACCATGAAGAAACTGAAAATATTATACGGATTTTGATTTAGTTAAGAAATTAGAAACCAGATAGATGGTTATCATTTCATACATTCGAAGTAAATGAAGATGAGATGGTATAATTCATACAAAACGATAACGACCACTATGTAAAACGTAACTCAACTATTTTAAAAACTATACAATACTGCAATATTTTATACAATACAATATTCTACACAATAAATACCGATAAAAAAGAAATATTCTACATCCATCCATTGGTAATAACAAGCAATCGCTAGCTGAGAAATGTATCAAAGCAAAACTATGTCGTGCTTAAACTAAATTTCATTGAAACAGGCATGGAATTCGACAGCTTCAAAGTGGGTGGGCTGATGGGCCAGCATACATAACTCAGTGCCCTATACAAACTGAGCAGAGCTATGTGTACAACTACACCATTGTGAGGCAAAGAGGCACTCTTTGGCGGCATGCCCACTTATCATGGCTAAGATCATTTGTCTATGGTCCGCTTATTATCCTTCCCAGGCTTGCTGTTCCTTACCCATTTTCCAAACCTGACAAGGAAGTTCCCATCATTTTCGGTAATCAACCAATGTCAACTTACTGGTCTTCGTTGTTCATTTATGTTCTTGGACAGTAAGTTGCTAATAGTAGGATGCTTGCTTTGAATTGCAAGAGTGGTTTAATGCAGATCCTGAAGTGATCATTAAGCAGGCCCTGCAAACAGAAGGAGGCCCGAATGTCTCGGATGCTTATACTATTAATGGGCTTCCAGGGCAACTGTTCAGCAAAAGGTATAAATTGTTGACGGTTCTCCAGCTTTTAATACTCTTGGCTCTTGGGAGACTCCACTCAGTGCAACTTGTAATGGCAGATACATATAAACTGACGGTGAAGCCTGCCACGACATATCTGCTACGCCTAATCAATGCTGCACTCAACAATGAACTCTTCTTTAGCATAGCCAACCACACACTTTTTACAGTTGTTGAAGCCCATGCTGTCTACGTTAAACCCTTTGACACACAGACAGTGCTGATCGCTCCAGGACTGACCACGAATGTCCTTCTCAAGACCAAACCCCACGTCCCACATGCCTCATTTTTCATGTCTGCTAGACCATATGTGACTGGCCAAGGCATTTTTGACAACTCCACAGTTGCAGGTATCCTAGAATACGTAGCTCCACAATCAAGCCTCTCCGTCGAACACCTTCTGCTCTACAAGCCAACTCTGCCACCCCTCAATGACACTGGTTTTGCGACAAATTTTACTAACAAACTCCGTAGATTAGCCAGTGATCAATTCCCTGCTAATGTTCCACTAGGCAATTCTTCTTCACAGTAGGCCTTGGAAGTAACCCATGCCCACAAAACCAAACCTGTCAGGGCCCAAACGGTTCCATGTTTGCAGTCAGTTAATAATGTTTCATTTGCAATGCCATCCACAGCTCTGCTCCAAGCACACTTTACTGGCCAATCTAATGGTGTTTACAGTCCTGATTTTCCAATTAGTCCGTTGATCCCATTCAATTATACTGGCATCCCACCTAATAATACAATAGTAAGCAACAGAACCAAGCTGGCGGTGCTTCCCTACAACACTAGCGTGGAGCTAATTACGCAGGACACAAGCATACTTGGAGCTGAGAGTCACCTCTTCACTTGCATGGTTTCAACTTCTTCGTGGTTGAACAAGGTTTTGGCGACTTCGACCCAAAAAAAGACCCTGAAAAATTCAATCTTGTTGACACTATTGAGAGCAATACTGAAGGTGTCTCTGTAGGCGGATGGGCAGCAATTCGATTTTTAGCAGATAACCCAGGTAGCACAGATAATCCTTCTCTCTGATATCTATCAGCTAGCTAATGCATTTGATATGACGATTAATGTTGTGATTTTTTTTTCCAGGGGTATGGTTTATGCATTGCCGTTTAGAAGTGCACACAAGCTGGGGTCCAAAGATGGCATGGGTTGTGTTGGATGGAAGTCTTCCCAATCAGAAGTTGTTGCCTCCACCTGTTGATCTTCCCATGTGTTAAAGCGCCAATTTCGAAAGCCCTGATTTCTCCTTTCGAACTTCTTTGTTCCATTCTTCTTTTATGTATCCTTCTTCAATATCAGTCATTTGGAGTGAGAATAGGAACAAGACCGGACACTTTTTTTGTAACTTTTGACAGCACTTCAATAAGCTCTTTGTATGAAGTTTGTATCTTTTGTATCCTAATAATAGGTAACTTTAAAGCATACTTGTACACAGACAACCTCAACCCTTCAGCTGTTTCTGCAATCAAATCCCGCCATCGGAATATCAATGTAGCAGTGAGCCTTTAGGTGACAATATAGATAGACCTAAATCAATCAACTCCTGGGTTACCAATGCTGTTCGTTCAATAAGTGTTTTAGTGAAGAAGTACCGTTTGGATGGAATTGATATCGACTAAGAACATTTCAAAGAAGATCCAGAAACATTTGCCAAATGTTTTGGCAGCTCCAATCAACGTTAACAAGCCTGTGTTTAACTACATAAAGCAGCTGGAAATCAACCAATAAGAACAAAACAATCACAATAAGCCAGAGAAATCCAACTGATTTCACATGCTACATCAAGTAATCCTGATTAAGAGAAAGGATAATCATTTATAAGAAGGACCAGTACATTAGTTATCAACAAATTTTCATTGGAAGCAGTAACTCGAACAACAATTACCCAGTTTCATGAAAAGTATCATTCTACCAAAAACTATCCACCAAATATATAGCTTGCTTTGTAAAAGACAGCTCATTCGGTGTGGATTGAAACAGACAAAAGAACAAAGCTGTGAAAGTCAATACTTAATCATCAGCTTCACCGCTTCTTCTTTTTCTTACTCTGTGATCCATCCCCAATTTCCTCAACATCTCTGTTCTTTCTCTTCTTCCTCCTCTCCCCTTTATCCTCCTCAATTTCTGCTTCCTCCCCAACTTCACCGTCATTTTCCTCGGAATAACCAACATTACCCTTTTCTCTCTTCTTCTTCTTCTCCTCCTCCTCCTTTCTTTCACTTTCCTCTTTCAGTTTGCCGTCGTCATCCCCATAATAAACAAAACTGCCGTTCACCTCCTTATCCTTGCGCTTCTGCTCCTTTATTTTCTGAGTCTCCGCTACTATTTTATCCGCTTCATGAATGTCTTCCATTTTGACCTCGTTCCCATAATCTCCCTCATTTTTTCTCTTCTCCTTCTTCTTCTTCTTATCGGCCTTTGTCTCAACTTCACAACTTTTACTCGGAGTCAACTCACTCGCATCAGTGATTCTAGCAGTAGTTACAGTTGATTGGTCTCCTTTATGCCTTCTACAATCCGACTTGGAATGTAAGCGTACCAACTCATCGAAAGCAGCTGTAGCGCGTCGGAGATAAGCATTAACGGCCTGAGAAGCGCCAGTCTCGGCCGAAACGAACTTGGACAGAATGGAGGCGGCTTTTGAAACGGAGACCGGATTTGAAGAGATGATCTCACCTGTAACTGTCTTCATTGGATGAATAATTAGAATCGACGAAATCCTCAGAGGACTTTTGGGAATTCGATTAGCGTTTCAATGACGAGTTACAAGAGGCAGTAGGGTTTTGGTTGGGCTTGACAAAAGAGTTTATATAAAGAGAGAAATTTTGTTTTAATAATTCTTATTTTAAGTAATTAATATCAATCAATATAAAAGTTTGTATCTAATTTAATATTTTTATCAGTAAAAAATTATTTATTCAAATTAATCTGACTTAAAATTTATATTTGAATTTGAACTTAATGAATAAAAACCTACGAATTGGACTGCTACCATAGTGGTCTCCGCACGATCACTCTCAAACAGACCCATCAAAACTTTATCGTTAAATTTACCTGTCATCAACCTCAACCATCTACTCAGTCGTTGCTTTACCACTCTTAGTTCGCTCGATTGTCAGTCATTTCTTGTTTCCTCCACCACCACCTTTAGAAGTATTTCCTTTCTTATGCTGCTCAATGTCCACAAACCTGAAACCTTTAAACTCCCGAAAGCCTCATTACTGATCCTAGTGTTAATGTAAACTCGAAGCCAGCTTGGCTTCGTAAGAAAGGACCAGCGCTATTTGGCCCTTATGATACTATGCAGAATGGGAATTCAGCACCACTATTTTGACCATTGTCACCTCCACAAGTGATCTGTTTATCAGGGCCATCGGCGGTGGATATTGTTTCTCGTCTGTTTAGACTAATGAGGAAGGATAAGAACAAAAAAGAGGAAGAAGGGTAAAGTGGCGTATAAATGGATGCCCACAAGCCATGTTGCTGAAATATTGCGTTGTGTTGGATAATCAAGGGAATGTGGTTTATGGTTATGGTGGATAATTATTTCATCGTCCTCTTAAGAAATACGGCGGCTTCCCAAGTCAGTGTTTTGACTGCTGAATTCGCCTGGCATATAGTTATCAAGATAAATATTTTTCCTTGCCCAATCATACTGAAATCCAATGCATGATCTAAATTTAAGTGGATTTTGCTTAGTTCTTCATTCTTGCATCGGAGGAAAGATTAACACTGTGCTGCACAAGATCCTCAATTCATCGCATTCTTGACGAAATCTCGCAGATGGCTATACTTGGCGGTCCGATCATTGGGAAGTCGGGTCTTCTTAATGCATGGGGCAGCGTTATGTCGCTGTAGCCTGTCTACTTTTTGGGGTTGCATGGGTGTGTATGTCCTAAAATTTCAGTTATCTATTCATCAATATCCTTTTGTAAGTAATTTACTTGACTGAAAATGGCCTGTTTTTATTTAGAAAGGAAGCGGTCATTACATGTTACATATTATTACAAAAACAATCAGTAACAAGCAGGTGGGCCGATCAGCCATTGGCCACCTCCAGTTTTGGCCAATCTTAGCTCACAATGATAGCAACCAACCTATTCCCCTACTTCAGCCGTAAGAAAGATTTACACTTCATGGAGGGGACCTGTCTCTGGAACTCTCCTCGCACAATTCACACAGTTTGAATTTAGCTGCACCAAAGACAGGCAACTCCCCCCTGTATCACCAACTTGGTGAGAGGTGTATGTTTCATCACGCATCAGGGGATATGCCTGTATACGCATAATTGTGTCTGCAGGGGAATATATTTGCTGTTACCGAGTACAGAGAATCAACTTAGCACCTTACGAAGTTCATTGACAAGTTGCAGACGGTTTGATGGCTCAACCTGCATCGAATTGTGAACTGTTGTTATATATGATTCAGATAATGACAGACAAGTATCACCTTAAAGGCAAAGCAAAGATCATGACCATTTACCTTGCTTAAAAGGGCAGCCAGACCTTGAGGTAGAGCCTTCAAGTCTGAAGCAGATTCACCAATACTTCTGAGTTGAAGCAATACCTTCTGGACCCGCAATTCCTGTATCTTTTCTTCATAGTTTCCCGAATCTTCTTTCCATGCAAAGAAAGCCTCGTCGTCCATCCAAGCTGCTTCTCTGCTATTGGCAACACCGGAGCTCAAGAACCATGTTCTCATCAACTCCAGTGCAGATTTGTGAGACAGTTGGTCACCAGATGCATCTTTGATAATCTTGACCATTGAAAACTCGGCAACTCTCCTGCATAGCCTTCTGTAGAAATATGTACGGGATCTACCCCAGTCCACCACTTCTTTAATCACTCCTTTAGCAGCCATCCTTAGCGAGGAATCATGAAGCTCAGCGAATTTGGTAGCTATCTGAGTATAGACTGGAAGGAGCTGTTTTTCACGAGCCTTTATCTGCTGTTGTAATGATTCATGTGTACCATAATTGCCACTATTTCTGGCTTCCTGAAGCTCTGCCCTCAGATCGATAAGCTGTTGATCAAGCCTACCCATACAATCCAGCAGTTCTTTTGTCCTAAATTTGATCTCAATCATTCCTTCTGGCTCAAGAACATTGCCTTTAGCTGTTCTGTCAGCATACATTTCAATATGGTCTGAATTGATCTGACTATCCACCACAACCCATGCTCCACCTCGAAGCTCACCCATCATGGGGATGTATACAAAAACAGGTTGTTTGTATGATCTAAGGTTCTCAACTATGGTTGAACCTGCCTGCAGGATACCTTCAAAAAGGTCTCTCTGTCCACCAGAAAAGCCTCTCCAATTGGCAAGAATGAAAAGTGGAAGCTCTTCCTTATTAAAATCCAATATAGCTTGTGCTGTTTTTGTTGCCGAATCTGGAAACCACACTTGTCCAGCCTGAGGGACAACCCTCTCATGAGAATCGAGCTGTCCTGGGTCAGCAGGGATAACTTGCATAACAGTCTGTGTCTCAACAGCTACTATTCCTACAGGAATTCCTCCTAACTTTGCCCTTCCTGTAACAACTGTCCTTGCCCAGCCTTCCAGTGTCTCGACAAAACTATCCTTGTCAAAAATACCACCAAGCCATTTCCCATTACCATTGAGAATGCCAGAAATAGCAGCACGCGGATCACACGAGTTTTCTGGGAAGTATTCCACGGGCCTTTCTGGGGGATCCAAGGAACTAACAATGGGAAGGGCACCGCCTATGTGGGAAGGTATACAGCTTAACCACTTCAAAATGGCAGATACACCTTCAAGGTCATCTGATACCGTCAGATGAACAACTCCATTAGTTGCCATAATTTTAGGTCCCCCAAGTTGCATGTGAGAGCTATAAACCTCACGACCAAGAAGTTTATTTAATGCAGAGAAACCCGTCAAAATAATGGGCTGATCAAGCCTCTGTATGCATCTCATGCCAAGCCTAGCAAGATAAGCACCAATTCCCACAGTTCTGCCAGTCACATATGTTAAGGTAAAGGTTTCATGGTATGCTCTAGAATAAGCACTAGCAATTGCTCCACTTCCAGATAAGTTCTCGACTCCCAAACCATCCTCCTTCCCAACAATGGCATCTATCACCCATCTAGTTTCTCCATCTGCCAATTTCAGCTCATGTGCTATTACAGAAGATCCAATTCGTGCATAATCCTCCTGATTTAGGTATACATACTGGAAACCACGCTCAGGGCATAATTCATCTGACCAACCAATCTTAAAGCAGGACTTAACTTCCTCTGCCACCCCAATACGGGCACCAGAATTGGCTGCCAAATAAATGAGAGGCAGTTTCTTAGTGCAAGCAAGATCAGTCACTGCAAGGAAGAATGCATCCTCTCTCGGACCAAAAGATCCAGCTTTGAAGGTAACATCATTGGCTACTATCAAAATTTTCCTCCCTGATGGGAACTCTGGCGTAGATAATTCCATGGTCCAGGCTACCATGCCAACATCATTGAGCCCCACTGGACGATCAATAGGAACAAGAGGAGTACCCCAGCTACCTTTTCTCTCAGCAAATACAAGCTCTGCAACTTTGAGAAGTTTACCGTTGGGTTTCCCAGTTCCTGGAAGATGAGCAGCCCATATTTGTTCCAAGGCTGCCTCAAATGCCTGAAAGAAAATTTGAGCAGTGTAAACGGAGCTTTTATTTTCTAAACTTCTGGGATCAATAACCAAATAGTAATACCCTCAAGCAGAAAATATCGGACATACCAATGGAAAATCATAGCAGTAGGTCGTGCTGCTTCTCCTTGCCAACAGACGTTTCCGATCGAGAGCTGTCAAAGACTGGTAATGTGCATTAATTGCTACACCATGCAGAGGACCATGCTCGGAGATAGAATGATATACCACACTGTATTTGTTGGTATCGTCAAATTCCCGATATATCTGAATGGAACATCAGTCAGTAATACATTAGTGATACCTTAGTTTCCATAAGAAAACTAAAATTTTAAACCAGATCGAAAACCAAAAACCGATATATTCTTGTAGTGAGGAAGTTAGTGATGATGGCAACTTCATTAGTCACCTATATCTGTAAGATGCGTGATGATAATGACTTGCAAGAGCATGAACTGATGTTCGCATTAATACACATTTTGAAACTAAACAAGCTGATTCAAAGTGTCTATAGGCCAAATACTATCCCCCACTGAACCTCTGACTCCAATTTCTATGGAGTTGACTTATTGAGAAGAGTTTTTCCACCATGGGGAACGACACCATTTCTAGCAAGTTCCATTCGAAAAATAGTTAGCATTGGAGGAGTCTACGCACAATTGGTGCATATATACCTCCATTCCTCTTCTAGTCTAATTTCTATGGAGTGAACAGAATGGCGAGAGTTTATCCATTCCTCTTCAAGTCACAATTCATTTAAAAGCTGTGTCAGTAGTTGCCAAGCCTAATCAAAAGCTTTTCCTGAAGAATTTATCTGGTGGGATAACTTACATGTACCACACAGGTGTGACCAGTAACATTAGTGACAATAACCCTCCAAGCACCATTTGCTTGTCCAGATGATGCCATCCAGAGCCTAACTTCCCATTCACAAACACCTAACCTGTGCATTCTGACACCAACTGATGCATGAATTTCCCGAGCCTGTTCTTCCAAAATTGAGTGAACAGCAGCTTCTTCTTGGTCAGCATCTATTTCAACTCTCCTGAAAGACAGTACCACAAATATAAGGAACTTTGTGTATCCAACAACAATAAACACCAAAGAATATGATAAAAATTGTAGAAGCGAATACTTGGTATAAGGCACAAGATCATCTATTCTTTGCTCGTGCAAGATACAGAGATACATATGAGCATGATCTGATTTGACAGTAGCATTATGCGAATTAAGCTCCAATTCCTCCATTGCAGCAACTAATGACCTCAAAATGCTTCTTGAAGTAAAGGATGTAGCTGATTGCAGACGGGTTGCTTCCATACCCAGCCCTTGATATGCAGCAAATCCTTCATTAGTTGACTGCCTGACAAGCGTTTTAAGGAACATCCTCTGGATTGGCACTGGCTTATCTACTACAGTATACAAATGCCATTGTCGATCTCGGGACGGAGTATATTTTATGTTTTCATATCCTTTAAGCTTGTCCTGCATCAAAACAATATATATCATACTTTACATCAAAATCTAGAATGATCTTGTCTTGTTCTCCTCAATTTTCGTTTAACTTCTTTTATTTTTCCAAATAAGCATACAACAGCCATCAATAAGCATACCATTTCAAGGTAAATGGACAGCGGTGGCTCCAAATGTCGCAGCAGAGGCTCTTCTTCATAATAGAGCTTTTCTGCTGTCCAGTGAAAAGAGTGTCTCATAGGAGCTCGCCCTTCATCCCTCTGTATGATATAGCTAATAACCCCCACACCTGCAGTCCGTAAACTGGAGCCCACTTCTTGCTCTTTAAGTATTTCGGCTAATCTCTCAATTCTTTCCTGGGCCTGATCCTCATCACCACTGCAAGTAGTCAAAGTACAGCATTGCTAAGAATGGAATGGACCCAGTGAAGGTTGCATTCAATAGCCTGATATTTTTTCGGTATACTTTAAAAATTTTCACTTCCCCTTAAGTTTCTAAAAAGAGACTTGGAAACCTAATAATTTGAATCTTTAAATTGGGACTTGCTACCGAGCTACACCATATGCAGATGGCATTTAAATTAAATGCACTACCTAGAGATTTTTTTTAATGCTATTGATATTCAAATTCATGAAAAGGCATCCAAGTCAGTAATAGACACCCCACATACCTATCCTGAAGTAAACTCATCTGATTGTTGATGCCCACCAGTGCAATATGCATCATATTACCAAAAATAACTGATTCTGCAGATCCACTTGGAACTGCTCCTTGAAGGTTATGAGTTGTTTCCCTTATAGCGGCATTAATAATTGTGGGTAAAAATTGGAGAGACTTGATGATAACCATGGCTCCCCATTTCCTCTGACAATGTTTCTCAACATGTGGTTTATCTGACAATACATCTTCAGAGCCACCCTTTCTCTCAAGATGCTCTTCCAAGAACTCCCATGATGCAATAAGACCAGATCTGTGCCACTGCATTCTGACACTTCCTTTCACAAGATAGGGCTGGCAGGTATGGACAAACAGTCAATTTAAGAAAATACTATTTATTAAGAAGAACAAGCAGAAGGTTAAAAAAAATTTAGATAGTACCTGGTATAGCCTACGAACATAAGTTTCGACAACCCGTCTTTGAAGGGTGTGATCACTATGATCAAAGAGACTCACAAGAGCATCCTCAACTGCCAATGGAGCATTGACAAGATCCTCCATCCGTTCATTAATGGCACTTTTTCTCTTGGGAGTATCCATATGTTCACCATCCTCAGTGAACATCTCTAATTCAGAAAGAGTCCTAGCAATGGTGGAACGAAGTTCACTCAGCTTGGTTTGTTCAAGCAGTTGACTTGCCTTTAGTGCCAACTGCACACACCAAAAATTTACTGTTTAAGGAGCAAGAAATAACCATGAAAACAATGTCAAAAACAACCAATCTTCAATGTACAAACATCTAAAATCCTTGACTCATTTTCAAAACTTGAGTAAAGTAGAGCGGCATGGATTAAATGCTCATAATTTGACAATTAGACAAAGTGCAACAGCTGACCTCAGAATAACTTGTATGGTTAAGTTGAGAGAACCGGATTAGTTTATTCCTATATGCAGCCGGGTTTGGATAAACCAGCTGTTCCATAAGCCGCAATATCAATTTATTTTTTCTCCTAACACCCTGCAAACCACAACATAGATGCTATTAGTACTACTACAGAGATGAAGTGACCATGGCCAGCATGACATAGATATGATACCTGATGAGAAAGTACAATGTCCACAACTTTCAATAGATCTTTCTTATACTGAAGTCGAAGACGCTCAATCACATCAGCCTGAAGAAAAAAGAACAGAAGTATTATAAAAGTGGGAAACCTAATAGTAAATAGACTTATGGATAACATGGTCCACAAGTAACACTTGGTAGAACTACCCAAAGAAAACTAGGAAACTAAGCCTGGAGTACGTTGACAATAAGTGTTACGCTCTATGAAATTTGACGACGGTCTTAAAAGCAACTACATACTGCCAAAAGGCACATGTCAAAAGATAACGGAGACAAGGAGCAAAAAATCATTATTACCAGGTAAACGTGAATATTAGAAGGAAGAACAACACTTGAGATAAAAGATCAGATTCATCCCAGAGAAAATAGATAAAACTAACTGTAAAGATTAATAAATCACTGAAGGGTGTTACTTTAATCTTGTATTAAATGTTAAGCTCAAATTAGAGCTATGATGTTTTTACAGAATGTCGAAAGATTAGGTGAACCATCTGGACATAGTCAGGTCAAGTTAGTAGCAGTAAGACACCACTGATCCAATAACGAATTGTATTTTACTGGATTGCTTACCTGTATATTGTCACTAAATAATTCTTCAACTGAGAGATATTCTTCAAAAAGTGACTGAACAATAACACGGGCATGACTCTCTCTTCCACCCTCATAAGACTTCACAACACTCATCAGTGGCTCAACAAGCCTTTCCTGTGCTCCTTTCTCCTTCTCAGGACAGGAGGATAAATGGGCCTATAGCAAGAAGCATGCCAAAATAAGCTTACTAATTCCCAAGTGAAGTGAGAAAGAGTTCAAATAAAGGAAGTGAAATAAGGAATTTACTTCAAGAACACCCCTCAACAATTTGGCAGGAAAGTCAATATTCTGGACGCTTGAAATTCCCTCAAACTCCCTGTACGTTGATTCCAACTGAAGGGTTGTGGCAAGGCACAATTAGGTCACATTTCTTAAATTCACCGGAAGAGTATGCAAGAAAAAGGACAAACAAGAGAGAGAGAGAGAGAGAGATCAAAAGAAACAATTACTGAATTTCGAAGATCTTTGGGAAGTCGGGTTGCTAGAACAGCCAAGCACTCTTGCCATTGAAGGAAAGGGAGTTCAGGACTATCAAGACAACTAAGCAAGTTTTGCACTACCTGTCAAATTCAGTATAAAATATTCATAAGACTATCAAAATAGACCTTTAAAATAACAATGCTGAATATTGCAATAAGGCGAGAAGAAATTTACTTCTTCAATATTATGATCATAACCAGCAAGAATCATGCGGGCTGCATTCAGACTTGCAGCACATCTCTGGTGGACTTTACCAGAAATAGCAGTAGGAGGCCCCAGGATAGGGAAGCTCCCATGAAATGATTCTGCTTTCCTCACAGCTGAAGGATCATCAAGATCAAGCCTTGCAATAAGTTCACCAGCCTACCCAAAAAAAAAAGAACTTTTTAACATCATACTAAAATTGAGTAATGTTTCTGCATGCAACATGATTTACCTGCATTGCTTGGCCTTCAGACATTTTAAAATGAATAACTCCGGAAGCAGGTGATAGAAGGGGCATACACATCTTCATGACTTCAACCTCTGCATAAGGAGTGTCGGCATCAATATGACTGCCATCTGAAACCAAATACCTCAGTAACTTGCATGGTGTTTCTGCAACTAATTTTGATGGATCGTGATCATTCTGTAATAAGCAGGTTCTTCCGTCAATAAGAAGACGAGTTCCTGCTGCTTCTTCCTCAGCATAAATCACATGACTGTTGCCATCCAACTGTGCCAACACAGAAGAACCCATACTATTAGAAGTCTCACAGAGAAAGAGAGAGGGGAAGGGGGTTCACATAGATGATACTATAATCTGTGAAGCAATGTTTAAAATTTTGATGGAAAGAATGAACACTTGCCTGCATCAATAGCCCTCCATCACGTAAAGTATGTATCTCTGCTTCAATCTCTGATTCATTCATCGTCAATCTATAGCTTCCTGGTCCCCCTCTAACCATATCAATCTGTATACAATCAAAAATATTGGTGACAAAGAATTCCACGGAAGAGCCAAAATTCTTTCCTGAACATGTAAAAGGAGAAAAAGAGAAATTGTATTGGAGTAGCCAATGAAATGACATGAGCTTGAAAAAGAACATACTGTGTATTTGCTTCCTTCTATGTTCAGTGAAACTTGAGAGTGAACAAGGGATATGTGCTGGAGAAAGGAACGATTGACATGGTCAGCACTTCAAAGATCAAGTCAATATCTAACATGATGGAAAATGATATTCTTTGCCCCTGTACCTTGGGAGGGATCTGTCCCTTTTCAAGATAGCCAATATAATCAGACACCATAGCCGCGCTGCTAGCAGATGCTTTCTGTAGCAAACACAAGAAAAATAAATCAATGGCTTTTCCGACGTGCAAATGTAAGCACAGGTTTCCATTTCTACTTCAGCAGCCAAAAAAGCGAGGATTTTATGCAGCTTCTTACATATAAAGCCCCTCCAACAACTGAGAGATACCAAGGAGGCCTCTCTGCTCTGACCCGCATCGCAATTCTACTGTCCAACCAACCTGTGTGGATTTTGTTCTCTCTGTAATCTGAGGCCTGGATAGCATTGCTATTGATTAGTTGAAATTTTCTGGATGGCTTTTTATTTTCTTCCTCAAAGTTAAAAATGAAGATAAATGCTCAAAGATGAACACGAGAAAAATTACGTGTAAAAGGTCGATTGTGTAATCAACATTGGTACGGATTTCTCCTCGAATTTGAATTTCTTTCAGCCCAAGGACCATATTTGCAATAGCCAAAGCTCTGGACTCCCCAAAAGCAAAAACATGTCCTGAGGAATGATTTGGAGAATTTCAGTGACTTTCTTCAAATATCATAATTGATGGGAAATGATCAGCCTTAAGATTGATCAAGACTTAAAACTTGCCAGACGAGTTAATTTAATATGCAACTCACTGGATAATTTGCCTAACAACTGTTAGAACTTGGAAATGACACCGCCTATAAGAAACATAATCATCCATCCACTGGCCAAGTATTCAAAGTATAAAAATCTTAAAATAATGTTGTTGACCACTGGGCTCTAAAGAGAGGTAAAACTACTCCAAAGTAAACAGTATATGTATATTGCTCCATATTCTTTCAACTACATAAGCCTTACATTAGATCTGGTCAATAAGGAACATTAGGGATATTCTTCTTACTGAATATTGAAAATTCTTCAGATTAGAAATGAAAAAAAATATAGTATCTAGAAGAATTTCATAAACAGAATTGAACTTGTAAAGTGGAATAAAATCTGTATTTATAGCACATGCTTACCAAATTGAGAGTCTGAAAATTCATGAATGCCTCCTCCAGACTACATATCAAGACAAATAACTAAGTTTAGAAAACCCAAGATCGTGTCAGCTGAAAAATATAGCAAACAAGTAAATTTCGCATATGAAAGGAAAATACCTTAACGGAGAAGTAAGCCCACACGTTTGGCTTGTTTTTAAAACTAAGCTCCCGTCCATGGTTACTTAACTCAGTCAGCTTCATTATAAAAACTACGAACTTCAAATAACATCGAGCAAAACTCAAGTGGGCACCTGTAATTTCCTGCTGGTAGGCTTAAAACCATCATCTGGATCCTCACTTGTCACACGCACAGCGACACAATGACCTTTTGGTCTTGTCGACTCTGCCTTGTCAAAATCAAAAACTGTGGCAACAGTTGAAGTTTTTCTCCAGGCATCATAACCACCACCATGTTCAATTCCATAGAAACGCCTTATCTCTAAGGAATAGCAACAATAAAGAATGTCAGAAATATAAATATTCAGTAAAGAAAACAAGTTTTTCCAATTCCAAAACCTTTTTATTGCATACCAGGAATTTGCCACAGAGGTATTCCCATCCCAACCGCAACCTGAGCTGCTGGCAAATTTATTTCAGCAATCCACTCAGTGACAGGGTGTTCCACCTACATTTAGCTTATTGGGAAGTGATTAGAAAAAGGAAAAAGAAAAGCAGGAATATGCTTCGAGAATGCAATGAATCATCTGAAACTTCACATCAAAACTTTGCACACTATAACAAAGTAGAGGTGTGGAACTGTTCTTCAATGATATCAATGCCTTATAGCATGCATTTCTAAATCATCAAGGCAAATTTTCATTTAAAAAAATGAGTAAATTTCTTCAAATGATATTTTGTTTCCAAAGGAACTTGTCAGAGTTAAAAAAACATAATAGTTTCCCAAAGACAGCTAATATAATGCGCCGTTGTCATCCATTTTACTGCATAGCTAAAATGAAAAAATAAACCGGAAGGAAAATGATCACTTAACCAGGAATCAGAAAGAAAAGGGTGAAATTTTTTACATACCTGCAACCGAGGATTGAGTTCTAAGAAATAGTATTCACCAGTTTCCATACTGAATAAATATTCTACCGTAGCTGCTCCAACATAATTTACACACTTTGCCAACCTTCGAGCTGCTTGCTCCAGCTTTTTGACTGTCTCCAGTGGTGCAATAGTAATTGGGCCCTCCTCAATTATCTATTTACATAGATAACGAGGTCAAACCTTATAGGTAACATATCAGAGCTGATTATGAACACTATTAATTTGAAGGAAAAATATGATCCTTCAATGTTGGCATACACATAAGACAAATAGGCAAAATTGTCCCAAAACTTGCACTACAAACGAGTTTACCTTTTGGTGCCTCCTCTGAACACTACAATCGCGGCTATGCAAAGCTGCTACATTTCCATACTGATCACACAGTAACTGGACTTCTAAATGTCGACTCTGATGGTGAAATGGGAAAATGTTACCAATAAGATTCACACTTCTTAATCATGAGAAAAGTACATCATTAAAGGTAACAGAGTAAAAGACTAACCTGGGAAGCAACCTTCATTATGAATATTGGTGAACCTGGAACTTCACCTTGCACTTGCTTGAACAATGCCCTAACTTCATCATCATTATGAACCTAGAGAATTCAAAAGCAGATGCAGAATTGGTCCATCTTTACAATTTAGAAACGAAGACCTAGGTCGAACAATACAATAAGGACGCTCTTCTAAAATCAGATGAAAAATATGAAAAGTTCCCAGGAAGGTTAGGAAGGTTAGTTAGGATGTTATTCAATAGTTCATAAATTGCAATATGAGGCAAACCTTTCTTATGCCTTTACCGCCACCACCCCAAGATGCCTTGATCATTGCAGGATAACCAACAACTTGACAACTTGCTATAGCTTCCTCTGTAGTGTGCACACAAGCTTCCCTATATACCTCATCTGGGATTGTCACTAAGCAATTTTCAGGAGGAATTTTCACCTGGGATCAGCAAGTCAGTACATGGTTAGATGAGGAATGACCTGAAAATTAAGAATAACATCACAGCATCTGGTACAAGTTTATTACATGAGAACCACTCCATGGAAGCGTAGGAACATCAGCTGCTTGAGCAATTAAAGACGAGCCAATTTTATCTCCCAAGGCCGCCATAGATGTTGCAGGTGGCCCTAGAAATACAATTCCCTTTGCATTCAATGCATCTGGCAGTTCAGGGTTCTCTGATGCATGACCCCAACCAGGCCAAACTGCATCAACACGTGTTATCTCTGCCATCTGCAAATATAGTATCATGAATTTTTATAAACTATACAAGTACAGAACTTGTTTGTCAAAATGGGGTCATAGTATCTTTCAGACTGGAATCAAATACATTGACCATTCTTATTTGGTAGCATGTATAACTAATGAAGACACAGCAGAAAGAGTGAATCAGTTAGTGGGCACTTGATCTTCTAAATGTTCCGAGATAAATAAGCAAAGTGGATTCTCAAAATTTATAGAAAATTCAGCTTGTTAATGACAAATAATTTATCATCTGAAGCTTCAGAATAGGAATGCCATTGAAATTCAAACTACGCCAAGAGTAGATATGATGTGCCAAAATTATAACTGCAGAAAGTGCGACATTGAGTATATCCTTCTTTTGTACATTGCTTCCTATATTTGAACGAATAAGCTAAGAGAGAATTTGAATGATCAAAAAGTTAAAAATTAATATGCATACCTCCACAATGAGTTGTACATTGGCATAATTATTGTTATTAGTCCCACCAGGAACTTCCACAAACTGATCGGCAATTCTGATATGCTCTGCATTGATCCTCATGTCTTCTGGCGTAGCCATGGCAACCAACAAGATTGCCTTCTCTGTTCCAAATGTTTCATAAGCCCATGTTCTAATGCTACGTATAAACTTGACAGCGGCCATCCCATTGTTTGCAATTAATATACTATGGATTGGCTTCTTTCCTCTTAGAGCATGGCAGAATTCATCCACTTCAGATATAACAGCTGGGCTCCTCAGTGGAAGTACCCCATTCATATACCCATTTCCACGACCAGTAGCCACAGATAACGACGGTCTCCTTTGTGCTTCTGACATACTGCACAGTACACAAAAACTTGAGGTTCCTTAAGTTGTGCTACTGTTCCCTTTTTTTCTTAAAACCCCAAAGACCAACAGAAACGAAAAATATCTATTTAAAGTGATAACATATAATATCCGATGAAAAGCAAAGAAAGAAAAAGGTAAGACAAGCTCCAATTACGTTTAGCTTCTCAAAATTGAGTTTTCTGAGCAATTATCGAGCCATTGTCACGAAGCTATTGCTCTGACTTTATAGTTGCTTCACAAAAACTTCTAGAAGAACTAAGACCAAGTATATTCTGATACCAGTTGGAAGCAACCGATCGCATACAAGTAATAATCTCGGGTGCAGTATCATCAGGAACTAATCAAGCAACTAAAAACGTGTACGAAAAGTTTAACCATACCACTAAAGGGAGTGAAAATTACAGCTTTGATTTCTATTAAACTAAACATTAATCAAAAGGCCGACAAGCAAGACGACAGCACGCTACCTCCCTCCCAGAGTTCCAATTTACCAATATCATATGAGACTTCAAACAGCAAGGTTGTTAGGGATACAGGAGCAACACCCAATTTAAAATAGAATTTCAAACTGACATACGAACCTGAAAATTTCAATTTTGGACTCAAAGTTGGGCTCCAACTGTGATTAAGGGTAACAAAGCATGAATCAATCTTGAGAATCTAAAAGCGCCGGCCCGTCGCAAAGTAAGAAAAAGAGAGAGGGAGAGGGAAAATGGGCATATGTTTCCTTTGCTTTCTATGTTGTGTGAGGGATGCAAGAAATTTCCTGTTATGTAATGTCCATTCACAGCCTTGAAGCCATTGTTGTATCTTCCTGGTATGGTTTCGTGTGTGTGTTTTTAAGTGAACCAGTTTTTTAAAGTGAAATTTTGCAGGTAGTTAGGTACCAGTTAGAGTGGTGGGTCTTCGAGTTTTAACTGCTTTTAATGACCCTGCACGTGGTACCTGCCCCTGCCACACCACCATCTCATTTTGTAGTACTTCTCTTCAAAGTTCAAACGGAGTAGTTCCCATCTACCCCCGTCTCACTAGTTAAGTCTGGTTATGTTCAGCAAACAAACCCAAGGCGAAAAGGTCCCATCCCATCTCTTTTACTTTCTTCACTTTATAGACGTTTTCCCATTTTCTCAATATTTATTGCCCTTCAGTTTATGTGGTCAAAGTTTCGTTCTTTATGTTCTCCACGTATTTTCTAATTAGTAGTTACTCCCTTAGTAGCAAGCAGGCGACGGTAACTTTGAATCGGCCATTTTATGAAACCAAACTCAAAGGAAGGAAGGGAAGGAAGGCTGCAGGCGGCGTGGCCCATAGTTGACTGCGACATTATCATGACGTGCCAATTTAGCCGCACAACTTTTTGATATGCGGGCCATTGGCCGTCTTGTTTTGTGCCATGCAGTGCACCACAAAAGCTAAAATTAAAGACAACGAGGGGTGAATCAAGTGGTTCAGATTTCTCACTTAAAGTTCTCCTCTTTAAGGAGGTCTTGAGTTCAAGTCACGTCAAAGGAGGAGAAATAGGCATGTTTTCTATTAATGATCCTCTAGCTCCTGGGCAAAGCTCCTTGATCGGATCAATTACGGACTTCTCGTTTTCAACGACAGTGTGGAAGTTAGAGCTGCTAGGGAACATGATGCTGAGCAGGGGGAGCCAGTGATCAATCATCAGTTGAACAATCTAGAGTGTGTGAAGCCTCCTTATGCGTAGAAGCCTACAGGCTACGTAAGAACTTGAGGGATCCTGGAGTTCCAAATTTACATCCTCTAGACTCTTAGAATGACGTCGTAGGGACTTAGGACTAAGCAAAAATATCTAATGTAATTATAAAAAAAAAGACAACAAAGAACAATCATCAATAGCTTGGAAAGTAACTTTCTCATCCACCGGTTCTTCAACAAAAAATTCTTCAGTCAAAAGAATAGCATCGCGTTAAACGTGGGAAATGGGTGTTCACTTCGAAACCAAAGGTTAGGTTAAGTGAATGTGTGGCCAATCTGGAGCTTCTCATCTGGGCCTCTTGCTATTCCAAGTTTATGGCCTTGGATTCATTTCACGTGACATATGGGTACAGCCATATGTAATTAATAAAGATTTATTTTCAACTTTCAATCCCTAACCTTGGGTTCTGTAATTTCGTAAATAAATAAAAAGAAAACCAAAAAAAGATAATGTCTAGAAGGGGTATCAACATCATACAGGCATCTCCTACATGTTGCATAATTTGCGGCCACTCATCTAACCAACCACAAAAAATAAAAAATAAAAAAGAGAAGAGACAAATTTATTCCAGCAGTTTGTCTGTCCTTTACGATACAACCTCTGTATAACATAGAAATGCGTTCTTTTACATTTTTTTTTATTTACAGTTTGTGCGTGTGGTACTGGTTGAATGAGTATTTACTGAAATGTTTTACTTTTTAATTCCCTTCAAATTTCAAGCCGTAAATAAAATCAGTTGCTTCATATATATCAAATGTGATTATCCTCCGTCAAAATCACGAATGATACTTATTTTGAATAATTAAAATGTATCTAAAATGACTCTTATTATAAATCGAAAGGAATATATCAAACATGATTATTCTCCGTTGTTTAAACTCGGTCTTCTCTATTTTCTGCTCTTCATCTTGTTTTGTGACAATTTGCCCGGAACAAAAAGAAACTTACCCATAAAAGAAAAAAAAAAGGAATTGTACGAAACAAGCTCTCTTCAAAAAATAGGGTTAGAGGTGATTTATCCGATATTCTTGATCAAATAAGATTTATAATTCGTTACTCAGAATTACTCATTCTGATTCTGAATTTTGCGACGCTAATTAATAAGTAAACTTAGAAAAGAAAAAGATTTATTAGATATCTCATCAGCGTATCAATAGTCTTTCTCCTGATCCAATAAAGATGCAGTTCTATATATATTAAAAAGTTTTGTCTCCAAGCCAAGCGTAAATGAATCAAAAGAAAACCTGGTATTAATTGTTAATTAATAGCAAAAGAATCAGAATTAAAAAAAATAAGAATGGGAATCAAAATAGGAATGTAATTTGCTTCTTTGATACGTAAATACTAAAAATGAAATTATAAAAATTAATACTTATACTTGTTATCAAATATTAAAAATCGTAATGATAATTTTTTAGTTATGATTGATCATTATGTCATTAATTTTGTAAATAATTAATTAAAATATTTTTTATTATGGTTAATTGATAATTTTTTGTATTTAATAAATAAATAATTAAAATTTATTATTAATTATTCAATAAATTATTAATTTTTAAATAATTTTGTATGATTTTTTATAAAATTAAAATTAAAAACATATTGAACTTGTTTTATGATATAAAATCATTGAAATAAAATAAAATAACTATTAAATAAATTAAATAAAATAATGTGCAATGTTGATAATAACATCTTAATAAGAATCAATGTAACACCCACATATACCCCTTTGGAGGATATTGCGAGTGCCACACACACAGAACATACTGAATACGAAGTATTTCGAAATATACAAAATACTTTATAAATGCATTACCAAAATTTCAACAAATATACATCGCATATCATAATTTCGAAAAGCAGCTTGAATTAAGGTTATTACAACCCATCAAAATAAAAATTTAGGAGTTATAGACATTAGATACAAGTTCAAAAATAATTTCAAAATACATACGAACAAAACAAAAATCAAACTCCTTTGGCTATCGCGGTTGTCTTGTCCCAATTTCTACGTCCCTCTTTCAAAACCTATACAGGATAAATCCACCATGCCAAACATATAATTTAGTGAGTAATAACTAAACAATAAGTCAACAACAGATACAGAAATTCAGAATAAAACAAAATTTTATAAATAACATAATTGTTCAACACAAGAGGATATAAACCCTTCAGAAACATAATACAATTTAGCTTATGCCAAATCAAACTGATATCATAGTATAAAATCATAAGATTGCTAAATCTATTTACAGAAGTGGGTAACAAGACTTATACAGAAAATACCATATTGGTAACATATCATAGAAGAGACTTACGTCTCAATAACAAAAGACAACGAAGTGTTAGACACCAAAGTGTTAATAATAGAAGACACCGAAGTGTCACAGAAGCAGTTGCAGACCCTTCTAGGCATGCCTATTTACCCATAACTAGGACTCAAGAATTTTAAAACAAAACAAGGTCATTTTAGACATTTCATATGCAAAGCAAGTAGTCAATCATTTTTACATGCAATTAGCACCTTCAATGATATAAACATGCATCAAAACCTCGGACAATTATTGTCCAGAATTCAAAATGCAATCAGCATAAATCAAATTCAACAAACAGAACAAAGTAAGGTAAATAGGACTTCAATATCACATTCATCAATCAATACCTCGGACCTTCATGTCTGGAATCAATACACAATTCAGTACACATTCATCAATATCAAATTCAATTCAGTAATAAACACAACAAATCAAGGTGAGACCATCTTAGGTTACTCGTAAAAGCTTCCCGACAATATCTGATATCGGTCGCTCCAAGGGTTCCTCTAAAATATTTAATACAAACATATATTACTATTATGCAAAATTGTGAATTCAATTATGCACATTCATGTATACTGAATGTGTATGATGCATGTTCATGTCAAAAATCCGGATTTCTTATCCTTAATCTTATCATATTATCAATTATGTGAAATCATACTCAATCCCTCAATCTAGATTTATTTCACAATCCACCTTAGGGTCCACTTTTCTCAAGTATTCTCATTAGGAAGGTGAGGTAATTTGGTAATACTTCCTTCTAGAAAATTTTTTCTCTTTGTCTTAGGTTTCTAATGATATCAAGTTCATCCAATTTGGTTTAGTATTCAATGATTTATGCTCAAAATACCACAGACTGTGTACATTTGAAATTTTGGTTAACGCATGATTATGCCTCCAAGTTGTACACCTCATAACTCTCAATTCCAATATCCAAAAAGTACAAACTTTATACCAATTTAAAGCTAAGAGAATAAGCTACAAAATTTATGAAGACACCTTAGTCTAATTCAGCCTACATCAATACTGTTTATTCAATAACCACAGGACATGATTTCTGTCCCTTGTAGGGATATAGCCTAAGACAAGACTCAATTCCATGCCACTTTTGAAAGTCTTAGAGACATAATCAAAATTCAACTTCTTCAAGAAAGTTGTAGAATTCTATCTCAGGTTTAATCTGAATCAATAATAAACTCATTTGGAAATCTAAAGATCAAAATAAGCAAAATATCAAAGCATGTTAAATAAAAACAATAACCTTTTAATAGCCTCTAGGCTTTCATCCGAAACTCACTTCCATTTTTACACCAAATTCATTTCAATTTTTCAAGATCACTTTAGCACAAACACATTGCCATTATACACTCATTCACAAACCAATTTGTTTTTCATAAAATCATCAAACTCTAATCAATTTTCTTAAACCGTTTCATCTTCATAAAATCAATCATAAACCTATCAATTTTCCAGAAATTTTTGATCTGGTCTGCTTGACCATTTTGACCTCACAAATGGGGTATTTAGGCAACATCTTCTACTAATAAAATGTTCCTCAATGTTATAAAAGACTAATGACACCAATATCATGCATTTTAGTTAAGTATCCTGCAAGTTATAATAAAAACTTCACAGACTGTTTTCATTCCTTGACTGAACACCAATTTCAACTTCAAACCAAATTTTCAGAGTCTTAAAGACATATTTTGAATTAATTCTTTCATGAAAAATGTAGTTCTATGTCTCTAGTTTACTCTAAATTAAACTCCATTCAATTTGGATATTCAAATATCAATTTATCCCCTAAATACAGATGTATGTTCAATAAAATACTGCATATATCATATTCCAACGATTATAATCCTTCATCTTGTTAATCATATCACCGAATTTGCTTCTTCTTTCACCACTCATACATGCATCAACACCATTTATGTATGCAGCAATCCACAAGCATGAAAATATACACCATTCATGCATGCATTCAGTTACAAACATTAAACCTCAACAGAAATCATTTACACTATTATAAAACTTAAAGCATTACTTACTTGGTTTATACTTTAGCAAAATTCCAGAAATGGGGAGAGAAAATAATGGGTTTTGGGGATGGCAAAGCAAGAAGGGAGATGGTGGTTTTGGTGAAACAAGGAAAAGGGGTTGCAGAAACTTTTTCCTAATGCCTAGGTGTCTCTCTTAAGGTTTGACACGTCTCTAATGCATGTGTTACATGTGTCCTCCAAGTAAGGCTACCAATTGTCACTTAACTCTTTGTCCATATGTCACACATTAACAGATCCATATGTCACTACATAATTTGTCTCTTATTTCAATATTTTTCCTAGTCTAAAATACTTCAAATTTTTGATCAATTTTTCTAAAGTTCACCAAAACTCTGAAATAATAACTATTATCACAAAATAAATTTTGTAACGCAATTAATCCAAAATTTACACTTTAATCACATTAAAAAAATCACTTATACCCGGAAAAATTTCAATGAATGCATGTATAAATATTTGTATGTGTCCAAAATTGCATATACACATAAGTGAAAACTTAATTACGCAAAGCAAACGATGTATTGGAATTTCTTAATTTTCTAACCCCTAACATAGGGTGTTACATAGTGATTCATGTGTTGAAGGGGTAGGAGATGGAATTTGGACACGTTGGACATCAAAATATTTAAGCAATTTTTAGTTTGAAACTCCTGTTGATGCTAATGGTGCACGACCCCTTCAATCGTGTCTCTATGATGTGCAAACGACCCTCTAGGTGTTTATTATTCTCTTCTATTTTTTCAAGCACCTTCTCCCACCTTTCCTTTTCCTCCTAGGATTCCTAATTTAATAACACTTGTTGATTGGTGTTGTGGTAGTGCTGAACTAAAACTCGCCTGGTTAAACTTTGATTTCTAGCCAATATTTTGGATTTCTATACTATGATACTTCAAGATCTTCGCTCACCAAAAATGCTTATGATTTAAATACTCATGAACAACAAGGGTTAGTTCATCAACAGGGACACCATGAAAATGAGTTAGAGCAGTGATGAAAAAACCTATGCCTAAATAGCTACTTTTCTTACAAAGCGAAGTAATTATCGTTTAAAATGTATTGGTGGACATACAAACTTGAACCTTATGTTCCATGCACCGAACTATGAATAAATCATTTTTAGAACACTTGTTACTTTAAGCTTTAATAATAAAAATTTGACACTTGAATTTATGAAGTACCAAGTGTTTAGGATTCTAAATAATATTAGGTGCATTTTTTGAATTAAACCAACCAACCTTATTAATTTTTTCTAATTTTTTCAACATGAAAGTTTTCATGTTTTTAAATAATTTTTATCTTAGAAAACCTCTTATTTCCTTCATAATATCACAATCAACATTACATGGTTTTTCATGCAATTTAAACCAAAAATGATCTAACTGGCATGACTTATAATGTAAAGTAGCGTAAAATTCAATGGTCAACTTCATACGTAGGATCTTATAAATTTGTCCCATTGAATTCTAACACTCAAAGTCTCAACTTTTCCTTTCAAATCTAGATTTTCTAAGATTGAAAATTTGAAATAACAAGGTGTTGTAATAATTCTAGAACAAAGATTTCAGAATTTGTTACCTTCTTCTTATGTGAAGTTTGAAAAGAGAGCTCCAAAATCCTTGGCTAAGTTAGGTGCACCATTTCCCGACACCTTTTCTTTTCCTTTTGAATTTAAGTGTTTTGCAATTTTCTTGATTCTTGGAGACATGATTGAAGTAGAACTTATAAAAACAACTAAGAAAAAATCAAAAACACAAAATAAAACTCAAGAACATTGGAGAAATAAAGTGTAGAGAAAATCTTGCAAAACTCACTAAAAAGATGTGATTTTGAGTGGGAATCACTAGATCTATGTGGAAATAATGATAATCTAGAAGAAAGATGAAAAAAAAGAGTGACAATCAAGTGAAAGTGAAGGAAGATTTGAAAGAAAGTAAGGAGTTATAGATGTGGCTGCTAGCTAGAAAGAGAATATGAGAGGCCGAAAAAGAGAGAACAAGTATTTAAAGGGTTAGGGTTTGTAAAAGAAAGGAAATGGGGCTTTGACAATAGTGCATGTGGGTTATGATAGTGCAACTTGATTCTCGCCTTTGTGACAGAGAATGCATGCCCTTGCCATTCATGGAGTCACAATCATGACATTCTTAACGCACCCAATTTTGTCACATTTTTGCATTATTTGCCTCACGTATCCCCTCGAAGTTGTTCCCTACCTTGTAACAACTTTCCAAATATGAGATTCAATAATCAAAATCACTTCAAAAAGAGAAAATAATGAACCTACGTGCAAGAATTTACAAAAAAAACCTATCTAATATAACATGCAAACAAAATGAAATAGAAAAAATTTATAAAACCTATCATAATTCTTGTGTTGCATCTCAAGTAGTGCTTGTTTATCATCATAAGCTTCACCTACATCAGCCTGAGCTTGCTCGCCCTTGTTTCTGCCCATGGTAGTTTAGTAATCTATAAATAAGCCACATGTTACAAGATAATAATAATGAGGACATAATTGAACAAATTTAAAAAATCCAAATGATTCTAATAATTCCCTTTTCTATAACAAACTATCAATAAAATAGTGAATGATGAATCTCCTTGAATCTTCAATTAACTCCAGTAGTTTACCCTGTATGAAGATGAGTTGCTCTCTTTTTTTCCTCAATCACCTCCATCCACTTCTTGAACAAAGACTTCCTTCTCTTCTTCAACCTCTATTTTCTCTATCCTCTTTTCTTCTTTCTCTTTTTGAACTGCTACTTCATTCATATCATCAAAATTTTTCTCCCTGTCACTCAGAGGCATTAATGGGCTCCAATAATATGTTATATCCAACTTAGTATAAGTGTGCTTATATGGTGTATTTTGAGGCTATCTTTGCATGAAATATGGATTCTCACACATATAATTTGGTGCCTTTCATGTTAAAAATGCATTGGAAAGTAGCCCAACTTGAACCTCCATGTTATGAATGGAAGAGGAGTAGTTCTTTATTATTTGATCAAATTTGGCTTCCATCCTCTTTTGATTTTCATCTTGGTTGTCAAGCTTGGAGCTTAGCATATTACTAAGTCTTGTTCCTAGTTGGTGAGCTTTATCTACACAAGTTTTCTTTACTACTAAATATTACTCACAACCAAATATAATAATGGGTAAAGTATTGATCTACAAATAAATTAAGATATGATCTCATTATTATCTTTAAGTTAACCAACACTAAGAACAATCAAAGATAATTATCATATATAAAACTTCAACTTATAAATAAAATATAATCAATCTTTAAAAAGATAAATTGTATGGGTTCCTTCTTATATAGGTATATGAAAAAATTAGCCACAACTATATTGTTTAACTCAACAAACACAACTAATAAAATAAATAAATAAATTGACACTAGATAAAGATTCTAGATGATCTAAATTGTCACAATGATCCTGTAACTCAGAACTCTCTGAGCCCTTTTGTATTGTTCTGTACTTGGAAATTCTATTGTATATTGATATATACATAGTTATATATGGGTTCAAAGATGTATTTAAACTATTTTGGGTATATATGTCAGTGCTTTATAATGTTATATGCCATTATATGAACTTAGAGTTCATTGGTATGCAAAATCTTAAAGATTTCTGACATATAAGCTTCTTAGTGTGTAAAACCGAGTCCATTGGATGGGTAAGACCATGATGGTTGAGTTAAATGTGTTTTAATGCCTTAAAGGTTAGTAGACATGATTTATAAACTTATTGGACACTTAGAAAGCTTACTTAGAAAAGTTGATGTACATAAGGGCTTATTTGCCAATTAATAAAAGTAAAAGGACATAAATGTAAATTTTCAATTCTTGGATTATCAATATGTAATTTTATAAGTTAAGGGGTTTCATTATTATTTTCAAAAGTTAAAGGAACAAAATAAAAATAAAATTTTTGAAGATTCCCAAATTTTGGGCTTAATTGCAAATTTAGGAAAAGTTTGGAGGGTAAAATGGTAATTTCACATAACCTAAGGGCAAAAAGGTAATTTCACCATATTTTGGTAAAAGAAGAGTCAATATTCTAGACCTTTCTCTATGTGAGGTCGTGCACCCCATTACTAAAGACTTAAAACATGTTTTAATTAAAAGAAAGGAGAAGAGAGGAGGAGAAGACCAATTTTTGGCTATTACTAACCCTACATCTTTGTGTTGAATCTCCAATCCAAATCAAGGTGTTTTAAGCTAATTTGGAGTCAAGGAACCCAAATATATCATTATATTTGAGAAATTCTCAAAGGATTTGAAGATATCTTCAAAGGAAGGTTTAGGTAAATTTTGTCTCATCTCTCTCTACATTAGGATTTTGAGTTTAGTTTTAGGATGTGTTGTTCTCCATGCTTGAATATGCATGAAACATGGTTTAGATGAATGAAATGTGTCATAGAGTTGGTTCTTTAACCCAAAACTGAAATGCCCCTTTTGGTGAAAGTTTGTGAATTTTTTAATATCTTTTGAAATTGATAGTCTAAATGAATTCTATGGTGTTAATTGTACATGTATAATGTGAACTGATGATGAAAATTGAAGAAGTATGTTGGATAGGCTTAGCCGAAATGATGGAAGAAACAATAGATTAATGCGATGAGTTGTAAAATTATGATGAATATGGCTTAAATGAAGGGAATTGGATGAAATGTGTTGTTGACTGGAAGCATTTGTTATATAATAAGATAGGAGCATGAATTACCATGATAAGACTTGGAAAAATGACTTAAAAATCATGCACATTAGGTATTTGATAAAATGTCTAAGTGAACTTGGCTTATGATTTAAGGATTCATAATGATATATATTGAAAGCGGCTTTCATGTTTACTTCAAGTAAACTTGAATTGTTGCTTAGATTGATGAATAATGGCCTAAAGTGCTTAGATAAAAATGTGCTTAATTATATTTTGAAATGAGTAAGTGTTGGACCCCTATCTTTTAGTAGAATTTAGAAATATTAAATGTATGAAATGAGTGTTTGTGTATATGTATTGTGTTATAGATGTTATTGTGTTTTAAGGAAATTGATGAGAAAAGAGTGATTTTTAGGTTTTTGATGACTTTGAGGTTTTGAGGAAATATGTATGTGTTATGAAATTTAGAGTGAATATTTTGATTTAATGGA
>JANTPM010000245.1:10573728-10584966 GCA_025434745.1 Erythroxylum divaricatum | reverse complement strand
TAAATTGAATCATTTATGTTTTATAAAAATATGTAAAATATATTGTCGATTTATTTGAGCCATTTTTTTAATTTTGCTCAAGGCCTATAAAACGATAGGAACGACCCTGACCACCCTTCATACTATACAAGAGCTGGTCATGCCGAAAAAAAAGGAGATGTCAAATTCATATTAAGTTAGGTTAATCCTCGGCTGAATTAATAAATCAATGACTGAAGTCAATTATAGGTTCACTTATCCCTACTTTCGATTCAATATATCATTCAAGTAGTTAAGATGACTCAAATATGAAATCTTTGGATTGGTAAAACCATTAAAGAAAAGTTTTAAATGGTGAGATGAAGGCCTTTTGCAGCTACATTACCTGAAAATAATCAACCGGATGCTATTTAAAACGTAGCTTAAGTTTGGATAAGTTAAAGAAAGAAACGATTAAAGGTTAGAAACTTTGAATGGAAGATGGGAGAATTTGAACCAAATAATAAAATCCTATAAGCTAGTTTTCAATCATATGTTACATTTTCCAATAATTCAAAGTACCCAACTTAATCTAGATTAGAACACGTAAATGGAAATTTAAAAATAGATATGCTATAACAAAAGCAAACAATTATCAAATGTAAGTATAATAACTATATAATTAGGAATCACATATTAAAAAGAGCAACAAAAACTAATATGAACAATAATGAGTTTTCCAAATTTGTTATTCAATTGTAACCATCTATCAAAAAAAAATTAAAATTAAAACTACAACTTGCATCATTTTGTAAATTTTATACATTATTTTAAAAAAATAAAAATTAAACCAATAAAATAAAAAGATTAAAGTTTGAAAATTCATTAGTTATTACAATTGAATCTATATGGAATTGATTCGATTTAATTTTTTAATTATTAATTTTATATGAAAATTTTAAGACTGCTTTTAATTTCACTCATGAATTTTAAAAGAATATGTATTGGATGTCTTATATTAAACTTCTTTAAATTATGTTAACAAAATTAAGTTACATAGACATAACATTAAAAAAAAAAATTAAGTTAGAATTTATCATTATTATAATATCACAGTACAAATTAATTTGTTCAAAATAATATTAATATCTTAAATCTTAATCGCGTTAAGTTTTTAGTCTATAAATCATAGATTTATTCTATATTTAGCCAACAACTGATTGCATTAGCTATTAGTTGATTTGACCAACGGATAACATCAACTATTTATTGACGAAGTTTGATAAAATTAGCTATTTAGTATTAGTTGTTGAAGTGTAAAATAACTTATGAGGGCATGATTTTAAAAAAAATTAAGGACATGAATATTATATTTATCAGTATTTCGTTGAATAACCTTATAAGAATTTAGATATAGATATTTAATTTTAAAAAAATTAAGTTTATAACTTTGATAAAACAACATAATAAACATAAACATAACAATAGCAATAACAATAACAATAACAACAACAACAACAATAATAATAATAATAATCTAACTTTAAATTCCTTATTAATATAAATGATGCAGCGAGCTATATCATATTAATATTTTTTATACAATATATATGAATTTTATTATTTAATAAATTAAAAATCTTTAGTTATAGTATGACACAAATATGATATATAGTAGTTATATATTAAAAATATTAATTTGATGCGACTCTTTATGTTCAAAAACTTAATATTATGGTATTTTTAAATGTAAACTAATATTATAAAATTAAATAAAGATTAAAAGTTTAATTAACTTCTTTATTATATTCTTCCAAACTTCAGGACATAATTGTACAATAAAAAAGTCAACTTTAAAAACATATAAAAGCAAAAGTAGAGATTAAAGTGAAGAACAATATTGTCATTACGCAAACAGCTAATTCCAAAAACTCCTCTTATAGAGCTTTTAAATATTAGTTTATTAGTATTAAATAAGCTGACCAATAAGTCACTCATCAAACATATCAATAGCTTTAAAATAATCAAAAAATTAACTTTTAGTCAATAAGCTAAAAAATAACTGTAAATTATTTGTGGAACAACTCTTGTATCATTGAATCGGGAAGCTATCTTCTTCAACCAACTTAGGACTGTGTTGTTGGAATTATAGGATTTCGAGAAAATGGGCTTAATAGTTACACCAGCCGAAGATTATTATTTATGGTTCTAATCTTAAATCATTTAATTTTATCTATATATTTATATAATTTTATATAAATATGTGAATAAAATTTAATAACACAAAATTATAATATTATAAATAATCTACATTAATTATAATCAAGTGTTGATGTTTCAGACGAGCAAAGTGATCAAACTTTTTGATGAGAGATACAAGATAGTAACGATCCATGTTCTCAGTTCTCCAAAGAATGAACTACTGGTTCAGTGGAGCAACTGTCTACCAAAATAAATTAATTTACAGAACATTACAGCCAACAAACGTTATCATAGAAATCTCAAATTCTGCAAGCAAACACTATGACATTTACAGCCAGAGATGAAAAGCACTGCAAATAAATTACCGTTCACGGGGAAATTGCTGCCTATTCCATCTTTTTCCTGAAAAGGAATAACATAATTAAAAAACTAAATCATAGGAGAAGAAACAATTCAAGAACACTTTGAATGTAAAAAAAGATAAAGAAGGGTGTTAATTTTACCATTTCAGAACACATTCCTCTGTAGATCCTGCAGTTTAGGGTCCACGAATTTGCCTTCCTTTTCTGCTTCAGACCCAGAAAGGGGAGTATCAAGGTCAGGAGGATTCTGCCATTTTCGCAAACATGTCAGTCCTAAGCTATCTATGTACATTTCTGCATTATAGTCATAGGTCGTTAACATATTACCATGCAGCGAACTAGCGCCCAGTTGACACCTTTGAAGAATGGATGCCTCTTAATTTCATTTGCTCCTTCCCTTGAACCTAACCTGCTTTTGGCATCTCTGTGCAGCAACCGGTACATAAGCTGCTTTGCGTTGAGACTAACCTGAACGTACTTGGCAATTTTAATTAAAACCATCTCAGGTATCTAGGCTAATTCAACAAATTGTAGTCAATTCTAGATGGCCTTCATTGTAATCTTTAAACACTTTTTAATCAGGCTGAGACACTAAAATGACATTTTTTATGCAAGAGCATGCACAGATGGTGTTACCTGCTTACTGGATGGAAATTTAAGGTCTTTGTGAAGTATATTGGCAAATGTCTTCTGCCTTGTTTTTCCTCTAAAGGGTGTATATCCATAAAGCATTTCGTATAGAAGAATACCTGGGAATTTTGATTTTAATTCACTCAATAATGAAAATGCAAAGATCAATAACTGTTAAGATACAAAACCTATTAACTACAAGAGTAGCATAATTACCTAGAGCCCACCAGTCTACTGCACTAGTATGTCCAGCTCCAGAAATGATTTCCTGAAATAATTTGGAAGTAAGAAAAATGAAGAAAAAAGATACGAATCTATATAATCTAAGAAAAGATCCGGAAAAAAAAAAAGACTCTAGCATATAAACATATAGAAAAAGAAAACTATGACTTGAACGATTTCTCAATCAAATTCAAAGGAAAATGGAGAAAGGGCGTAGAAGGTTATGTAGTGTATGTTTATGTTTCACACATTTTGTTTTGCCATATGATCATGAATTTCTAGCTTTTCTGGGTTACATAAGATGGTACATATTGGTATAATAGTATGTGTACTTGCTGAAGAATTTCTTCTTCAATTCCATTATGATTGAAGAAATCAAATGGAAGGCTGTGATAATAGAAACTAGAAAGGTGTTGAGAGAACTAACTGGAGCTATGTACTCTTCCGTCCCAACAAATGAATTTGAAGCTCTCATGGGTTCAGCCACAAAGATCGGAGTCTCCTGACGTTTACGGTGCCTTTTTTTCTTTTCATTTACGCTAGGAATCAAAAGCTGCAAAACATGATGTTATTATTACTTTCAGCGTCTAAACCAGAAGTAAGAAAGATGAGTCAGTCAGATACCTGTGGATTGCACGATGTCAAACATGAGAGATCAAAATCTGTCAAGGACACATGACCATCGCTCTGGAGTAAAACATTCTCAGGTTTCAAATCTCTGTAAATGATCCCTTTTAAGGAAAACAAGAAAAAAGAGATGAGAGACTTAGCAAGCAAACAATAGAAAGGAAAATCAATCCAGTCCGTACCTTGACAGTGAAGGTATTCCAATGCAACAACCACCTCTGCAGCGTAGAACCTACATTTACCAAGAAAGCACTTGTGAACGGGAGCTTTTATTTCCCTAATAACAATGTACTTCTAATGTTCTGTCTCAACAATTCACCTGACAGCATCTTCCTTCAGCACCTTCAACGGTTGTCTGTCCAAAAGCAGGAAGAGCTCTCCGCCAGGGCAGTAATCGGTTATAAGACAAATATGGGTTTTCGTCTGGAATAGAAGAAATCTGACGTCCTCCTAAGCATATAGAATTCATATTGGCATTGCACAAACTACGTACTTTTCTATTACCTGAAATGAAGCATATAATGCCGGAAGAAACGGGTGGTCCAGCATATCAAGAATCTCTCTCTCTGCACATGCTCTATGTACCTGTGTCAGAGAAGACCAGCTTGAGTTAGAGGATTACAAGATTCATAAGTATGCAAATTCAAGGGTAACAGGAAGCATCAAGATTCATTCAAGAGAAGAAAATCTATCTCAACTCAAGTTTGCAACTAAATTTCAAATACCTTATTGCGGTTGAGCATAACTCCTTTATCCATGACTTTCATGGCAAAATGTAGACCAGTGTCGCACAATTCTACCAAATTGACACTACAATTCACAAGTTAAATCAAACATCAAATATCTTCAAGACAATTTTATAGAATCATCTGACTATCACCCAGTCCTGATTAAGCAGTTTACAGGGTAAATGTGAAAGACAAACCTGCCCGTGTCACCAGATCCCAATGGTTTTACCGGCCGAAAATGTTTTAGACCTACTTGCTCTCCACTATCTATAATCTGCAAGGTTAAAATGAGCTCAGAATTAGGAGGAACATGTCAAACTAAGTTATTTTAACAGCAAATCACTCATCACACATCCTTATTATCTTTCTTAAGTGAGTATGGTCTCGTCAATAAAACAAATATATATCTAAAACTGGAAGTGTTGCATTCACATCCACTTGAGAAACAAAATCTTTAGAATTTATATATGCCCAAGGACAATTATACTTCACACAGGAATGTTCTTATACAAGAAACTGTCTAACCTAAGTTCAATTCCCACGTAAAGGTCCACCCAATCAGATTTCTCCACTGCCAACTAAACTTGTCAAATATTTTATCATTCAGATTTCCTGTTCTTATATAACGAAATAGTACCTTCTGAATTGCTTTCCAAGAGGGGCTACCCTGCCTGTGAGGCTTTGGATGAACCACCTTTGAATGATTTGCCCACAAATCTTCTGGTTTCTGCAATGAGGATGGCAGTAATTTTTGTAATAATCTATCACCCCAAAAAAAATTCTTTTAAGATGTGGAATTGCAATTAGAATTACCATATTTGCATCTGGAAGTTCTCGCACTGCTTCATCAACGTTTTCTGCAGTTTGTTTGACCTGATAATGACCACCAAACAAAATAATGAATGGAAATAGACTCTTGAGACTACCAATTAACACCACATATATACAACATAATCGTATGCATAAAATGAATCCATTTTCATGGCATGACTTCAATGGAAAAGGTAGACAAGGGAGTACATACCATTTTTTCACTTTCTTTTGCAGTTTTATCTGGAATGCTGTTGGTACGCGGCTCAACTTGCTCACTCCCATCTAGTTGTACTCCGATAAAATACTGTACTTCCCCCTGTTCATAGAAAGCTGAACTTTGTAAACGAAAGTCTCTTCATTCTGTTCTCTCCTACTCATCACAATTGATGTTCAGGGGGCTCTCTATTCAGATTACATGATCTAGTTATGTGGGCATCATATATACCTTCTGATCACGCATAGGCTGCAGATGAAACAGATTCCAAAACTTTTTGCCTGAATAGATGGAAAATCAATATAAGACAAAAAAATTTTAAGTGTCCTTTTCTGAACATATCATTAGATCTTCCGCACTATGTATATAAATGAAGATATGGTCCTATAGATAGTTTCTATTTTCACTAATCATATTCATACCACTCTTTGTGTAGTTAATTAATTGCACAGTAACATCTGTCTGATTGTCAATAGCCTCTCTTATTTTCCTGACAGTAGCCGGATCAGTTTCAGGTCCTTGCAGAAATCTGCAGTAACAGGATTCCCAGAGCAGAAGGGTGTCAATTAGAAAATTTGTTATGCATAAATGAGCTAGAATGAAAAACGATGAGAAAAACAGTGATGCAGGTGTTCCTCGGTAGATTTAAAACAATTTCAGTTCAGATAATGGATACGCATGAAAATTATTTGAATCTGAACATCACCATTTATGTACTGTGCAAAACTTGCCAAGTCGACAAATGTTGACGAGTTAGGGAGATTCAGATCATCAAAGACAAATTTAATCACAATCATATTAATTCTTGAGGATACCTGCAATTTCTTCCCAAGATTTCTTCACGGCTGTACTCTGTCAGCTCCAAGAAACTATCAGAGGCAAATATCTGAAATGTTCAAAACATCAGAAATGACTGAACTTCTATCTTTCTATCCAGTATAAAACACGTCAAAAAACAGGACTCCAATTTAGTAGAAGAATATCTGATGACAAAGTAGTATTCTTACAATGGGATTATCAGGTAGCCTTGGATCAGTAATTACAAAATTCTTCTCTATACGTTCAAGTGTGGTAGCTAGATCAATACCCTGTCTCATTTCCTTTTTCCTCACTTTGTCATCAAGGCTATCAGGCCTGGTATCATCCTCACTCTCTTCATCAAAGAAAGACACTTCGTTGTCATGGAAAGTCTCAGGAGCAGATTGAGTACTTTTTCTCATCAGACTGAACCATGAAAATGTTAAACATGTCAAGCAAGTGGCACTGGCCAAGCATGTCATAAAAATTTCCTGAAAGAAATAGTCATACCCCATAAAAGAAAGGCGGACAGATTTTCTTTGTTTCTTTTCTGGCAACTCACTGATCCGCTGCATTGAGCTTCGAGAGTTTCGTCTATCTGGAGGCACGACCTCTGACGTTCTCCTTCCTGGTGCTCCTATTCCTTCCTGTTCTCCATAATCTTTGGATTTTCTCATTGCTGATTCACTATGTGCTCGAGGTCTTTTTACAGCCTCAACAAGTTCGGTCACTGAACTTGTAGCCAAATCCTTTTGACGGGCTGTAGAAGTAACATAGTTGTGTAGCTTAATTAGTTTGACATTAAGGGTTCTAGTTTGTCTTCATATCTATATAATTTTCGCATTACTATTGATTCTAGGTTCAAGTAAAATCAACTTCCTCAGTTCTTCATGGTGACTTTTAGTGTACCAGTACTGGACTCTCAACTCTTGCAAGTTTTACTTGTTAAAACATAGCATGCAATTCAACCTGATATCTAGCTCAAAAAGTTAATACCAGAAGAACTTCCATTTCAGACTCTTGGCAATTGAAAATAAACAAGTTTCTGCTTTAGCAATAAACATGCTGTTAGTTTTATTACTCATTTGAAGCTTCTGACAACAGAAACTAAAAAAGAAAAAGAAAATTCCAAGAATTTATGGAAAGAGAGAGGATTGATACCATCATATCTGATCAAAGATTCAGGCAGTCCATTGGGCCGCACCATCTTATCTTTGGACCCCTCAGTGTGCTTGCTAACCTCCACTAGCATTCTGCCAAGTCATCAGACAGAAAAACTTTCATACATGAATGCACTGACAACAGCTAATGTGTCACAGTGCTATTTCCGCCAATCAATAATTCATATCCAAAAAAATTCCCTTCCTCTTTCTTCCCTTTTCCGTTTCACCTTATATCCAAAGCATCTACATTCTACAGGTCCAGAGTTCGTGCATGTCCAGCATCGAATCTCTCCGCAAATGACGGTAACCCCAGTTGGGCTCATAAGAAAACGGGAAGGGGAAAAAAAAAAAAAAGCCGAAGGTTTTTAGGACAATCCTGGTCTGGTCAAGATCATGTGCTATGTTACACTAACAGTGTAAAAGTCACCGACATGGTCTTGTTAACCACACTTCCAGCTACAGAATAAGCAATCACGAGGCTTTTTCGCGCCAATCCTGTAGTCTGTTCTTATATCCAAATCAACAGTAACTCAATTATGCTTCTACTACTTCTACCTATATAAATTTTCGTAGTTACTGTTATTAGCAAGATATTGATATATGGCTATAAGTGTTCCACGAAGTTTTTAGAAGGGAGATGAGGTGCTATATTGCCCTTGGAAGAACATTTGTGACTGAATGTCAAATGTCGGAAACCATATATGTGCCCCAAATTCAATTTGCAAAGAAGAGTTATTTTTAGAAAATGACTTTCATTATTTGTGTTTTGGCCTAAAACTAAGATGTAAGTGGAAAACAGAAAAGTAATATATAAGTTGAATGGAACTAACCCAATAAACTTGAGAACTTGGCCATTTTCATCCTTGATGGGTGAAATGGTAAGAAGGTTCCAAAAAGGAGTGCCATCTTTCTTGTAATTCAACAGTCTTCCACAGTAACTCTTCCCTTCCTGTAAAGCCTCTCTAATTTTGGCTACATCTTCTGCGTCCGTGCCAGCACCTTGTAAAAACCGACTACAACCCATCCGATACGTAAATGTCACTCACTCCTTGCTTTGACAGTTTAACCGTTAAATAATAAAAACACAACAGAGATTAACATAGACGTTACCAGTTCCTGCCTATCACCTCTTTCGAGGTGTATCCTGTCATTTTAAAGAACCCTGCACTTGCATACAGTATAGGGTAGTCACGTTTCGTAGCATCACACACAACGAATGTTTGTTGGAACGATGATAGGGCGTCTTTAATGTCTTCAGATACTCTTGGAATCCCTCCTCTCTCTTTTCCAGCGTCGTCCGAGACATCATCGGAGCTCCTTACAGAGTTGTTGGAGTCTCTTCTTGAGGATGAACCTGGCCTTGTATTGATGTTCGGTTCATCCCCACCTGAGGTCCTAACCTTAACCCCTTGTGGTCTGCCCGTTTCGTCGTCGGTTTTTAGCACTAAGCCCCATTCTGCTGCTCTTTTCGCCGCAACGCCGGCTTCTCCGGCCAGCTTCGGACTTCTGTCCCCACCATTGCCGACACTTTGGGACTCCGGTGGTTGAAATTGAGGGGTGGTGGCCGGAGTAAGGTCTTTGAAGGCCATCCATGATGTGACGCAATATTCTTCGCTCCGACCGGACTTGGAAGAGGCCTTGGACGGGTCTGGTTGAGGGTCGACATGCGGTTCGACCCAGGTTTTCCAAGTGGGGCTGCTACGAAATGCTGTGTTAGTGGGTCGGGAGGAGAAAGTGGTGGGATTGAACACTTCAAGTGAGCCACGAGAGTCTCTGGGTAGAGTGGGCAGAACTGACGATTGCTTCTGTGGCTTGTTGGTCGGTTCCATCACTGCATCGAAATAACTCAGCTACCAATCAACCTAGAAATTTGTGTATGTGAAACTTAAGCATTAGTATGATCATATTTATGTATACGAGATTGATAGCCTAGAGTATACAGACACAAAAGATCTATGTATGTGTCGTTATCAGAATACATGGTGGGTCAGTTGTATGGACCAGAGTAGAGGACATGGTAGGTGATATTATAAGGAACTCAGGAAAGTTAATTGGGATAAGGAGAAGAACTTTTAGAGTCGATTGTCAGGATTAGGAAGGGCTAGAGGGTCATTTTTGAATCTGGTTCTGTTGGGTAAGTAGTGACAGTTGTCGTCTGGTAGCTGCCAAGATCGTCAACCTCATATTTGTTAGGGCAGTTTGGTCCGATATGACATGCAAATGAGAGGAGGGGACTTTGGTGTCGCGATGAGGATCAAAAGGGACCTGCGCCTGCCTGGGTAGTTCGCCGAATTAAGGCTGTCCACACAAATGGAAAGTTCCTTTTACTGCCCCGTGAGAGTGAGTGATGACAATGAACAACATGCAAGAGCAAACTTTCCAGTTTCTGTAAACTATCGGCATATTAGTTGCTCTATTTATATATTGTAAACTTAGAAATTTACATAAGCAAGTCCAATTTTTAACAAAGGAGAACTTTTCCCTTTCTAAGAAAAAACAAAGGCGGAAAATCTCTTCTACGAGGAAAATTGAACATGCATGCAGCTCATGTTGAGCAGAAATTGAAAACTAATCGATCAAATGATCGTCTAAAATAGATGAAAACAAAGCCAACTGCTGGGGTTAATAAGCTTTAAGATATAGAGACTGAGAAACAAACTACTGTAAGACAAATCTAGGAAGTACTATATCTATATGCCAAGTACGAAATCAGCAAACCACGGGAACAGAGACTGGACCGGATGAAATTAATGAACAAGCACCTTAAAAGTGAAGATGAGTAGTGTTGATACTTTGTCTTGAAAAAGGCAACCCCAAAACTCCAATTTGAGAACACAAAGCTGAATCTGAAGGGTTTATATATAAAAACACTCCAGAGAGAAACAAGAGCTGGAAGACGAAACTCAGTTACAGAAAACACAGACAAAGAACATACCGTGGAGAAGATAAAAAAGAAGAAGAGAAAGGACCTTTAACAAGAAGAATGATCGTGGAAAGGAGTTTGGCTTCCCATCCCGTAACACCTAATCTCACGTGCCGATTTCTTCTCGTATCATCATGAAATTATATTGGAAGTGATCGGAAGAAAGGAGATATAGTTTGCAATCCTTTCGTAGGTATTTACATTAACTGTTGTATATTTTTGAATTTGGTGACTATTTGTTATTTTTTTGTTGACTTTAGTGTCTTAATTTCAACCATATATTGGGAAGAGATGAAGATGAGAGGAGTTTTTGAAGTTATAAAATAACTCTTCCTTCTTTTAATCCAAATTATCACAAAAATTTGATAAATACTCAAGATTTGTATACATATCAAATTTAGTATTTTCTTTTTAATAAGATCAGATTGCCTTAAGTGGTGCTCGAAAAAATAGATAAAATTGGACGAACTCTGTTATCAATTTTTGGGTGTGTTCTTTCCTTATCTCTTTTATTTATTTCACATTTATAGTATTCAATATTATTTGTCGGGTATATTTGTAGTGTTGTGTTTAATTTATTTGGGTGTATTTATTGTTC
>JANTPM010000245.1:10540404-10552375 GCA_025434745.1 Erythroxylum divaricatum | reverse complement strand
TCTGCTCTCATGACCTCCAGTACTTCCGCATACCGCCTGTTGAGCGGAGTGAAGGATTCTCGCAGTTGGTCCTTTCGATCGGTCGGCTTCCTCCAGCTAGACTGATCTTTCTGTCGCTTGTGCGAATCATCTGTTCTGCCACTTGGATGGGGGTCATCTGCTCTGCGTTTTGTGTTTTTTAACACTTCCTCTAGCTGGATATACTTGTCCGCCCGACTTCTTATCTCTTGAATAGATTTGGGCTGATCGAGGGCCAATGATTTCTTGAACTCCTCATCCCTCGTGTTGCTCATAAGGGCGGCCAACATGGACGAGCAGGTGAGGTCAGGGACTTCGACAGCTTCATTGTTAAACCGAGTGATGAACTCCTGCAAATTTTTGTTCCTTCCTTGGGTCAACTGCATCACTTCCAAGGAAGTCTTCTGTGGTCGTTTACTCGTAGCAAATTGGTTGAGGAATAGCAGCTTAAAATCCTCAAAGCAAGAAATACAATGTGGGGGTAGACTGTTGAACCACCGTCGGGCTCCTTCTTGAAAGGCTGTACAGAAAGCCTTACACTGAATTGCATCGGGAATGCAATGCAAATTCATCACTGATTGGAAGTGCTGAAGGTAATCGATGGGATTAGTCTTTCCTGTGTACTTTTCTGGCGTTGGTATCTTAGAGCCGACTGCTCGAAGGCTATTCAGGATCTCTGGAATGAAAGGAGAGCAGTATTGTGTGGAGGACTGATCCGGTCGAGAATTCATGGCCAGATTGATTCGGTCATCCACTATTTGTTCGAGAGATTCAGCAGAACGGCGATCGGCCACCATGCCTATCTGCCGAGAGGGGGTTTGTTGTTGGTCTACTTGAGATCGCAAAATTTGGCAAATTAGTAGATCGACTGCTTCTTCTATTTTTCTTTGTGTGAGGAAGGCTTGTTGTGGTGCAGGAGGATCCGGGTTGAGGGGATATTGGGTGTGAGGATGTGAACTGGTTCTGTCGTCGTCCTCTAGGGCCACGCTTTGCGCTTCTTGGTCTTGGTTTTGGGATTGTTGCAGTTGATCATGCGGATGTGAATATTGCATTTCGTTATTCGGGTTTTGAGGGGGTAACTCGTCTATGCTAGGGTTTTGGATGATGGGTGGAGGGTGTGTCTGGTGATCATGATGCGGCAAGGGAAGGGCGGCGGGTAGCTGCAAGCCCATTCGCTGTAGCGCAAGTACCGCGACAGCGGTTACATCAGGATTTGTTGTCGCCTCCTGACTGATCTGAGTGCTTCTAGACGTGGTGCCTTGACGCCCGACCCTACGGTGGGCGCCAACTGGTTCTGTCTGATTTTGATGGGGCTGGGCGCTGCTGCTTGGATTCATAAGATTAGTTGATTTTGGCTCAGAGATAGCTGCAAAACAATAAAGGCACCCCGAGAGTTGATTGCCGGCTTGCCCCTTCGATGCCTAAGTTAGCTCTTGGACGTAGGTTTACGTGTTTATGAACAAGGAGAAGCAGGGTTATGAGAGTCGCACATTTTTCATGATGAGGTAATGAACTTATATATGAAAAATACCTACTAAGTTTAGGTCTTCCCTTATGAGTGGGAAGTCACCATCTATGAATGAGCTGTCTATGCCTGGACCTGGGCCTGGACCTTGCACAACCGACCCAACCATACATTAATCTCATGTTTGAGCTAAGTGAAAAAGAAATTAACATTTTGAGCCATGAAAAATGTGACTTCCGAGTATCATTTCAAACTGGATTTAGTCACTAATATCACTGTAAAATATAATCCCACTTTTTAAGTGTTATAATTGAATGTTTTCCTTTTGCATTAGTGCTATTATTGTTTTCTATATTTCAAAATTGAAGTTTAGTATAATACAAGGTTTAAGACTTTTTTCGCTAATGAACCACTTAATTTTAGTCATTCTCAGTAGGAATGTCAATTTGAAATTCAGATATATTAAGCTTAATTTGTAGCTAGAGACCAGACTTTTCCCCTCGTAAGAAAGAGATAAAAAAAAAAAAGTTAAAAACTCTTAAGTGTATCAGATACACAAAGTTTCATATTTTGAGGAAGTTTGGAGATAGTTATATTGTACGCAATCTTTTCTTTCCATATTTACAAAAAAGTTGTTTCTGTAAATTAAACATATTTATGGCCAGAGATAGTACGCACCTAAAGTGAGATAGGGATGGAACATATGCTACCTGCCATAGCATTAAAATGACAAGTTGAATCTTTGCAAGCCAAAACTTATTCCAGTTAGTAGCCAACCTTTCACCAATGGAAGAGAGACCAAAAAGAAGGTGCAGAAAAGGTTGGTATTGATTGCTTATTTAATGGTCCAGCTTGATTTTGACTAGACATTATACATATCTTACTTTAGACAAAATTGCAATCGTTCTTATGTACAAGTCATTCAAACTGAAGATTAAGTTCACTCCGATTATACGCTAGAGCGAGCTAGCCTTAATTGTCAGCTTTTGATGCATGTCATCGTGTTGGCAATTTTCAATTGCTTGGCCCACTTGGTAAAATTGAAATCTTCTTTGTACTTAAAATATGTATGTATCCATTTCACTTTCAGATTAAGGCGACACCCCAACTAACCTAAAACCTTTCGTCTCTTTTTTAATATATGTAAAACAACGAAAATAATCTTTCTTTAGTATATTAAAAATTAAAAATATAAACATCTCCTGGCCTTCTATATTTATTAATATATTAATATAACTCACAATTATATCAAAAATATAATAAAACTATCCTTCCATGATTTTCTGAATAGATAAATTATAATATAAATAATTAGATTATTAGAAATCAAAAATTTAGATAATCATAATTAATTATTAGATCTTGAATTAATAACTTATATAGTCATAGAACTCTAATATAAAATTTAAAGTTACAATTTATTTTTACTCTAACATTCAAATTTCACTTGTAGATTATAGAAAATATTAGTTCTCGTTATAAACTAAAATGATGATATATCAAAATATATAGCGTTAACATATTATATTAACAAAAGATCTACATTTAAATTGCAAGACAATTGTTGTCAATATTACTAATAAAAGTGTTAAGATATTAATCATAGATCAAATAAAAATTTAATTTTTAAACGATCAACACAAAAATTACTATACTGATCGAATTGAAGATTAGAATTAACATGCTATTTAGTAAACACTCCCCAGCAGGGGCGGATTCAGAAATTTTTTTAAGTGGGGGCAAAATTTTAATAGAGATAAAATTTTATTTTTAATGGGGACAAAATTTTAATAGAAGTAAAATTTTATTTTTTTGTGGGGGCAAAACTTAAAAAAGTACATTTTTTTAAAGAAATCTGTTGGAGGCAGTGGGAGCAAGTGGGTGGATCCGCCACTGCTCCCCAACATAAACATAAACCCTAACTCAAAGTTGTCCATACTTAATTGTAATTGAACTGCAATTTAAAATGTTTCTCTAAGGTTGTAAAATGTAATATTTGAACCAACTTGTGCGCTGACTCCTCTTCTTGAAAGGGGTCACTTCGAGGAGAAAAGATCCTCTGTCCAATATTACTCTGTCTTATTCTGTTTTAAAGAATCTCAACTATTTATTTTGCAGAACTCACGCGAAACTCATGTGGGACCTACATAAATGAATGACTAAGATTCATTGGATACAATAAGACATCATAATATTGGACAGAGGATCTGGACTCTACCTCCAGCCACTGAGAGTTACAGGCCGGAGAATAAGTCCCTCGTCGTACCAAAAAATTCAATCAACCATTGGACAAGATTCCCTGCTAATTCTCTAATTGTTCATTTATTCATCAGGAGCAAGCTCGTTTGGTGTTTGGAAATTAATTACATGATTAAGTCGTTAATTATGTGTTCTTAAAACTTTCTTAATCCAGCGAGAAATTGGCGCATTTAACTTCGTCATTCCATAAAGAAAAAACAAACGCAAAGAAGATTAGACACATCTTCCCTTTGTTTTTTTTTTTGGGGTCATAAATGGACACATCTCTAGCTCTCGTTTCTCGTTTAGATCCGAAGAAGTCTCAGTCCAATCTCCTCTCCTTCTCCATTTCCTCCACCTCTTCGAATTGGGGCAAAGAAAAAGAGAAAACAGAAGGAAATTAAGAAACACACCATAACCGTTCATGTGATGACAATAAGCAGCTGCAAGAACACCGCCACCCACACCACAGCGATCTTTTTCAGGGAAAGCAAAACATGTCCACTACGCCCCAACGTATGTTTCAACATGCACTTGTTTCCAGGAATGCCCTTGTTTTGTTCTTCCTCATCACGGCCACGCTTTACCTTGTCTACTCGTCTCGTTTCATCTCGAGCAACGATCACCAATGCCCTATGCATGAAGAACACCTCGATTTTCTCACCAATTTGTCCTCAACATTCCACGCCAGTGAACAGAATGGACATTCAGAAACTTCGCAAACCAGTATGTCTCTCCTGAAAAATCAGGAGAAGAGCGACACTGAGCTGAAGCATATCGTTTTTGGGATCGCAGCTTCGGCGGATTTGTGGGAAAAAAGAAAGGAGTATGTCAAAGTATGGTGGAGACCTAAGGAGACAAGAGGAATAGTTTGGATGGACAGAAGGGTAAGGGTTAGAAAGAACGAAGATTTGCCTGAGATTAGGGTTTCTGCAGACACGTCCAAGTTTAAGTACTCGAACCGGCAAGGTCATCGTTCGGCGTTAAGGATTTCGAGGGTGGTTTCGGAGACATTGAAGCTAGGACTGAAGGACGTGAGGTGGTTTGTGATGGGAGATGATGACACAGTATTTATTGTGGATAATGTGGTAAGAATACTGTCTAAATATGATCACAGGCAGTTCTATTATGTGGGTAGCTCTTCAGAGAGTCACCTTCAAAACATTTACTTCTCTTATGCGATGGCTTATGGAGGTGGTGGATTTGCTATAAGCTATCCATTGGCAAAAGAGTTGGCAAAAATGCAAGATAGGTGCATTCAAAGATATCCAGGGTTGTATGGTAGTGATGATAGAATGCAGGCTTGCATGGCTGAGCTTGGAGTGCCACTTTCAAGAGAAGCTGGGTTTCATCAGGTAATACATATACATCTTCAGCATATATATTAGAGGCCCTAATGAATTAAGGAAAACCATAAATGAAAGTATTAATAGGATTCTTAACCTTAAATCCTTATTTCTTATCAATTTACCTGAAAAATTAGCTGATTTAATGTCTAATTACTTCCTTACATGGTGATCTATTAGCTTTTATTCAAAAAGAATTTTAAATGTCATATTTATGTCATGTCATCTAAAACTTTCAGCAAAAGCAATCGTTGTTGAATATTTTCCTCAGTAATATCAAGCCTATGCTTTATTTTCATTTTTTTTAGCAAACCTAACTAGTAATGATTTATTTATGGTGCTTGTGCAGTATGATGTTTATGGAGATCTTTTAGGACTATTGTCAGCCCATCCTGTGACTCCTCTGGCATCTCTTCACCATCTTGATGTGGTGCAACCTATTTTCCCACGTATGAACCGACCCAGAGGCCTCCAACATTTGTTCAAGTCCGTGAATTTAGACTCGGCAAGCGTGATGCAACAGTCCATCTGCTATGACACCACAAGATATTGGTCCATATCTGTGTCATGGGGCTTTGTTGTTCAAGTCTGGAGAGGGGTAATCTCGCCTAGAGAGCTTGAGATGCCCTCAAGAACCTTTCTTAACTGGTACAAAAGAGCTGATTACACTGCATATGCATTCAACACAAGACCTGTCACCAAGCATCCATGTTCCAAACCCTTCATTTTTTACATGTACGCTAATAGATATGATAGAGCAAGAAAGCAAACCATGGGAATCTACCATCGTTACAATACTGGTTCCCCTGTTTGCCGGTGGAAAATGGACTCACCCGAAAAGATTAATTCTATTGTGGTGTTGAAGAAACCTGATGTTCACCGATGGCAAAAGGTAACGGATTTATGTGAATAGAATCATTGTTTCATGTTCCCAAAATCACAATTTACTTTTTTGCAGTCACCAAGAAGAGACTGTTGCAGAGTTCTTCCATCAAACAAACCTTCAACTATGTACTTATGGGTAGGGAGCTGCCGAGGGGATGAAATCAGTGAATTGCAGCAGCAGTAGCATCCCATTTTGGTTGGCTTTTCTCTAGTCTAATCTTCTTCCCACAAGTATCTCAAGCATAAATGAGAAAAGCATCTGTGCCATTAAGGAATACAGCTCAAAGGACAATTCCTATTAGCTTTCCCACACCAGTAAAACCCCAGAAGCCTCATTTAGTCAAAAGCATATATTGTTCAGGACTCGGCTTCAATTTGTCATTTAGTCAATGCCACAAATTGAAGTTGCACACTTTTTTCTCTTATCTTCCTGCTTTGTCAACAGAGAAGAGGATCATTCTGTAGTACATTATTTACATGAAACAAACAACTATGATTCTGTACTAGAAGTTAGAACGTAACTGTAGACTGAAATTTCTCATTCCTAAACTCTTCATTTATAAAGGCCAAATGCTTCATGATTTATCTTTGTATGCTGGCGCCAGATTTACTTCAGTTATGTTGCTGTAGTTGTTTTCATGAACTTCTGTAGCTGATGGAATTGGAGATGTAGCAGATGCCAACACAGCAAGCTCAACAACATTAGCAGTAAGATTCTGCGGCTTCTCAATTCGATGTATTGCTAAGATTCTTCCGTCCTTGGTCTCAATTTTCACTGAATTCAGAGCACAACAATGGAGATTACAGACTTAATTAGCTAAGCAATTGTAATAAGAAAAAAAATCACTATAATGGTTTCTTTCCAAGATCATTTAAGACAAAGTAATAGACTAAATTTCCCTGCATTGATTGAATCGAGAACATTCACATAGAAATGACACAAAAAGAAAAGAAAAAAAACAGATTAAAGAATAAGCAATTCCCCAGAATCCCTTTTGGCTGCTCCCAAACTATTAAAATATATATATGTGGTCCAAATAACAGCGATAACAAGAAGTTAATCAAACAAAAGAGTAGAAAAGAAGAAGGTACCTGGATAAGAGCACCACCAGAGAATGAAGAGGCAGAAAAAGACTATGAGCGGAATCAAGTGAATCAATTTCTCAGCTCCTAATGATCTTGACCGTGGAAGGGCAGGTCTACGGGAGTAGACTGGAAGGTGGTCGGAATGATCATCCACGGTCCTTAATGGGGCCAGTTCTGGTTTTTGTTTGACGTTGATCTTCCACTGGTCTTCAGGTGCTCGAGAAGAGCTTGTTGGCCTCTGTTGCATTTTCAGAGAAATGAAGGTTTCTTTTCTTGAAGTGGTGTTGATTATGAGAGCGCAGAGAGGTAGGTCATTCTTTGCTTCGTTAGTTTGGTTTTTAACAACTTATGGATTTTGGCGCGAAATGTTCAGGCACGTGCCATGCATATGACAATGAATTTTGATGTATTGTCACTAACTAAGATCTTAAGTTGTGACAAACTCCATGAGCAATTACATTCAAAGTGATACTTTCCAATATCTTCACAGTTATTAAAGAGATAATGAGATAAGAACTAAAATATGGTTTGAATTAGATCTTTCAAATATTGGGTTGGTCAATCCGACCAAATCTTTTAAGGAATAGAATATGTAAGAAATAAAATAGTTATTCTTAGGAATAGAAAAGACGAGGAATAAAATATAATAAATATTACTTTGTTTGGTTTAAGGAATGGAATAGATAAAGAATTTCTATTTCAATGTTTGATTTGAAAATATAAACTTGGAATGACAATGAAATAATTAACAAAAAGACCAAATTATTATTATTATTATTATTATTATTATTATTATTATTATTATTATTATTATTCTTATTATTATTATTCTTATTATTATTTGTATTAATTATATATTATTTTTACTATTATTAAATTCTTTATAATTATTATTTTTTAGTATTATTATTAATTTATTATTCTTATTATAATAATATTTATTATTATTATTAATTTTCTACTTATTATTAATAATTTTATTTATTTATTTATTTCTTATTACTATTATTATTATTATTATTATTATTATTAATTTTCTTCTTCTTCTTCTTCTTCTTCTTATTACTATTTTTTATTTTTATTATTTTATTATTCTGATTAGTTTTATTATTATTCTTTTAACTTAAAATAATTGTACTCCCTTTCGAGTTCTTCAAGTGCACTGGTCTTTGAGTAGTCTTTAACTATTTGTACTCAACCAGAAAGAGATTGTTGCTTTCTTTAACTGTGAAGTTTGCAGGTTCTGCAACCTCAATGCATCCCCACTTGTCAACTACAAGTCACATAGATCCCTTAAATATGCCAATTTTTGCATTACATATAATCACGGTGGCTCCAGGCTTCATGACATCAATTGCATATAAAGCATTCGTCAAAACCTTTGTTAGCACACGAACATACTAGAGAAGCTAAAACTGAAAATGGCACAGTCAATCAAATAACAAAGAATTTAACCCACTATTGCAACTTCCTAAATGCTGCTATAGCAAGTAAAATTAAGTTCAGCTCCCATATACAATTTGCATATCTAAGTAAGAGAGTAAATTTAGTTCATTGATGTGCAAGCTAATTAAGCAACCATAATTTCACTGATTAAAGCAACTAGTCTTGAGGTCGAGATGAACACAAGCCCAAGAGTTTACATGTAACAAGTAATTAACTATGATTAAATAAACTTAACAAGGTATTAGTATAAAGACATGTCGATTAAAAGCACTCCTAATCCCCTTGACAAAACAGACGAGAAAATGGACTATTCTTTTTTGGTACATCAGATTGGGATAATTACAAACACTCCTCATCCCCTTGTACCTACCAAGATTCTAAAGTTGTTAGATGAGAAGGCACTCCTATCTCTCTACCCTTTGGCCAAGCCCCCTGGTGGTTAAAACATTAAACCACAAATAGCTGTTGTGTGAATTCCAAATGCATGGTTCATTAAAACAAAGCATGCAGAAAAGAAAATTTAAACCAAATTATATATTTTCTCTACATTGTTAAATATTGTTCTTTATCTTATCAATATCGAGACACAAGTTTGTTTCTAAAGGAAACTAGTATAAAGGTATAGACAACTAGAAAAGTTCTTAATTAAGTCGTTTCAAACGATGAAATCCCACATTAGTGGCAACATTTCTTGGTCTAAACATGGCAAATTAACACTTTAGCTGCCTCAAAAATAGTTTCTTTTCATAGCTTTTCAGGTTAGAAACCAAAAAGCCTACCAACAACAACAACAACCATACGATAAATCAAACCACATTCTTAAAAATCAAGGACTAAAATAGATAAAAAGTTCCCCTACGCCTGAATATTCTAACATTAATCCTAAATAAATGGTCTCAAAAGTCACATTCTCATATCAACAATATCTCAAAAGAAGAAGACAAACTAGAATAAAGGAACATGTAAAAACGAAAATGGTAACCTTTAATCATTACAGGCAGTGAAAACAATGGAGGCAGTATTGTCTCCGACGAGGCATTTGACAATGCGAGAGGGGGGTTGAGGTCATTGAGAGAGGGACGATGAGGCACGGCGGGGCTTATAGGTAGGTACGATCTTGGAGCTGACAACTTTGACGGTGAGATTGTGACCAGTTGTACCAGGTTTAAGGTCCTCTACTTTCACAAATGCTGGCTTTCTTTTCTCTATCGTTGCCGTGGCCATTTGATTGATGGAGTTGTTAAACCCTAGCAACAACAACAATCCACTTGGTTGCAACAATAATGAAGAACAGATGGAGAAAAGCGTGAGAGTGAAGATGGTGGGAGAGGGACAAACTTGTCTAGAAGCTAAAAAGATGTATTTACCTATTCCGGATATGCTTGGAATAGGTAAAGACAAGTTCATGTTATCTTTAGCTATTCCCTTATGTCCAGGAATAGTTATTCTTAGGAATAGTTATTCTTTAAGCTTTTTTTCAGCCAAACAACAGAATACCTAATAAATAAGAATAGGTGGGTAATGGACCACCAATTACCTCCAACCAACCAGGTTGTTAGAGTTGAATCACGTCACATATACAAGATTGAACCTTAGGGTTCTGAACAAGACAAGATTGGGAAAATGCAAGAGCTTAGTACAATCTTTTTGGGATGGTATTGACCTTCAATCGTAGTTTCAGTCATTAGAGGAAAGTCTTCTAATCTTTCATAAAGGTCTTGCTTTTTTAAATTGTTCAATATACGCAAATACTTAATACAAATTTGTCCTTCAAAGGTAGCTAGTAAACATAGAATACATACAAAATGTAAATATGATGATTTTAACATCTTACTTAGCAATGGAAATAAAGGCTTTAGCATAAATATAACAAACAAGATACAGAGGAACACTTTCTTACCCAATTAATTAAATCCTTTCTAGGTTTTGTTCAACTCAAAGCTTTCCTACTAATAATGAGCTCAAAGAAACCACTCCAAAACTATAAAACATCTAACTTATAAGCTAGCTTTTTGGAACACTCTTGCAAACGTAGCCATACGTGTCCATAACCCTTATTGAAATGTGAGTCTTTTCACCATTTGGGCCTATCTTATCCAAACTAAAATCAAATAGCTTAGGATTGTATGGTAGCCTTCTCTGGGTAAAATGTTGAAATCTATTTACAAAAAGACTCTAGAAAGACAGTTGGTGTAGTAATCAGTTGCAAGGTGGAATGGAGTGTAATTAATCAAATTGCTAATGATACACAAATTTACATACCATGCAAATGATTTTGCAGAGGTCCTGATGTCATTATACTTACATAAACAACAATATTTCACCTCCTTCAACATAATATCCAATTAATTCAACTGATCTGCTAAACTTAATGTCCATAACTTCAACTACAAACTCGTTGAACCCTTAAACACCATATGGATCAAGTTGTCTGATAGACAAAATCTAAGCAAACAGATTCAACTTTCAATATTGATTTCAGGAAATGAACCACAGCATACATGTAATACATGTTTACCTCTTTATGTCTTTCTTAGTAACCCTCGTAAACTTGAACATTTGTATAGGAACCTAGGGGCCTTTTCTTTCTCAATGGAATTTTTCGCTACCTTTTCTCTTGCAATTTTACCTTCTTGCCCTCAATAGATCCCTCTTTTTGAAATCTTCTTCCTCGCCTCTACTAAGCTCCAACCTTCAACAGTATTCTTGGGTCCTTAGTAACTTTGCTTTGCGGAGTAAGCCTTTTGAAGGCCTAGAAAATGGAGAAAGAGGGGGGGGGTGTCTTCCCCTTTAACTTGAACTTGGTCAACTTTCCTACTTTTGTAAGTTCATCGAAGTCAATGAAGACAGGGGAGAACTCCTTCAACAGCTAATAAGATGAAGGCCACAATTGGTGTCAATTAAAACATAGGTGCTTGGAAAAATAAACCCTAGATCCAATGTAAAAAGGGAGAGCTCAAACATATTCATAATGTTATAAAAGAGGGAACCCTTATACCTCCCTTCGATCTTCTAAAAACTAGAGCCGAGATTCGGTCTACTGCTTTGGTAGGTGTATTCTAGAACAAAAGGCTTGCTTTTTCATTTGTGCAAGCTTGAGCTATGGCTAGATATGGTAAGAGTGGTCTTGAGAAAGTGATGCTAGCGGAGGACGACTCCTTCTTATTCAAGTTCTCAGCTGAAAATAATCTTAACAAGATCATCGAACAAGGTCCCTGACACATTAGTGGTTAGCCCATGTTCATCCAAAAATGGAAGCCAGGTTGTTGGACCCCACCCCCCACCCGTAGGTGTTTGCAGGTTATACTGCGGCGAGTGTTTGCGGGTTATACCGCGGAATCCAACTTAATCAGTATTGTCCTCTTTGGTCAAGGGTGAGCCACGGCTCGAACCCATAACCTCAAGGTTTTGTTCCACTTTATGTGGACGCCTCTCACCATTGAGCCATTCCTGCAAACACCCGCCGTGGTATAACCCGCAAACACAC
>JANTPM010000245.1:10481550-10507088 GCA_025434745.1 Erythroxylum divaricatum | reverse complement strand
TAGGTTTTTGGGATTGATGTACAGACAGTAAAAGATGACAGACGTGTAGACTTCTAGTTTTGATGAAATGGAATGAGGAAAATTTTGGTTTCAAAAACATTATGATTTTTATACCGATGTTTTATTATGATGCCATGTGAAGTGTTTGTAGTGATTGATCGTAGCTCACTCTTATCGTAGGATATGTACCGGAATGACCTGCGGGCGTCCCGGTGTATACCCTGCGATAAGGGGGCGCTGCACTTTTTAATTGAAAATAATATATTTCTTCCTTGTGTCAGAAGCCTCGCACCCACCATCATATCTGTATATTGGTGATTGAACTTTAGCATTACTATCCTCGTACTCACTACACTAACCATATGAAACTCTTACTTCTCTTTATGAAATCTTTGAATAATTTCACTTTACATTTTCCATGCTTCCAACCCCATCCATAACCTCATCACATTGAAACTCATTACCTACTTTCTTCCCATATTTTTTTTTATCATTACCTCTTACAGTAACATATTCTTCATCATCAGTTGCATAATTTCATCACCACCTATATTGTTTTTAGATTCAATCATCTCCATAGTAACAAAATCTTCATAATCTTTTTCCACCTAAACTTGGAATAACCTCTCTTCCTTGCCAATATCAGGATCAATTTCTTCACCGTCAATTGCAAGATTATCATAACTATGCTTGTAATACATTTTAACGTATGAGCTCAACTCTTTCAAAAATCTCATTTACTCCTATAGAAATTTATAAAACATAGATACAACTTTATATCCTTTATCTTTCGATACTCCTTTCAGTACTAACATAATAAGTTTTTTAATACCAATATCCTTCTTCCTTTTGATCTTGTTCCTAATATATTTGTTGCTGTCATTTCTTTCTAATACTCCACCATAATGAAATTTAAAATTTACCATCTGCATTTCAAAGAATTTTATTATTAATTTCCAAAAAAATTTATTAAAGTGTAACAAATCAAAACTGCAAACACCTTGTCAAACCAAAACCATAACATGCTCTTTCTAAAGATTTCATTGCCACAACTTATTTATAAAACAAGTCCTCAATATATGAAGCTAAAAGAAAAATAGATAGAAATAGTAACATTGAAGAACGAAGACAACCACCTACTTAGCTCATTACTCAGTTAATGTCAAGAATTTTTCTTGAACTTATATAAAAAAAATATAAGTTATAGAATTTAAAATGCTAGAATTTGAAATAGAGAAAAACTACATGTTTTAGCATATTGCCAACATTCTATTCAACTTATATAGAATGAGAAAAATAGATAACAATATAGGTATAGGTAGGGGGTGACTGGGTGGCTATTTTGAAGAATGAAAAATAATAGGATAAAAATAGAGAAAAACTATCAATTCCTAAAAGGATCAATATTGAGACTAAAAAATTTTCAGCCACTATAAAATAAAATTAGAATTCAAATTCCTAGACGAATATGATTTGCCCAATTATAATATGTAATTTAGTAGATAAGTAGTTGAAATTCTTGTAATCTCAACTCTTTAATTCACCTACTACAGTAACATCAAACTCGGAAGAGAAAACAAGCATGATCTCCCCTAGGTAACAAGAATGAAGCAACATAAGATGTTCTTCATCAATAAAACACGCATGTAATATGAAAATGGTCATTCCTGTAATTTATCTCATTAATTTGTAGATTCTCGGTTACTCCCATAATTATTTCATTAATCTTGTAATTTATCTCATCACTCTCCATACCCAACAACAATAACATCTTACACAAAATTTCCCAACAATGAAATGAACTCCAAATATCGACAGTACCCTTCAACCACATCTTTCCCTCTTCATCTAAACTTTTCACATATAGCATAACCTAATATCGAGATTTGGCTAGCATGTTAGCTTCAATATCGAAGATAGAGCCCCCATATTAACAATGACCTTCTTCACCTTGGAGTGATTTAACTCTACTTTAGAAATCTCACATTCGAGTGTTTCAGTTAAATAATATAGTTTAATAAATTATCAGTTCATATTCCAGATATTGCGGCAGCAACCTCATTTTCCTATTCTTATTTATTTATGTTCCATTAGTGTCTTTTTTTACATTTTGGACATTCAAAAGCATATCTAAATCACAAAAAAGGATGTTGAAGAATTTGATAAAGTATTTTAAAAGTGAAAAGATATCTCACGTACCAAACAATTATTTTAATCTATGGTATATAATGGACGAATCAGCAATTATTTAACTATTGAAAACATGAATCAAAATTTTTTTTTTCTACTATTGATTCCTCTTCGGGCTAAGTTCCTAACCTTCTATCAAACTGACTGGGATGACTCGGCAACCATTATGGAAGGGAGCTCGTAAGTTTGAGCAGAAAACCAACAAAAATGGAAAACAAAGTAAAAAATGGATAAAGGAAGTAAATCTCCAATTCACCTACGATGCAAGAGCTAAAGAGGATCCTTCTGGAGATCCTTGAGCTCTTTCAAGATTAGCTTTGAAGCTTTCATCGATGCAAGAAAAAAACACGAGAGGACAAACCCAAGAAAGTCGTATAATAAGATGGAAGCAACATTGTTGTATCGCAGCGTAAAAACAAATTGGGAAATTAGGTTTGATTTTAATTTAGCTTATTATTAAACAAATAGGTTAAAAAAAAGACATCTATCAGCTACATGACGTATCAAAAAATGTGAAATGTTTAACCCCCTTTAATAAGAAATTTAATATCTGACTAGTTTTGCAAAAATTAATAGTTAAGATATTTTAATCCTAATTATATATATATATATATATATAGACTTCCAAGAATTTTATTTCCTGTGTGGTCTTTCGTGAGAAGTAAACAATTGTAGCATGTGGCCGAAACCTTGGAACTATGATGTCTTTGGTTGTGGAAAGGACCACCTAAGAATCAGCTTTGGTCTGACCTTGCAACCAGTCTCTAGAGGCCAGAGTAACTACAGTTGAAGACCTAAGAATAAACATTCATGTTATTTCCATTTGATGTCATATAATGCCTAAGTATCTGATGTAGAATGATTTAAAACATCGAAAGCATAATTGTTAACTTAGGCGCATTCCCTTTTCAAGATATAGTCCACAGCTTCTTCTACCGTGTTAACAACCTGCAAAAGCAGTAAAGGGCACAGTTAAGTAGAATTTGTGCATACTTCAACTTCCTTTGTTCTTTGCCATGAAAGTTCATTAAACATAGTAAACATAGATGAAGATTTAGAACCATAGGAATACAAAATATGAGCCTATGCAGCTAACAAATACCATTAAAATATGGGGAATAACCTACTTATGTTGTCAAATGTCAGTTGGATTTTATCTCAAAGATTGATAATCAATGGAATTGAATGAAATGATCTATGACATCTCCTAATTCACAAAGTTTAATCCTGGTGCAATTGGGGAAAAATTTGAGCGAAGTAAATGTAATGAGCAAAGGAATTAATTTGGAAGGTACCAACTCATAAACTTGCATCAACACTTCTAACAGTTTTGAGGTACATACCAAATCTGCCGGAAAGTTGGTGTCATTTTCTGTTCCCTTGAAAACACCTGTCCTGGTCAAAATAGAAAACCAGGGATCTCCTGCCTGATAATCAGCAGAAAAAAAAAAAAGGAAACAACGTATAAACAGCTTAGTGATCTCTGGTCCATCTTTGGTTATCAGTTGATGTGACCATCATCCAAGTAAATCATCCCAGACAGACAAACCTGTCTTGCACCTCTGATATCAACTGAAGGATTGTCTCCTATCATGTACACTGTTCTGAAATGATCATCAATGAGATTCGAATCACGTAAAAGCTGAGTTCCACAATGAGCAGAGACAAGCTGTTGTAGGACAGCTTCGGCATTTTTGAATACAAATGGATTTGGCTTCCCAAATGAGGTGTACTGTAGAGCATTGGGGTGAATACTGCACATTCAAAAGATTTTTTAGGATTACATTACAACAGAAATTGAACAAGTAAAGAAGAGCCTAAAGCTAAAGAATGGTAAAATGTTATAAGGTAAACAAATATAGGCTGCATCAGCATATTCTCAGTTTCTTGCAAATTCATCCTATCTACAGGGCTCATTCCTTCAACATGAACCTCTGTCTCAATCTAAGAGTAAAAGTCATTAATGCCCCAACTTAGATAATAACAAAAGAAATCTCATAAGTAGTAGTGGAAAAGCTAATACAGTTGCAAAATTTTAACTTCCCCAACAAATTTATGCGTATCACAGGGTCTTACCTATTAAAAATTGATTCTAAAGCGATTCTGAAAGCTCCCATACCAAGACGCTCTGAAGGAAATGTAGCCTACCTTTAGTAGTTACTCATCAGTATATTTGTGAGTAAGAACTATCATAAATACTCATAGTCAAGTATTGATCACTAGAGTAATAATATCAACCTGGTATGCAAGGTCATCATTTGCAAAATATAGGTGGGGCTGGTGTCCAATTTCTCTTCCAGGAAGGCCTCCAGTTCGTAAAATGTCAAACAGGACCTAACACCAAACCACCATTAATCAAGTTGTATTTCTAGCTTTGAGCATTTAACGAATACAAAGTATCAGAATTTTAACAAGAAACGGAAAGCATATGGATACAAGAGGTATCAACCGAGCAACTCTTAGCATTTGTCAAATGTTCATAGTAGGTCCTTAACTCAGAAATGTTGGAGTGATGATATTTAACTTACCAAATAGCAGAAATGAAGAGATAAACAAGCCCTTCTTTCACATGCATGCAAATAAAAGGCTACAAACAAGGAATCAGTGAAAAGCCAAAGATTTAACAAAACCTGAATGTCTCTGCTCCAGTCAACAGAATCACTGACAATAAATGCTGCTTTTACTTTCTGCCGGTAAATAGCATGTTTTGATGGCATATTCTCTGTACTGCTCTTTTTAGTAGTAGTTGTCCACATCTTATATTGTGCAAGCGGATCAATACCATCAAAGCAAGATGCATAGTCATCCATAGAAAGAACGTTTCTGCATGTATACATGTAAAAACCAGTCAAGAGCACAAATTCTGGGCACACCCCCGAGTTTCTGTTATGGAAATTTCTGAAATTTTAAAATAAGATGGGCCAAAAGTTTACTTAAACCCGTATTCAGACAGTACAGCAGCAGGTTCTCCTTTTCCAACAGCAACAACGAGGTCATTCTGAAATCTGCTTAATCAAGACTTTTTTTAATGAAAAAAAAAGACTCAAACATCAAATTATCGAAAACTAGAAAAGAGTTCTTCACACAATATTCAAGCTATTCTATTTCGACCAGTTTTTCATGGCTAATAGTGGTTGTATTTAAACTTCTAAATATTTCTTGATGTAGAGCATTTTGTATTAGTGATGCCTAATCTGGGGCAAAATCCTTCAATGGGGTAACCTATATATCTTAAGTAATTCACACAGAAAAGCTTAGAAAGCAATTCTAAATAGAATGAGACCGAACTAGGTAAAGGTTTGACAACTTGATTATTCAAAAGTTGGAACTGTGCACTTTCTATTATGTGATGGACATCCTAATCACTATCATAATGCATAACAAGCCATCAAATATGTTGTCTTAGCATTTTGAGTCCTTAAATTATTAATAACATTTTGACCAAAGAAAGCTTAAACATGAATTCAATAGGCCAAACGGGCATATGTCTAACACTTACAAATATCAGGTAATCCAGAGAATACTGCTATGCAAACATGTAAAATATACATTCTAGAATCTACTTTTAAGGACCTACATGTTTCTACTGCTTATGCAAACAAGTATATTAGTACGTTGTCACTGCATTTATTCTTTCCTTTACTTCTACAATCTTATAACCATATGGCAGAGATGATATGTTTGTCATAGAAAATATCAATAATTCTACTTAACACGAAAGCTATACGTCTTTCAACACTCAGTAATTTGACTATTCAGAATACAAACCGATGGGCCAGCTGTTTAAAAGGAGTATGACCCTGCACAACCTGCAGCATTATCAAGATAGACCGAGTATTGCTTCCATCATTTTAAAAGCTACCACATAAAAGAAGTGGAGATAAATCTGAAATCCCATATATCATCCCAAAAAGTACCTGCAAAGGTGAAATGTTGAGACCCAGAAGTTTACTCAACTCTGAAGCTCTTCTTGATTCAGGAAAACCACCACCTATTAAGAACCACCACATAGTTAAAAAAAATTAACTTCAAAGCTGAACCAAATGACACCAAAACAAGTAGAAGAAACTACATGGAAGTTAAAAAAAAAAGAATCACCATTTGTCAAAAAAACAAAAGGAATCTCCAAAGCACCTGCGCAAGGAAATTGAAAACGCATTACGTCCATCACTCAACTACTACTACACCTATAAAGTATCCTCAAACATGCCAAAACTAAATTCTTGATTTCTACCTTTTACCAACATATTACATACAGTTCTCATCACACGTAAACTAAATAAGAGCAAGTGTTGGTCACATGATAATGGGTTATTATTATTGTACCGGAGCGGTTGTACAAGCGCCTGAGAGCTTGTGGAGAGCCGCCGATGGGACTTTCTCCCCGAAGAATTACTCCGTCGATGTCGAAGGCGATGCCAAAACTAGGCCTGTTAGATATTTTTAAAATAAAAAATTCAATACCAAAATGAAATTAAAAAAAAAAGGATTGCAGGTGGTGGGAATGGGTACCGATCGGATTGGGAGGGAAGTTGGGAGAAGAATCGAGAAAGTGAGTTGAGAACAGATGATAAAGATCGCTGCTTCTGGACAGCTTTTGCGACTCCAACTGCAAGTCTCATTTCTTCTAGTTCTCACTCCCTCTCTTTTTTACAGGAAATGAAGCCGGCCACACTTATCTGCTAGTTATGCATGTAAATTCCAACGCTACTCATTTTTTTCAATAAGTCTTTGTTTTATATTTCAAGGGAAATTATTATTTTAGTTGAGATTTAAGTCAGCAATTGTTTTAGTATTACAAGTTTACAACTTGTCTGTAATTATCAAGAAAATACGAAGCAAAATCTAAAATAATAGTTCCAACGTTTAAGTCACTCAAAATTAGATATAGGTAAAACAAGTTCTTTCATATTTTATAAATTATTCGATGAGTTATTAATTTAAATTTGAATCAAATAATATATTTAATATAATTAGTAATTTATATATCTTAAAATATTTTTATTCTTAATGAATTATTTTGAAAAAATTTAGGTAAATATTTAATTTTTTTACTTAAACTTCTTTTTTATATTATAAAATAAATAAATTCATTTATTACAAACTAATGTTATGAATACCGTATTAATACCATTATTGAATTTGTTTTGGCATATATCGGTTAAAAATGAGTATCATTTTCAATAATTTTTAAAACATAAATTAATTCCTGAATTTTTAAAATTACAAATATTCCCTCAGTATATTATATAATTTATAATTTTAAATATTCATCTCTTCAAAAATCATAATAATAGAATTTTAAAATAACAACAATTTGTTTATTTATAGTGATATTACTTTTAATATATTTTCAATATAAACAATAACTATAATTAATATAAAAACGATCGTTTAATCATTATACAAATATAAAACTAATGATAAATCAAAATACTTAAAATGTTACAATGTTGTCATATGATAAAAATAATTACATCAAAACATCAAATATAAAAAATAATAAAGTTTTATGACTCCGTAAGTATCACAAATAGAGTTCATATCAAGGAATACAATCAATTAGAAGCGAAATCTAAAAAAAATATTTATAATTAAAAGTTTTATATCCATATTACATATATATAATTTATCATATGTACCAAATACAAGTTAAATTAAAAGAAAAGAAAAAAAATAAAAAACCTGAAACTTTATTCAATTGAATATTCACTCAAATCTTATTGACCTCAATTCTCATTTGGTATAAACTTTTTATCATTAAAAGGAGTCTCGTTGTCACTATTGTTCAAATTCAATGCATTAAATGACATGTCAATACTTTCCTATCAAAGATTATTTTCCAAGTCACTTTCATTTATCAAATTCAGTTCCTTAGAAACTCAACTGTTAAAAAAATGATATCATTAAGGCAAATTGGATTTACAAAACTACTTATTCTATTAAGAATCCTAATAAACAAATAAAATTAAATATAAAAAAGATCAAGTCGTTCAATATTTTGTGTTCTAGTTTATTCCTTGTCTTGGAATAGATGAATTCAAATGTATCCTAATACTTTTCACATCATGTTGCACTCACACGTTAACTTATGATTCAAATTGCAAGCATTTGCAATTCTAGAACACCATTTTCGAATTAGTCCTACCAAACAATTGTAAGATAAAAAAAAGTAATCTTACAAACAAAATAAAGTGATGATTGATTTCCAATAGGTAACAAAAGTGAAAAAATATATACATGGATTCAGTTTGTCTCTTTGACGAATTACAATGAACATCTCAAAATCACTAAAAACATCCTTATAAACTTCCATTTATGTGCTTAGGAGATCTCACATCATCTCATGGCAACAATTGTTGTAATAGTTCATAACATTTCCTTATTAACTTTAACTTTCTTTGTAAAAACTAGTCTAAAATAGAAATTAGGATTCAAAAGTAACCTAAATGCAAATAATGGAGAGTAAAGTTTTTTTCCCCATCTTTTACTAATGACTATAAGATAAGGTGTGTACAATACTTGATTGCTTCCTTCGTCCTCTCCATGACATTATAACAATAACGTATTGTTGTCTTTTTGTCATTATCAGTCAGACGAAGTAATCTTATAAAATGCTCACAAACTCAGATGATAAATTGACATTAGGACCAAAGTTCATGATTTTCAAGTATAATTCTAGAAACCTCCAACCTAGCATTAGATTTGGCATGTTGAGATACAACTCACTTATCATTTGTAAACATTATTCTCAACTCCTTGTTCGTTAGAATAAAACACTAAAGTGATAAGAAGTTAGTCACAAATCTTGTAATAGTAGAATGACACAAATTGATACCATTAATGAAACCCTTTCTTATCAAATTCAAGACCTATGAATTGAAAATCTCAAATAGTATAGTTTCACACAAATTATGATTCAGTGGCAACAACTATAAGTTTTCTTGCATATATTTATGGGGCCCTCACCCAGCTTAATACTTTCACTAATGACAATAGTTTTATATAAGAATTTATTGATCCGACTCACTCAACCTTTGACATTATCCCTCGTCCTTATAACTCATGAAAGTAAATCACTTCCAATAACATGACCGACTCATGCTAATCTCAACATAGGATTTTCTCAATAACATTTATGAATAAAGATAAGAAATAAAACAACTCAAGTGATTAAAACGTTACAAACATTTTCTTTACTAACAAGACAAACGTTTCTTCACCAAAACGTTACAAACGTTGGAGTTGCAAAATCCACAAAGGCTGTTGGAGTTTTTTGCTCATCATAACCACATCTGTAACGACTCAACACATACCCTAGAAGTATTATAGCATGTCTATGGTGTATTAAGAAGTGAACATAATGAATTAAGCACATCTAAGTATAATAAGAGACATAATGACTATTAATTTAAAAGACATAGGCAAACGGATAATTTGTTCGCTTTGACATAGACATACATACTTAAACATGAAATATGCATGGAAATTTTTGATAGATTTTCTTGGATTTATGAATGTGATGTGGGGAGAATTGATAAAAGAAGTATTCCATAAGTAAATGGGATGTTTTTGGTTAAATTGGATGTACTTTTGGTTTGCTCTTGTATGATAAGACCGAAGTCAATTAATTTGGGATGTGTAGCTTGCTGAATGGATAGGTTTCACTGAATAGATTACTGTAATTTTGCTATATCTTGGCTTGTAGACCTCTAAATTGGATTATTTCAATTGCAGATTGAATTAGAGACATAGGTATAAAATTTTTATGAAGGAGTTGAAATCTGATTCTGCCTCTAAAAGTTTTGAATTTTGTTTTGAAGTTGAGTTATGGTTGTTGCCCTTATTTTTGAATAACTTGTAATGTTTTGGGTATAACTCCCAGAATAATTATCCCAATTGTATGAAATTTATTACATTAGAAAATTAAAACATAGGGGAGTGAAATTAATTTGTAGGCCAATGTGGGAAGTAAAGGAAGAAGAAGGACCAATATGTAATTTTTCTAAAGTTAACACATGAACTAATTAGATTAAGGCATGTGTGACCAATAATAATAAAACATATATGTCTAATATAATTGTAACACATGGTCTAATAGAATTATAACACATAGTCTAATATAATTTTAACACATGGTCTAATATAATTGTAACATGTGATCCAATGGGAGTGTATAGGATTGAAATATGTGTCTAAGACCAAAAAATTCATAAAAAGTCATACAGAGAGGGAAGATGGTTGAAACTTGGATGGCTTAACTTCAGATTTTTCTCCTCTCCATTTCACCTTCTTCATCTCATCATTTTTCACTTGGTGAGTCAAGTAAAGTCAAAGAGAAAGAGAAGGAAAGGCAATTCAAGACCTACTTTGTCAATTTTGAGGTTTGGGACTTCACTTAGTTGATTTATGTATTTGTGTATGATTGAATGGATATAAAGATTCATTTGGATGTTTAATTGTTGCTCGGATGTTGCTTTGGTGTTATTTTGGTGTTTCTTTGCACGAACTTGGTTGTACATGACAAGAGAGTATTGTGTAATGGAATTCTATCTAGGGTTTGTTTGAGTTAGTCATATTGTTTGAGTCATAAATCAGCCTACAAACCTCCAAATTGTGTGATTTTATTTGTATATGAAACTTAAGACATAGCGACAAATATCTCCAGAAGAGACTCTAATTCTAGTTTTGTGACCTTGGAAATTGAGATTAAAAAAGGTGACCTGGTGTTGCCCTTGTTTTAGAGTAGCTTGTGATATTTTGCCTATATCTAATGATTTAGAAGTCTAAATTGTCTTATTGTTAGTGCTATAAAAACTATAGACATGGACGAAAAAGTTTCTAGAAGACGTAGAAACCCAATTCTGACCTTTTCTATATGCATATTAATGAACAAATAGTGGTATGAATGGAGAGAGTGTCTATCACGACCTTGACATTGTTTTAATTTCCGATTTCTATTGCATCTTATTCGAACCTTTATGAATGTATGAAAATTTTCAAATGCCTAGAAATAAATGAAATAGGACTTACCATATGTGAATTGGGTGATTGAACATTGTAATTTAAGATTGAGCATAATGCATTCCAAAGAAAACTTACATGTACCTAAATGATTTGTTTGCGTATGTATTACTTATATATGTATAGCATGATTATACAAGTATGATTTTGACACCCTTCTAATGGTGATTAGTTATGACTTGCAAATATAAACACAGATATAGATTTTATGAATTGAAGTGTATATCATATGATTTGTTAATATATGAACTGTGAAATTTGCAAATGGTTAAAGGAAATGTTATAGTGCCTACTCTATTGTCTTGGTTGTGGATAGATAGGCATGCTTATAGGGTTATAGTGTAGCTACTACAGTTTGACATCACCAATGTCCACAGTTTGATATCTTTGGGTATTCACAGTTTGATACCTTTGGGCATCCACAGCATCCGTTATCCACATCCATAGAAAATATGTAGGCTTAATACAGAAAGGAAACTTAACATTCATAAATAAAAAATACAGTATGACAACATGAATAATTGGTATTGATGAGCATTTGTATTGGTTATAATGATGAATTGTAATGATATGCAATTATATTGATAATTTGTATCAATGAGTATTGAATATCAATATTTGGCTTATAAATGTGCATTTTCGATATATGGATAATATGTTGAAACATATTTGCATCATGTAATTTGTTTAAGTATGCCATTACATGAACATTAAATATCAATAATTGGTTCATGAATGTGAATTTATGGTATATGAGTTATGATATTTCTGAATGTGTGTTCTTAGTAGATGACTGTTATGAGTGGTCATCCAAACTAAGCGTTTTCTCCACTAAGCTTTCAAACTTAGCACAAGTATTAATCCGTGTAGTTCTAAGTCATAGGAGTAAGGTACAAGGAACATCTGCAGGGACCAAGGCCAATAGATAGAAGAAAATATACTTTTGGAATGTGTTTTTAGTTATAAATGTTTTCAAATGTAATGAAGAAAGGAAATTGCATGTTTTCTTTTGGATTACCATGTAAATGTAAAGATGTATTACTACTGTTAAATGATAATGTTAAGCAATGGGGGTTTTGTAATATGTATATGTATAACATTGAATAGAATTGTTTACCTTCAATATGTGTACAAGAATTTGGTTGCTATATGTGTGGATGGTTGTTGGTTCCGTGTAGGGGGTGTTACATCATCGACTAATAACAGTTTAACAAAAATCACACAAATATTAGAGAAAACTAGTTGTCCAATTATGCATACTCAACAATGAAAAACAATCCAACAATGGTCGCTCAAAACTAGAGAAAACGTAGTGCAACAGCAATCCAGCTGCAAAATAGTCAATCAGTTCTCCAATAATTCAACTGACTTAGATAACTATTATCACCAAAACATGCTATCAATTAAATCCCATCTTAATTTTAGTTTTAAACTTAATCAACCTTATCTTGAAAGAGTCCCACATAAGATAGAATACAAAATTCCAAGTATGTCCAACTAAATCCAATTTCAAATAATGCCCAAAATTAAATAATAAGATATCATAATATATATCTTAACAATCTCTCCCTCTTTGACATTAATTTTCAGAAACTCCTCCTTTAGAAGGTAATTGGATGCATAACATCGAGGTCACAAAACACATTGGAACTCCCCCTTAATCAAACATTGAGATCCAAAAAAATTCCATCAAGTTCACACAAACAAATATCCAAATACACAAATGTCTAAAGTTAACAAAAACAACCAACAAAGCATCCAAACAAATTTTCTTAAAACATGTTTCCCAAACCATAGTTCTCCCCTTTGGGACAAAAAATGTCAAAAAGCATAATTATGAATCAGTTGAGAAATGAAGAACCTGCTGTTTTAGTTGACGGAGTGCATCTAACCCTACTTGAAAATGCCCTTAATTTGATTAAATTCATTACACAGAGTAACATGTGGATTGATAGATGAAGTAGTCGAAGCATCAGAAGGCCCAAAAGAGGAATAAGTCAAATCCACCACCTGAGCTTGCTTATTCACATTCAAGATTTGAGGTGAAATATTCATCAGTGTCACAGGCTCAAGACCACTTGAAGTCAACTGAGGAACATTATTGGCATATAAAAATTGTGTAATCAAGAACAAAAGTATAGCAAAGAGTGAGATTTAGTACAAATCGCAAGCATTGCTTTAATTATGATTCTTCACAAATTAAAATTCTCCCTAGTACCAATGGCATAAACTAACTTAGCCTATGTCAGATAAATAGAAACCACATACGTACGAGGCAACCAATTTGCCAACACCAACTTATAGATCACAAAGTATTTTTGCGTCAACACAAATGCATGCAAAGGAGAGGAAGATGACCATACTATTAATTTACCCCCGATTAACACAATTGCCTCATATCATTAGTCACAGTCCAATCATCATCATATACTTAGTCACCGAGTAGATTATCAAACCCAAAAATAAATTCAACCTATCTGGATCAAATTGAACCAATTTACCCCTCATATACACCAATTTATAACTCAAGGTAGAATCAGTCAAGATATCTTTATCTAGATTACAATAGAATTCTTTCACTAATTTAAAGTCATAATGTTATGACAATAATGTAGCATTCAATAAATTTCTTTCAATCAACATTATATCTAAATGAAATTGTTGAAATTCATCCAAATTTATGGGATAATCAAGAACTAACCCGACGTTTGCAATGAAATTCCATTTTTGTGCTACAGCGAAAGTGTAAAATGTATACGACATAGCATTATCAACTGACATTTTGATTTGAGAGTACCTACGAGTATGTCAGACTAATTTTCAAGCCAATTGTTTGGTCAATTTTTGAGGAACAAAGTGAGTGGCAATAGGTGGTGACTCAACTGTAGAGACATGAACAAAAGTCTCAATCAAAGCTTCTTCAAAATCAAGATTAGAGTCCTCTACCATGGAATACAACATAAGCAAAGCATCATGTATTGATGGTTGGTCCTGAACAGAGGAGGGGTCAGGGATGTCAATAGGCACCTTTAATAAAGGTCCAACAATAGTAATTATTCTCCCGCACGTTGGGTGTTGTTAGAGACAAAATGTTGAGTAGGGCCGACAGTGGAGGGAATGGAGGCAGCTAGTGACTTCTCCTCAGCAGAAGATGAAACTTGACATTTAAGCTTGTTCAGTTTAGCTAGAAATAGAAGAAGACCTAGTGAAGATAAAGTTGGTGACATTGGTGGAGAGAAATCCTAGAGAGAGAGCCAAAAAAAAGACAATGTATTGAGAGACCCAAAAGACACGTGAATGAGAAAGTCAAACAAAGTGAAAAGGAAATTTTCAAACAAATGCGAAAAAAGGAGGGAAAGGGGGAGGGATGGGGTGGTAACAAACCAAAAAATGAAAGATAAAATTAGGGATTTTGTCTTTTTAATTTCCCACCTTTTTAAAAATGAAATTGAAGGACAGTTCTAGTACATTAGAACCGTAAAACACAAAATCCTAAAGCCTCTCGAAGAAATTAGAACTTGATTGAATCAAGAGGTTTCGTAAAAATGTCTGCTAGTTGCTTTTCATTTGTCACATATGAAAGAATAACAACTTTAGTTTCTACAAGCTCTCAAATAAAATGATACTGCAAGTCAATGTGGTTTATTCTAGAATGTTGAACTAGGGTTTTCAAGATATCTATTGCACTCTTTTTATCACACAAGATCGTCAACACATCTTGATCCATTCCATAATCCTCTAACATTTGTTTCGTCCAAAGAAGTTGTGAGCAATAACTACTTGCGAAAATATGTTCTGCTTTTGCGGTTAGCAATGAGATTGAATTTTGCTTCTTATTGTACCACAAAATCAGATTGTTACTCTAGAAGAAACAACCCTCTAAAGTGCTTTTTCGATTGTCTAAGTTTCCAACTTAATCCGCTTCACTATACCCAACTAAATAGGAAGTGGAGTTACATGAATACCAAATCCCAAATTCAAATGTACCACTAATATACCTGATAATCCTCTTTACTGTTGTTAAGTGTGTCTCTTTAGGGTTAGCTTGATTGTGAGCACATACTTCAACGTTATAGCAAATACCCAATCTACTTACATTTAAATACAGTAGACTACCAATAATACTTCTGTATAAGCTTACATCAACACTTTTTCCATTTCCATCTTTGTTTAACTTAGTAGATACACTTATAGAAGTTCTAATATGCCGAGCATTCTTAAGTCCAAAATTCTTCACTATATTCTTTGCATATTTAGTTTGCGATACAAAAATACCATCCTTCACTTGTTTAATTTGCAAACCCAAAAATAAATTCAACTCGCCTATCATGCTCATCTCAAATTCATGCATCATTAACTCCACAATTTTGTCTACCATCTTTGGATGAGTGGAACCAAACACAATATCATCAACATAAAGCTGTGTAATCTTCAAATGAGATCTGAATTCTCTAAAAAATAAGCTCTTGTCAACACTACCTCATTCATAACCTTGCTTGTTGAGATACTTAGTTAGCTTTTCATATTAAGCTCTTGGAGCTTGTTTGAGACCGTATAGAGCCTTCTTAAACTTGAAAACGTGATCAACATGAATTGAATCAACAAAACCTTTTGGCTGCTCAACATATACCCCTTTTTGTATAAACCCATTAAAAAATGGACTTTTCACAACTATTTGATAGAGCTTGAATCCTTTTACAAAAGCTATACCCAAAAGTAATCTAATCGACTCAAGCCTTGTCACTGATGCAAAAGTTTCATCAAAATCTATTCCTTCAATTTGAGAATAACCTTAAGCCACTAATCTTTCTTTATCTTTAGTCACATTTCCTTTTTCATTAGTTTTAATACAAAACACTCATTTTGTTTCGATCACATTCACATCAAATGGTCTCAACACCAATTCCCACATTTTATTATGACCAAATTGAGTCAATTCTTCTTACATAACTGCTATCCAGAACTCATCTTGTAAGACTTCTTTAACATTTTTAGGCTTGAATGAAGATGTGTAACATAAAATTCCCGCGAGTTCTCGATAATCTACTCTTTTTTTCCTTGTTTTTCTTCTCTCACTGACTTCTGCAATTATGTTCTCAACCAAATGACTTCTTTTGATCCGTGAAGGAAGATCCCTGTTTAAATCATTTTTTCTCGAGTTTTGATTATTCAAAGGAATTATTTCTGCATCAAGTGTTTTAGTAGTTTCATCATCCAAAGCAACTGACAACACCTCTGTTTGGACATTTTCTTCATCAACAGCAACTAATTGTAAATTTGAGCAGTATTTAGTTCTTGTCTCATTACATGTTTGAGCTGGTTTGCAAGGTTAGTTTTGCAAGTTCTCTTCTACCACTTTATCGTTTAATTGAGACATACGATCTATGAAAACATTTATGGATTCCATCACTTTCTTAGTTCTTTGGATGAACACTTTGTATGTTTTACTATGGATTGAATATCCAAGAAAGATCCCTTCATCACTCTTGCTTTCAAATTTTCCAAGTTGTTCCGGATCTTTAAGAATGTAGTACTTACTGCTAAAAATATGAAAGTAGCTTATATCTGGTTTCTTTCCCTTCCAAAGTTCATAAGATATCTTGTTCAAGATACTTCTGAGATGAACTCTGTTACATATGTAGCATGCTATGTGCACTACTTCAGCTAAAAATTGTATTTGCGTTTTCCTTCCATTCAATACAGATCTGGCCATTTCTTGTAGGGTATGATTCTTCCTCTCCGTAACCCCCTTTTGTTATGGAGTTTTGGGTGCTAAAAATTCTTGTATGATACAATGTTTATCACAGAAATAATTGAAGTTAACATTCTCAAATTCTCTTCCATAATCTGATCGTATTCTTAACACTGTCATAATTTTTAGATTAATGACCTTCACACATAGGCTTCTAAAATCCTTAAGCACATTTGATTTTTATTTCAAGAAGGATAACCAAGTGTATATAGAATAATCATCAACGCAAGTTAAAAAATATCTCATTCCACTAATGCTAGCATATTTTGTTGGACCAACCAAGTCCATACGAATTAATTCCAATATGCGTGAGGATGTAACGTGTCTAGCCTTTTCATATGGCACTCTTATCTTTTACCTATTTGACAAGCACTACACACCGCCTTATCCTCTTTGTTCATTGTGGACAAACCTCTCACAGCTTCAAATTTCTTTAACTTGCTAATAAGTGAATAGTTGATGTGGCCAAGCTTTTGATGTCATATATTTATATTGTCATCACATGAGGCTGATTTACAAGAAGTAGTGACCTGTAACATATAACAGTTATCCACTGATGGCAAGAAGTAGTGACTTGTAACATATAACAATTATCCACTGATCGTCTGCCACTCATAAGGCATTCTATTTATTCGATTAACACCCTGCAATCATCACTTGTAAATTTAACCAATAATCCATCATCACAAAGCTAACTTATATTTACTAAATTTGGCTTTAACCTATCAACATGAAGAACATTCTTGAAGTCTGGAAGCTCATCCATGCAAAGTGTCCCTCTTCCAATGATTGAAGACTTCTTTTCATCACTGAAAGTCACATGCCTATCCACTCAACTTTGATAATAGATCAAGTAGCTCCTTTCTCCTGTCATATGATGTGAACATTCATTGTCAAAATACCAACCGTTATGTGAAGTAACCTTTATAGATTCGAACCCAAGTGTACTTTGGTATCATAGGCTACTACTGGAAATTTAATGAAGAGTGTATTTTGAGCCCTTTGGAATATTCTTTGTAATAACTTGTAGCATTTCAGCCTTATATGCTCGATAACCACACAAAAGTGACATGTAGGTATGAACCTCAATTCTTCCTTAAGGTTTGACATTGCGTGTCGAGTGCCTTGCAAAATTTACCTAACTTTGCACACTAAAATTTATAGTTAGGGTGAGTCGGGATTGAATCCACATGAAATGTTTGGTTAATTTTTGTAACGAAATTAATTAATGCAAGGAAAATATAAAAAGGGGGGGTTTGAATTTTTAGCAATTTAGAAAATAAAATAAAAGTAAACTATCAAAAACAAATAAAAATAAGCGATAAAATGATTAAACTATCGAATATACGTAAGATTCAGTTTTAGGTTTAATCTCAGCCTAAACACGATCAAACATATTTCATCATCATAATGTCTTTACAACTCTTTTTGAACTATTGATCTGAGACTAATAGAATTCTCTCCTAATCTCGATTTTCCTTTAAGCTTTGTTTAATCAAGATATGATTATTAATTAAAACTAACTACTGAATAACCTAGGATACAATCTTTAGATTTAATTTGGCAGTTACATTACGATGTGAAAAATGATCAATAGAAGTAGTAACTTCACACATTCAGGTTATCTAATCTAAGTTATGTTGTTCCTAATGATATGGGATCAGTAGATGCTACTTATAAACATCAAAAGTCATGGTTATGAATTACATTTAATGTTTTTGTAATAGGTTCGAAATAGAACAATCAAAATAATGTATTAAGTTCATTCATCCCAAAACCTGATCAAATCAACACCAACAATACAACAATCTGAAAAGAAATTACAACCTTAAAATGATAAAATAGCTTAACTGTGACTTAGCATCGGTATTCTCGTTGAACTAACATCAGGAAGCTAGTCTTCTATCTCTATTTTTATGCTTCAAGCATCAATCCTCATCTCCATAGTTGTGTCGGTAGTGAAAAATAAAGAAAGAACCTAACGCCTCCACCCTCAGTTCTCCGCTCCTCTCTCTCTTTTTTGATTTAATTTTTGATCCACCTCTGCTGTACACCCTACTCGTTATTGTTCGTTTTAGTTAAAATGCTACTGTACTGAATATTGAACGTTTGCGTTTCGTAGACGTTGTTTCTTTTACTTTTTGTAGACGCTATGCACAACTTTTACGTTTCATTGACATTGTTCCTTGTGCTACGTGTTTTGTTCCTTATGTTTCCACCTGTTGATGCTTTTTGTTTCCAACTTGTTGTCGTTTCATGCCTTTGCTTCCAACCTTTAATTTCATATTAGGCTATGCAAAAATATTCAATTTCGATGCACAGTAGCCGTGAGCTATATTGCTTCGTCATTTTAATTTTCTTGTTTTTACTTGCTCCAATATTTATCATTTTTGTTCCACGAAGACAAGTGAATATGGAAATTGAAAAGATGGCTTCAATGAACATACTTTCAGGTCACTTTAGCTCCTTTATTTCCAAAATGTACCTAAAATCAAATATGAGCTAAAGTGAGTATCCTAAGCATTTCTAAGGCATTAATCACTAAGTGTAGTATATCAAATGAATCAACATTTAAGCATATATCAAGTGCCCCATGTTTAAATTTTGACCATCCTTGGGCAAATCGTCAAAATCAAAATCAAAATCACGAACCAAAACTTTTACTCATTTTTCACATTTCTTAAGAATAGATAATCATAAGTAAAGATGATTGACTTTCAAAACCTATAGCAAAAGTTCAACATTCAAAGCTTCTACTCATGATCAATCAATATTCACCACCCTTAGAAACTGAGTAATCTAGAGCTAGACTTGGACAAAAAGTGTTTAAACAAGATATTTCCATGGGTACAGTCAAACATCATTCACGATCATAACAATCCGTAACTTTATATATGAGTTCATTTCTCCACCACTAAAAGTCACATGCATAATCATGAATCAAAGGACTTTTCGAGAGTTGTAATTTGGGTAAGGGTAAGGTGAGATGTAATTTAGTTAATGTAGCATAAAAGCCATTAAACTAGTGAAGCAAAAGTAATACTCAATGAAATATCAAGTGCACAAGTTAACATCTATTCAAAACTGGGTACCGTCAACTTTGAAGAATGCAACAATTATGTTTCACAACTCAATTCAACTCTCACACCTTAATCCACATAAACATAACACAAAATCTGCTCCATCTAAAACCACATCCACTTTATATGCAATATATTCAAACACCCAATCAATACAACTTAAGGAGGATAAACTATTAACAACTTTTCACAACAATTGCATTTCCTCCTTAATACTTTTATTCAAACTCACATTTTTTCTTCCCCAGTTTATATAAAAGAAAAGGCTAATAAAGCTCAGAGGGGGTTAGCAAAGGAAAATTCACATAAATGGGTGAGCTATTTGGCTAATATAGCTCGTAATCAACAAAGAATGCCTAATCATTTTCATGAAAGTGCATGTGATAAAAATGTGGTCTCGAATAGAAAATCAACACAAAGTAAAGATGTATTTTTCATGAAGGTCACATATAACAAAAGATAGTGAGACTGATATGAATGTGTCAATCTAATATGGTTTAAAACCTCACTGGTTTTTGTCTACCACTAGTCGCTGCTCTTCTAAGAATAATGCATATTAACCAATCACAAGAGCAAAAGTACATGCCAAATTTTGCTATGGATTTTACTAAACAATTCACACTCTAATTATGACTAAATAGTCTTAAAAGTGATAGAAAACAAGACAATTTTTGATTTTGTTCATTTGATTTTGAAAACCACCTAAAAAGTCACATAAGCTACAATTAAGCTAAAAAACATGCATAAAAATTAATATACCCCACCCCCACATTTAAAACTTACATTGTCCTTAATGTAAAATCAAATTGTCCTTAATGTAAAATCAAATGCAAGAAATGGAGCAGTTAACAAAATAGCAAATGTAAAAATGAAGATAGAAATTAACTCCCTTTGGGTTGCCTCCCAAGCGACGCTTTTGTTTAACGTCTTTGGCTTAACCTTCAGTAATGTGCATTAAGTGACAACATTCACATTCTCTAGCATCAATAAAATCCTTTGTTTGGAAGACCTCATAATATGGCTTTAAGCAACGCCCACTCACTCTGAATGTTTTGTCAGTTTTGAGGCTTTGTATCTCTACTACACCAAAAGGAAAGACATGAGTGATAATAAACAGACCAACCTAACGAGAACACAACTTACCTAGAAAGAGTTTGAGTTTGGAATGATATAGTAACACTTTCTAGCCCACCAAAAAGCTTCTTATCATGAAAAGCTTTTGTCCTCTCCTTATATATCAACTGCATTTTGATATGAATCATTCCTCATCTCTTTCAACTCTTGAAGCTGCAACTTCCTGTGCACGCCTACATTAACCAAGTTCATGTTGCATCTTCTAATAGCCCAATATGCCTTATGTTGTAATTCTACCAGAAGATAACATAGCTTCCCAAACACTAGCCTATATGGCAACATCCCAATTGGTGTTTTTTAAGTCATCCTATAGGCCCTAGTGAATCTTCCAGTCTTACACTCCAATCCTTCCTATTAGGTTGCACGGTTTTCTCTAGGATTAACTTGATTTTTCAATTTGAGACTTCAACTTGTTTATTGGTTTGGGGATGGTAAGTAGTAGAAACTTTAGGCGAGATGTGATATTCTCTAAACATTACTTCCATCACCTTGTTGCAGAAATGGGTTCCTCTGTTGCTAAAAATGGCTTTCAGTATCCCAAACCTAGAAAGAATGTTATCCTTAACAAAATCTGCAATAACTTTTACATCATTAGTCTTAGTATCTTTGACTTCTACCTATTTAGAAACATAATCAACTGCAAGCAATATATAAGTAAAGCCAAAAGATGGAGGGAAAGGTCCCATAAAATCAATGCCCTAAGCGTTAAAATTTTCACACAAAAGAAAAGGACTTTATGGCAATTAATCCTTATAGGACAAGTTACCTGACTTTTGGCATCTATCACATGATTTGCAGAAGGTATATGCATCTTTGAACAATGTTGGCCAATAGAAGCCATTCTCTAGAACTTTATGAGTTGTCATTTTCACTCCAAAATGTCCTCCACAAGCGTACGAATGGCAGAAGTCTAAAATTGATGATGATTCATTTTTCAGTAAAAGCCTCCTGATAATTTGATTTGTGTAGTGCCTCCAAAGATATGGGTCATCCTATACATAATACTTTGCTTCACTTTGTAGCTTATCTCTCTGAGCCTTTGACAAAGAAATAGGTAATTCATTAGTAACTAGAAAATTAACAATGTCTGCATACCACGGTGGTGTAACATCAGTAGAAAATAATTGCTCATTTGGAAAGGTTTCTCGTAGAGGGATATCATCTTCTTCCTTTATCAAACGACTAAGATGGTCCACCACCATGTTTTCTACCCCCTTCTTATCTTTGATCTCCAAGTTGAATTCCTAAAGGAGGAGAATTCATCTGATCAGCCTAGGTTTTGCTTTTTCCTTTGTGAGCAAGTATCGTAAAGCTGTATGGTCAAAATAAACAATTACCTTAGCATTAAGCAAATACAATCGAAATTTTTTCAAAGAAAAACTACAAATAACAGTTCTTTTTCATTATTGGAATAATTCAATTAAGCTGTGTTTAGAGCCTTTGAAGCATAGTAGATGGCATGCAAAGCATTTCCTACTATTTATCCTAGAACCACCCTTATTGTATAATCGCTCGCATCATAAATGATCTCGAAGGGGAGGTTCCAATCTGGCAGTTGAATCATCGGTGGGGATGTCAGAAGCTCCTTAATTTTGTTGAATGCTTCCTTACACTTCTCGTCGAACTCAAAGGAGACATCTTGTTGAAGAAACTTGCATAGTGGTGTGGCTATCTTCAAAAAATCCTTAATGAACCTTCGATAAAAACCTATATGCCCAAGAAAAGAACGCATTTCCTTTATAGTAGAAGGGTAAGGTAAAGAACAAAAAGATCAATTTTGGACTTGTTTACCTCAATACCTTTAGCAGATATCACATGACCTAAAACTATGCCTTGATCCACTATAAAATGACATTTTTCCTAGTTTAACACAAGGTTAGTTTCTACACATAATTCCAATATAATAGCAAGATTATCAAGACATTCATCAAAAAAAGATCCATACACATTAAAATCATCCATGAATACCTCGATAATCTTCTCAACATATTTGGAAAAAATGCTTACCACACCTTTGAGACGTGGCAGGTGTGTTACATAATCTGAGTGACATCCTTTGGTAAGCAAATGTACCGAATGGGCATATAAATATAGTCTTCTCTTAATTTTCCAGTGCAATTAGGATCTGAAGATAACCTGAAAAGCCATCTAAACAACAATAATAATCATAACCAAACAATCTCTCAAGCATATAATTAATAAAAGGAAGGGAAAAGTGGTCGTTACGAGTAACATAATTTAAATTTCAATATCTAATACATACATGCCACCCAATTTGCACTTGGGTGGGAACCAACTCACCTTCCTGGTTTGTCACAATGGTGATTCCAAACTTCTTTGGAATCACCTGGATAAGGCTTACCCACTTACTGTCCAAAATTAGGTAGATAACCCCAGCATCAAGAAGCTTCAACACCTCCTTCTTCACAACTTCCATCATTGGAGGATTCAACTTATGCTGCATTTGCCTTGTGGATTTTGCATCCTCCTATAAAAAAAAGTGATGCATGCATATGGAAGGACTTATCCCTTAAATATCTGTGATAGTCCATCCGATGGCCTTCTTATGCTCTCTCATCATTCAAACCAGACTCTCCTCCTGATTTGAAATCAACTCCACCGAAATGATAACTGAGAGAGTCTGCTTATCTTCCAAATAGGCATACTTTAACTTTGTAGGGAGTGACTTCAATTCCAAATCTAGTGCCTAAATAGTAAAAGGTAACAACTTCTGGTGAGCTTCAGGTAGTTGTATAGAAGCCAAATAATACCTTTTTGGAGAGCTTTCTAATGAGTCTAAGGCAAATGTCATTTCCATGAGCTGTTCTCCCATCTTAAACCTCAGTGTTGGCTTCTACTTCCATACCCTCAATTAAAATCGTTTCCAAAATGATCCCTATAACTTAATTTAAACATTTCCTACACCAAATGATCAATCACATCAATAAAAAAACACTATGACCATCAAGAGAATGTTTTATGGCATAAAAAATATTGAAACAAATCACTTCCCCATCAAATTCCATTGTGAGGGTGCTCTCACAAATATCTATCTTAGTTTGAGTTGTATTAAAAAACGGTCTCCTTAACGAGATAGGTATTAGATTACATGAGGTGTCATCATTCATATCCACAACATAGAAATATGTAGGAAACACTAACTTATTCATCTGCACCAAAACATCCTCAACCACTCCATAAAGATAAACATTAGTGTAGTCAGCTAGTTGTATGATTACACTCATTTCTTTCAATGGACCCAAATTCAAAGAAGCATAATTCTAATGAGCCATCACATTAATAGAAACACCCAAATCCAATATAGCTCTATTGATCACAATATTACCAATTTTGCAAAGAATGGTAAACATACCTGGATCCTGGCATTTTGGAGGCTTTTTTTTTTAAATACTGCTGACACATTCTCACCCATCATCACTTTCTCATTATCCCTCAGTTTCCGCTTATGTGTACACATTTCTTTGAGGAATTTGGCATACCTTAGTACTTGCTTGATTGCCTCGGGCAAAGGTATATTGACTTCCTCCTTTTGGAAAGTCTCCAATATCTTTTTATCCTTCTCCTCCTTATTTATGTTGAGTCAAAATGACTTTATATATATATATATATATATATATATGATTTTGATGAATAACAATGAAGAAGAAAAAGCAGACGCAGATTGAAAAACAGACGAAGAAGTTAAAAAGCAGACACAGATTGAAAAACAGAAGGAGAAGTTAAAAAGCAGACGCAGATTGAAAAACAGACGGAAAAGTTAAAAAGCAGACGCAGATTGAAAAGCATACGCAAGATGAAAAGCAGACGCAAGATGAAAAGCAGACGCAAAAAAATAGACGCAGAAACACAGATGCAAAAAAACAAATGTAGAAACACAGACGCAGAAAAGCAGACGCAGAATTCAAAATCAGACGCAAGATTCAGTTCGAGTTAGTTACAAAACTTAACTGATTAACCGTTTCTTCCAAGATTCAAGAAACAAGATTCAAGAAGCAAGAATCAAGAAGCAGTTACAGACGAAGACTATAAATATGAGTCGAAGTTGAAGATTGCGAAGTTAGTTGACTCATGTATACGCGAACGAAAAAGATTGTTTTTGAGATTATTGTGCAAATTAGCTGAGAGCTAGTATTACTATAACAGAGTTCAAACATTTGTAAGAAAGTAGTACAGATAGCCTGTAAAGGCTAAGAGTGAAAGAATACTGAGTGTAGAGGCCTGAAGAGGCTCGGAAAGAATACTTGTAAACGTTGAAGAGATAGTGAAATCTCAGAAAGACTTCTGAAGACTGGACGTAGCCCACGGTTTGGGGTGAACCAGTATAAAATCGCTGTGTC
>JANTPM010000245.1:10436865-10449397 GCA_025434745.1 Erythroxylum divaricatum | reverse complement strand
CTTCCACTTTTTGGTCCTATGCTTTTCAAACTGCGGTCTACTTAATAAATCGCATGCCCACATCCATCCTTCAAATGCAATCTCCTTATGAAGTTTTATTTGGCCGACAACCTCTGTATAGTCATCTTCATGCCTTCGGTTGTCTATGCTTTCCATGGTTAAGACCATATGTTTCCAACCAACTTCATCCTCGATCCACACCCTTTATCTTTGTCGGCTACTCGTTGTCATAGTTTGCCTACATTTGTCTTGATCCTAAAACCAACAAAACTTACACCTCTCGTCATGTCATCTTTGTTGACGACAAATTTTCCTATCTAACCCTTATGAAACCACCACCAACTATGCCAACTGTTGAGTCACCTATTCCACAACCATTGTCGTATCAACTACTCCCGACTGTGACTCCCAATCCTATGATGGCACCGGCCCTGCCTAATGATTCTTTGTCCAGAAACTAGGAGGACCAGCCGCGCTCAACTACGTCCGAGCAACCCAACCCACACTTGAGTCTACCATTGACCGAGCCAACCCTACCACCACGTATACCACCATCCGAGATAATTATGACTAATCAAACCAACCCTAAACGCACACATCCTATGGTTACCCAATCCATCAAAAACATTTTTAAACCAAAAACCTACACAATCTCTAAACACCCACTACCTGCCTATGACGAACCTCGAACAATTACCCAAGCCTTGAAACTACTCGATTGGCGTTCTTCGACGACTGCTAAATATGATGCCCTTTTACGGAATAAAACGTGGACACTGGTTCTAGCTTCTGAAGCTAAGAATGTTATTGGTTGTATGTGGCTATTTCGTACAAAACGAAATCCAGACGGTACTATTGCCAAACGTAAATCTAGACTTGTTGCTAAAGGTTTTTCTCAGTGTGTAGGTATTGACTACAAGGAAACCTTTTCACCAGTTGCCAAACATCAAACTATCAAGGTGGTCTTATCATTAGCGTTGGCAATTCCTGGTCTCTTCATCAGATGGATGTAAACAATGCATTTCTACAAGGGCATCTGCATGAGACGGTATATATGAAACAACCTCCAGGCTTCATTAATCCAGAATTCCCAACTCATGTCTGTAAGTTACAGAAAGCCATCTATGGTCTAAAACAGGCACCTCGTGCCTGGTATCAGGAACTTCGGGCCTATTTACTATCTTATGGATTTGTCACAAGCAAAAGTGATTCATCACTTTTTGTATATGTTCACGGTAATGAGCTGATGTATTTTCTGGTCTATGTTGATGATCTCTTACTTACTGGGAATTCTGAGACTCGACTACAACATTTCATTGCGGCTATCTTGGCTCAGTTCTCACTAAAAAAATATGGGCTTCCCTTCATATTTTCTTGGCATTGAATTCATTCCTAACAATGGTGGCCTATTCTTGAGTTAGCAGCGTTACATCCATGATCTGCTTATCAAGTTCAACATGGCTGATTGTAACCCGTGCACCACCCACTTGTGCTCAACCACGGTTCTCTCCCTCCATGATGGTTCGTCTTCTGCTGATGGTACTTTATTTCGAAGCATATTGGGTGCCTTACAATATGTGACGATCACTCGTCCTGACTTGAGTTTTGCAATTAATAAACTCTCCCAATTCATGCACAAACCGAGTGACGTTCATCTCCGACAGCTGAAGCGCACTCTCCGCTATTTGAAACACACCCACAACTACGGCATTCAATTAAAACGATCTCCTAATCTGCAACTACGAGTCTTTAGTGACGCTGACTGGGGTGGTAATGCTAAGTCACATACATCAACGTCGGCCTATGTCATTTACCTGGGCGAAATCCTGTCTCATGGTGTTCAAAACGGCAACGCACAGTAGCGCGATCATCTACCGAAGCTGAATACAGAGCAGTTGCCACTACTGCCTCCGAAGTCATGTGGCTTCAAAACCTTCTTTGTGAACTTCGAGTAATACCCAGGGATCCTCCAGTTATCCATTGTGACAACATGGGTGCCACATATGTGTGTTCAAATCCAGTATTTCACTCAAGAATGAAGCACCTGTCGCTTGACTATCACTTTGTGCGTGAACGTGTCCAACAACATCAACTAAGAGTCACGCATATCTCTACACACGATCAGGTAGCTGATGCATTGACAAAACCGATCCCTCGAGCAAAGTTTGAATTTTTTCGAGACAAGATGAATGTCACCAGCAGCGACTTCATCTTGCGGGGGCATAATAAGGGATAAGATCTGTTGAATAAGAGATAACTTCTATTGACGTAGTCTTATGTATCTTATCTTCTGTTGTAACCACTTAGTCGATCTTCTCCTTTATTTCAGGATAGGTTTTGTATATATCTATCTACTGTAAACGTTTATACACAAGTGGAACATCAATACAAATTTCGTTCCTTCTCAACCTCTTTATACAAGACGTCGCCAAATGTACCTTTTTTGTTGTAGTAGAATCTGAGAAGCAGACTAGTCCATATGATAATGGTTCAGAAGTGGCAAGTAGTTTGGAGACATCGTCACGGAGGAACAATGATATCAAGACTCAGCTGGGGCTTGCTTCCTGTAGGTACTAGAAGGGGCTGTTGTAGAGGATCTTGAGGTTGTGAATCCTCCATCTTCCTTACGCTTTTTACCTGAAGTAGCAATATTTGATGCTGATTTGATCATCTCCTTCATCTGAATTTGCGCTTTCTCGGAGGGATGGGTTGTTTTTTCCTGTAGGTGGGATTAGAAATTGAAAGGTCCATCTCCTGGCTGGAAATGAGAATTGATGAATCACCTAGAGACTTGACTGTTGAATAGAAACAGAGGAAGGACAAAGACAAGACAGTATTCTAGGCTCGGTGAGAGAGAATCGAGAGTGTATGAGTAAATGTTGTAGGTCCAATATCTTTTAAGGAGGAATGAACTGTACAATTGGGAGCCTATTGACCATCAACATGAATAGTAGTAGCCTTGGGACGGCAATGAGACCATATAGAAAGCGAAAAGCATCAGGTTCAGGTGGATTTTGTGTGGTGCATGCACCCCGAGCACGTGGCTACTGGGTAAATCTTGACAATGACCATGCAGTCATGTACTTGCCACACCATTGTCTTCGGTGGGAGACCTTCTGCACTCCCTCCTTTACCTAACCTAACTGCCTTCCGTTTCATTAGAAGTTTGAATAATCAGCAGGCTCTACTTGATGCAAGGTTTCAAATCCCCCTCTATTATGGTGATGCTCTGTTTTTTTAATGTCGATCATAATCATGATTTCCCACACTTTATTGTAATTATATTCACATTATTTACTAACTATAATTTGAAATCTTAAGTAATCTGATATGAATTAATGAAAAATTTAAAATATTTACTTTTCAATTTTATGTGGGGACCGAGAAATAGACTTCTTGCAACTTGCAATGATGTGTGGTGCACGCATCCCAAGGATGGGGCTATTGGGTAAAACTTGACAATGACCATCCAGTCATGCACTTGCCACATTATTGCTTTCGGTGGGAGACCTGTTAATTTATGCCTTGTAGTTAATCAATCGGATATAAATTAGTCGATCAATCTTATGCAAATTAATGTATGACATTATTTTAAGTTAATTAAAATACTTTATTTATCTTTATGTATTAATTTAATTAATATTTTATGTTTTAATATTAAAGATAAAATTCTTGAAATAATTACTGTGTAATTAAAATTATAATGAGATTATAATTATGAAATTCAATTTATATGTGTTACTCCTAAATGTTCTTAGTTATAGTTTCATCAAAATTGGATATTGTTGAAACGGTAAAGCTAGAATACATTATATTTCTTTCTTATAAACAAAGTAATTTATCTCATAAATTAAAATATAGAGATACTTAAACTAATGTGTGGGTGATTATTAGAGAATAAGTCACTGAACTAACCTAATTATGAAAATTCCGGATGGAATATTATTATGTGTCTATGGATTATCTCATAATGATGGTTGTATAATTGATCCTCAAATTTAAGATTACCAAGGTATCTAGTGTGAGAATTACTTTGTTTTGATGCTACTTATGAATTGTCCTAGGATAATTCAGTAAGTAATAATTAGATACAGTATGAACTATATGTAGATAGTTAGGTAAGCCAATATAATATTCGTCACTTTAAAGTAATTAGAGAAGATATTCTATTGTTCTTGATTAGTAATGATTTATGACATTCTCTAGCCAGAGTGAATTGGTATTTGCAAAGGAGTTTTCAAATTTTAATTATAAATCAATTACTAATTAGCAAGAATGAACTTGATTGAATGATAAGAGTAGACATTGTATCCATACTCTGTCTAATTAGAATAATGAATGACGAAAGGATTAAATTATACATTATAGCCATGTATAGACAAGTTAAGTCAATCACTTTAACATTCCTAATATTTGGATAATCATGTTATGGTGCTAGACGTCAATCATAATTTATGATTATGAATTATTTAATTAAAGAATTAAAGATAAGTTAAAAAAAGTTTTAATTTATCCAATTCTAATTGTGAATTAGAATTAGAATTAAAATTATAATTTATAATCATTACCAATTTATTAGGAATCTAATGGGTCACACATCAAAGAGCAATTTGTGAAAGAAAAATAAATTTAATTAAGTTGGACTTAATCATAAAGTTTGAGAAACATTGGGGATTAAATATGAGATATTTGATTTTATTAAAATTAAATTAATTAGATTTAGAATTTGTTTTAATTATAATTAAAGAGATTTAATTTTAATAAAAGACTTTTATGATTTTTCTATTTAAAGGGAAAAGCTTTTTATAAGTTAGCACTTTTGTCTTCTTCCTCTCAAATCAGTTTGAGAATTGCTCTGTAGATACCATCAGAGGCTCGATAATTGAACATCTCGTGATTGATCAATCGGAAAAAGTTTCAATGATTTTTCAATAGAAAAGCAACATGGTACGATTTCTAAATTTTTTTAGGTTTTATTCAAGTTTATTCAATTATCAGCATTCGCTTGGAATATGTAAAATTTTTGTTTCTTGCTGCGCCCATGATTCGATCATGGTTGGATTCCAACAGTGCCATCAGAGCCAGGTTTAATTGTTTCACTTTGATTCATTGCTTGATTATTGTTAATTTGATAAAAGTAATATGTTATGCTTCTGGTTTTGTTTTATCCAAAACCATTCTTTCAACTCCTCTTAGCTTTGATTTCTAAAAGTGTTGTTCAGTTTGCCTATTTGCATGAGCATTGGAAATTGTTTCCTCTGCATGTTCTATTTCTGGAATGACCAAAGTCTAAAACAAATTGTTCAACATAAAGCATTCTACATATTTTTAAAAAATATCAAGCTCTTACCTCACACCACTGCAACCTATAAATTTGCAATTGGAGATTTGTTTTCTCTATGTGTGCATTTGTATCTATCTATGCATTTTTTTTTCTATTTCCACCCTTTGTTCTGGAACCCTAAAAGCAAGAATGTGCGATTTTCTTTGTGTGTTGCTCAGATCGGAAAAATCTATTTTTCATATGCTTGCTATTTTCATAAAGCCTTGTGTTATACTGCTTCTATTAGGTTTTTGAAATCCATTTACTGCCTGTGTTATTATTCTTGTGGTTATTGTTTTGGTGTTAGAAGCGTGGCGACGCCACTAATTGCCATCGCCATTGGAGAAGTCGATGGGCATTAATCGCCCATCGAATGGCAACGTCATCCACTAGAGAAGATGATGGGCATTAAACGTCCATTGTATGCGACACCACAGGCAACGCCATGGATGGCGTCGCTTGGGCAGTCCAAGGTAGCCACAGTGGAGAAGCAAAAGGCGACATCAGTTGAGGATGAAGCAGGCGACGAGCCAAGAGGGTTGCAGTTTTGTAAAGAGGTAGGTTGCAGTTAAACATATGAGGGAGGTTGAGAACAATTGAAGAAAAACGTGGTAAAGACATTGACTATTGCGTGCCTTCTTGTCCTTTTTCACAGAGCATGCCTTCTTGGGATGGTAGACAATGTTTGTCCTTAGTAGATAACTAATTGTTTGAACATAACATGTCTATTTATGTTAGGTTAGTTGTGTTGCATTGTTGCTTTATACTGCAATGACTGATAAAGAATATTATATCTTGCAGGTATTGAAGATTGCAGAAAAATTAAAGAACACAAAGATTTACTTGGTTCAATAGCTTTAATGCTATCCACATCCAAGGATCCCACACTTGTGGTTTCAACTAGTATCAAGAATAGAGCAAAGTTATAAGAGTGTGAGTGTTTTCAAAACACTTGCAAAGATTCTAAAACTCTCCTCAATCCCTCAGATAAATACCCAAGAAACTCTCAAACCTTTCTATCTAATTCTTACACTATCAGATTTTTGATTATAATGTAATGAGAACAAAGAATTTTATGTCCTCTGCTGATACTTGAGTATGTTTCTTTTATAGGAGTCTAAAGCAGTTGATCACGGTGGAGTCTTCATACTCAGGATGACATATGCCCCTCACATGTTTCATTAATGCATAATACTCTGCGTATTGGATGTTTTGTATACGAATGTATATTCTGCATTTTACTTAGCTTCTGATATATTGATACGACAATATTTTGATCAAAGTGCTTCTGACTTGATCTTCTTCATGTGTGTCTCACGTGTATATACATTAGGCTTAATTTTTGTCTCTGACTTATGCAAACATTCGAGAGTCTATCTCTCTTTCGAAGACACTTCTTCTTCTCATCTTGGATTCTTCTTGTATTTTTATTGTATTTGAGTGTAGATTGATGGAGAAAACATGATTATCATCACATTTATTCCCTCCTTCTCCTTTAATCTTCACTTAGTTGATAGATCTGTGAGTGATTTCAGAATCCAAACCACCCTAGTTTCACCAAACTTGCAAGATCGGATGAAATAGCCATCGATTTCATAGGGCTTTACTTATCTGTAAGTAATTCCTATAGAAATTAAATTTCTTTTGAGTCACTATCTTTGTCCTGAAGTCTTATGGATTTTGTTCTCCTGTGATTTTTTCCAGACTGAGGAAGCCTTCTGCAATTTTGTCTCTGAAGAAGTGGAGTTCGATGTCAATATGCTTGGATCTTTCATGTAAGACAGGGTCTTTGCTAAGGTAGAGTGCACTCCGATTGTTCATTTAGATTACTGGCTCAGTGATATTGATGTTGATTTCTTTTAGCATTCCTGATAACCATGTTTGCTCCTTTAAACCTTCAGTAATTGCATAATATTCTGCCTTTGTGGTTGATAGAGATACAACTGACTATTGTTATGCTTTCCAACTAATTGTATTTCCTGATAATGTGAAGTAATATGCAAAAATTGACTTTCTTAAATCTTTGTCTACTACATAATCTGCATCCACAAAACCACATAATGACAAATAATTGCATTTAATTAGTTTATCCTTTGAAAAGCATAATCCGTAGTTGATAGTTTTAGCTAAGTATCTGAGAACTCCTTTCATCCCTTGCTAGTATTCTAAACCTAGATTGGCCATGAATTTACTTAGTATACTGATAATATAGGCTAGGTTAGGCCTTTTACATAGCATAATGTACATAATACTTCTAACACCAACATCGTAAGGGTTCCTCCTCAGTCTTAGTATACTGATAATATAGGCTAGGTCAGGCCTTTTACATAGCATAATGTACATAATACTTCTAACACCAACATTGTAAGGCCTTTTACTTCTGTTCATCCTTAGTCTTAGGACTCTTGTTAGACACTATCTGTAGGTGAGATCCTAATGGAACAGAACTAGGTTTAGCTTGATCCATGTTGAATTGGGCTAAAAACTTTCTGATATAGTTCCTTTGAACAAGCCAGAATTTTCCTTCCTTCTACTTTCTGATAAAGTGCATTCCTAGAAGCTTCTGTGCTTCTCCCAAGTTTTTCATCTCGAAGTGATTACATAGTTCAAACTTTATCTCTTCAATTTTGTTTAAGTCTTTCCCTGTTATGATTAAGTCATCCACATAGACCATCATAAAGACTACTTTAGTCTTTCCTAGATCCTTAAAGTATAGGCAGTAATCATATGAGCTTCTGATGAAGTTCATACTAGCAGCAACCTCATGGAACTTCTTGTTCCATTTCCTAGGTGTTTGTTTAAGCTCATATAGGGATTTCTGAAGTAGATAGACATAATCTACCTTATTCTTATCCTCAAATCTGTCTGGTTGCTTCATGTATATTGTTTCCTCCAGCTTTTCATATAAGAAAGCTATTTTGACATCCTTTTGATGGATGTCCCAGACATATATAGTAGCTATAACTAGGATAAGTCTAATGGTTTTGAACTTGAATACTAGTGAGAATATCTCCTTGTAGTCAATTCCCTCCTTCTGTCTATACCCCTTAGCTACAAGCCTAATCTTATCTATCCTAGGTTTTGCTTCTGTCACTCCTTCTTTTAGCTTGAACAACCATTTGTTCTCAATTAGTTTGACTTTAGGAGGTCTAGACACTAAAGTCCAAGTCATATTCTTTATTAGAGAAGAATATTCTTTCTCACAAGCTATCTTCCATTATTTTGCATCATTACTCCTCATGGCTTCTTCATAGGTTTCAGGAGCCATATATTCTATAGATTCAGCCATAAGAAATGCAAATTCAACCAAGTTTGAGTCAGTACACCTCTTATTAGGAATTCTCTATCTTGGTTTCCTATCTCTTATGAGTTGGAAGTCTTGTAGATCTCCTTGAGGATCATCTGTAGTTGTGTGTGGGGCTACTTCTTCACGCTTACCTTCAGTTTCTTCTGTCCTTTTTTTATGATGTATTGTGCCTGGCATAGGTTCCACATCATGAGGTTGAGTTCTGCCATCTTCTTAAGCTTCTGATGGCATATAGAATGAAACTGAGTTGTTTAGTGATCCAAGTTGCTCTTGAACTTCCTTTTGGAGGTTTGATTTTGTGAAGTTCCTATTCAGTAAAGGAAATTCATCTTCCTTGAAGATTACATCTCTACTTATACTAGTTTTAAAGCCTCCCTTTTGAAGTAATAAGATCTTATAACCCTTGACTCCTTCTGGATAACCTAGGAATACTACCTTAATTGCTTTAGGTTCCATCTTTCCTTCCTTCTGATGTGCATAAACAACACATCTAAAAGTCCTTAGGTGAATTAGGTTTGGTTTCTTTCCATTCCTACTTCTTGTGGAGTTTTGTATTCATTTGTAGAGGTAGGGAGCCTATTAACTAGATAGGTTGCAGTTTTAATGGCCTCTCCCTATGGTGTTTGTGAGCAACCCGAAAAAAGTAGCATATACCTAATCTTTTCTAAGAATGTCCTATTGCATTTTTTAGCTACACCATTCTGCTGAGGTGTAGCTCGCACTGTTTTATGCCTTTGGATACCTTTCTTGCTGCAATAGTCTTCAAATTCCTTATTGCAGTATTCCAGTCTATTATCAGTCCTTAGGCATCTCAACTTCTTTCCAGCCTGATTTTCCATAAGTGTATGCCATTTTATGAAGATTTCTAATGCTTCATCTTTTCTTTTCATCGAATATACCCAGCATTTTCTACATTTGTCATCTATGATAGACATAAAGTATAGGTTCCCTCCTGGAATTGATACTTGGGTTGGCCCCTAAAGATCGCTGTGAGCATATTCCATGATCTTTGTGGCCCTCTATGCTCCCTTTTGGAAACTGGATCATGCTTTCAAAAATTAGATTCCTCCTTACTCTAGGCACAAATTTGAAATTAGTTAGGATTCTCTTTTTTCCATCAAACATGTTGATGGAGACATTCCCAATCCCTTCTATCTTTTGCTGCCCATAATCTGCTATCTTTACTTTGACAGTGATTGGTTCAAATGTTGTAAACCAGTCTCTATGAAGAGTCACATCCATAATACAACTTGAGTCGAAGATCCATTCTCTACTTAGATCTTCACTCTCTTTAGTGACTGCCAAAATCTCATCACCACTGGAGTCTTCTAGTTTCTCCACATTTCCTACATCTCCATTTTGTGCAGCTTTATCCCTTTTCTTCTTTCTGCAGTCCTTTGCAAAATGTCCCTTGTTATCACAGTTGAAACAATTCTCACCTTTTCCTTTTTTCTTCTTTTCCTAACCTTCTTTAGTGTGCTTATCCTTTCCACTTCCCTTCTGCCAATTCCCTTTCTAACTATTCCTCTTCTGTGACTTCTTGTCATAAATGTTTTCTATAAATGTCACTTCTACTTCCTTCTTGAATGGATTAACATCCACTATTTCTTCCATTAGTGAGTCCAATACACTCTTAACTGTGAGGGGTTCTCCACTAGCATGCTTAATGACCTTCTTGAAAGCATTGAATTCCAAAGGTAGAGCTTTTAGAATCATTACAGCTTGATGCTCTTCAGAAATCTTTTCATCTGTAGCTTCTAAGTCTTGCACTAACTTAAAGAAATAGTCTAGATTATCATTAAGCGAGACAGGTATGTTCATCTTGTAGTTAGCAAGATTATACAGAAGAGTCATCTTATTAGGAAGACATCTTTTTGCATATATTTCATCAAGTTTTAGCCACAGCTTCTGTGTATTATTACAATTCTGCACTTTTCTTATCACAACTGATGATAAGTAAAGCATTAACTTGCAGTGTGCAAGTCTTTGCATCTTGAGTCTTTTTATCTGATTAGTTTCTACATCATACTGATCTTTGATTGTAACATCCCGTTACCGATGTGATGGGCATATCGGTAATTTGGATGGATTAGCGTTGGGTGCATTCATAATTGAACTGCAGTTGCATTTTTCTTCTACATCAGTGATAAGTGAGTTAATTGCACATGCATACTCAGTGACATGCATTCATGATTGTTCCAGCATTTAAATGGTGATTATGAGTTTAATTGTGAATTTTGAGATGATTATGTGAGATATGATTTATTGAGAATTGAGGAATAATTTGAATTGAATAGTTGAATTGGCTTGTGAATTTTAGATGTAATTGTGATTTGATTGAGAAATTCGGAATGATAGAGTTTGAATAGTGAATTAGAGAGAGAATTGAATTTTAGGGAAGTGGAAATTGAGAATTGAGTATAGGACTTTGTGTTTTGTATTTTTGAGAAATTTTGGGAATTTTTTCAGAATTTTTAGAATTATGTGTCCAGACCGGAAAAATGACCTACAGACTAATGATTTTAGATTTCGGTTCCGAAAGTGAGTGGCAAATGGCTTGGAAAGTTAGATCTGTGAGTTTGAGAATTTTTGTGATGAGCCATTGAAATTAGAGATTGAAAATCTATTATCTTGAGGACTTAGTTTTTTTGTAAGTGTTAAGTTGAGATCAACCCTTATATATAGTTCTAAGTTCAATTTCTCTTTTGTTTAAACTTGGAACCTAAAGCATTTCTTCTTCTTCCCCTTTTCTCACCGTCGATGATTTCACCCTTTCCCTTGGAGATTTTTGTTGGTTTCTCTTCTTTGTGGCTTAAGATTTGCTGGAGCTTTGGAGAGGCTAATGTTTAGCTTGGATCATCGTGGTTGAGGAAGGATAGAGGAAGAGTTAGTGATTTTCGGTGGTTTTAGGGTTTCCGTTCGAATATGTGATTTGGTAAGTTTATTGTGTTTAATGTTGTATTTATGGTTGGTTATGACATTTATGGTATTTAATGTGTTAGTTGAGGTAGTTGAGAGTTTTTAATGGTGGTTTTTAGAGAGAGAATAGAAAGAGGGTGATTCGGAGAAGACGAACCAGAGTTCGCACGTCGCGACGAGCGTACGTCGCGACGAGTGACGATTTAGACGTCGCGTCGAGTGGCGACGTGATACGTCATGACGAGCTGTAGTAAGCACCGTGATGAGTGACCCGTACGTCACGACGAAGGATCTGTATGTCCCGGCGAAGGGCAGTTTTCTGAAGTGGAAGAGTTTAGTCTTTTGAGCATAACTTTTGGTGTAGACCTCCAATTGAGGTGATTCTTGATTTGATGTGACTTAGAGAAAGAGGTCTACAATTGTGGTAGAGACTGAGAGCTTGAATTTTAACTAATGAGATAGCAATTATCGAAAGAGAGTCGATTGCAGTTTTTAGGGTGACTTAAGAGTTATGTTTTGACTATTAGAGTTTAAATGAGAGATTTGTGAAATCGATGGATTTTATGGACCTAGTGAATAGTGAATTTTTGGTTGAAGCGAGAGATAGCGAAATTAGATTAGAGCGCTGGAAAATCATGATCATGCATCATACCATTTTAAATTAAGACATGTGCATTCATGAATTCAATTGATTGAGCATCTAGTGATGAGAATTCGTTTGAATTGTTATAGAGGCACCGTTGGATCGTCAATCCACGGATATTGCTAAAAATTCCAGGCAGTAGCTCGGAATTTATAGGTGAGTAACCTAGTTGGTTCCTCAATCTTTATGTGATTAAATGTGTTGTGAAAGTATGAATTGTTGTCCATGTGAGTGATATAAATGTGAAATATATATGCTGAGATAGTGTTATAAATGTGAAGTGAATAAGTTGAGATTGTCAATAAATGTGCTGAGATTGTGAATATATGTGCTGTGAATG
>JANTPM010000245.1:10422645-10434369 GCA_025434745.1 Erythroxylum divaricatum | reverse complement strand
TTACTAATCTTTGTTTGGCTAACTTTAAGAACTACAGTATGTACTTATTATTATTCTTTGGATTATAGCTTGCTTTTTCTTAATCTATTTCAAGATCGCCAAGCCTGAATGGAGATTTTGCAGAAGGCCACGAGGGAACCTAAGAGTTGCCAATGTCTAAATTTGGTTTTAATCTATGAGTTTGTCGATTGAATTATTTAAAATAATTAATAAAATATATACATTTTTTATCTTTATCTGGTGAAGAAATAAAGATCCAAAAAATGATTAATTTTATAAAAACAATTTAAAATAAATTCCTTTATATATATATGTTAATACCCTTAAATCTTACCAAAATTTAAGTGCAAAAGTTTGTAATTTTTCCTCGTATATTCAGGTTTTTATTTGGTTAAATTTAAATACTAATTGCCGAATTTTTATTGACTCAAGTCAATTCACCAGCTTCATAGCCTTCTTCGTCGAGATTGTACCAAGTCAATATACAGTAATAGAAAATCATTTTGCCATTCATTGATACAATATAACAACTGGAAATTACACAATAGAAGATTACAAAGCCACACAAAACCATCTCCAACCACAAACTTATACGTTACAAATACATGTCATTTCGTCTCAAAAACAAGAAATGACAATAAAAGGAGAAGCGTAGTTATTACATACACCACGAAGAGTAACTATAAAAACCAGACCTATATATGGAGCAAACGAAGATGAGTTACCTTGCTGAAACCCGATAATATATGGGAAATTCAGCATCATCCCATTTCCATAAGAGAATTTAAAACCACGAATAAAACTGAAAATATTGTGAAACATTCGGCTTTTTGTTGAGCAGAAGCCTTAGTCATGGAGAGGCTGCGAAAAATAGGAGCAAGCCAACGCCAGTAATGAGGCTGCAAAAAGCTTCATGAGGAGACAGAGAGATTATCCGTCCGAATTGTAGGCGCTTGATGGTGGGGTTGCAGAAGCTGAACATCCATGATCATCTCCTCCTCCATTATTAGTGCTTCCCATATCGGCTCTTCCTTCGGCCTTGGAGGTCACAGAAATGAAAGTCTGGGCAAGTATCTCGAAAATATGAATCTTTATCTGTCCTCTCCTTGGAGGAAGAGTTGTGTTCTTCACATGGGCTGCTGAAGAATTGGTTGCCATAAACAATAATAATGAATTATGTGAAAAAGAAGAGAAGAAATAGAACCAGAAAACAGAAGTCGAGGGACTGCCAGAGCAGTTTTATCCTTGAACCAACGACAATTAAGTGTTGAAGAGGATTATGCAGTCTTGATAACAAAGAGGAGAACAAGAAGAAGATCAGCTTGATTTAAAGAAATAAGAATGGAGGAGGAGGAGAGTTAGACACGATCAGTTTTGCTCTCGGGAATATATATACGGAGACCCGGGGGTTCGATGTGATAGGTTCAATTCCAATTTTGGAAATGACCTCTTTCTATGAAAGCAAAAGGAAGTTGCTAGGGAAATACAAGTCGATGGGACTGCTCTGCTTAAAACTTTTTCATAATCTGTCAGCGACAGGAGATGAAACAAAGTGGAGATGCGAATATACTTGCCCACAGAGAAGAAAAAGCAGACAGCGAGCAAAGCTTAATAGTGTGAATGAAAAATTAAGAATCTTAGAACGAGAGGAAGCCAGTTACGGAAGAGCTGGCAAATGGCAAGAAGTGAGTGACTTGGACTCGTCTTTACACCTCACGGCCTTCGTGGAATGAACCAAGCGAAGCAGCCACAATTGCTGCACCAAAATCACAAGAAGACCTTGACTGGGAGAGTATCTAGAAACAAAAAAATAAAGGAAGAAATTAATAAGTATTTATTTATGGTTTCAGTTTTCATCATATCTTGGCAAGATCCGAGGTTACGTTCATAATTTATTTCCATTAAGTTTTACATTTCTATATTTAGGGTAAATAAATTTTTTGGATTATTAACCATTGTTTGTTATTGTAATAATAATACAATAAGTTTGGTATTGAATTAGGTTTACGAAAGTTATAATCCGAATTCAGTTTAAAAATCGGCTCAAATTTAGGTCAAATTTGATCAAATCTAAAATTTGTGACTGAATTTGATTGAGTTTTGGGATAATTTAAAGTCTAATAAGGCTCAAGCTTATGGCATAAGTCCAAATCCAAACAAGTTTAGTAAATCTAAAAATTTAATTGGGCTAAGTTAAACCTATCTGAGTCAATTCATCTATATATATTTTTTTAAAAATGATATAAGTACTTAGGCCGGAAAATTCAACATCACCCTTGTTAATATGCTACACAGACTATATGAAAATTATATATAAATGTTAAACACCAATGAAGTGCTTCAGAAAATAGCTTCAGGAACTTCTAGAATCCTGGTAAGTGCTTGATAGTGTTTATCGAAAAGGGAAGCATCTTAGCGATATAACAATCCAAGCAACATTAATTTGAATTTTGAAACCAAATTCAAACAAGCACCATAAGAAACTACTCCATATATGCAAACTAACCTAGCGTTCCTTCCTCTGCCTTCATCATGATACCATTTAAAAGATGATATTGAGAGAAAAAAAAATGGTCCTCTATACATATAGTGATCTTATTACTCTGAACTAGGCAATGGCGTTTCAATTGAAATGTATTAACTACAATCTGATGAGACAGAAGCTCTTAAAGAAAGGAAGAAGATTTTGGTCAACAACATAGAGACAGAAGACTCTCAAAACTCCTCCTAGGTTTTCTTCTACCGACAGTCTCCTTTTATTTAGTTGGGATTGACGGATCAACTTCTGGACCTTCCTTTCATCTAACATGGTCAAGCCTTTTGGGTCCAAGTCCATCCTATAAAGCCCACCTTCTTCTTTCTTCTTGGTTCATCAATTCTATTTTAGCTCTTATTTCCTTTCTGTTTCTGTTTGGTTTTTTATTGAGTAGTTCATCTTGCTTTCCCTTTCTTCCCTGAAGACTATATATATTTATGATCAATCATTAATAAAAAATGAGAGAGAAAAGTATTTTGATGTTATAAATTTTTTTAAGATGGTATCTCAGACGACCTCTATTGTTTCTCCTCTCCTCTTTCGGCTGTAATGCTTTAGCTTTGTTTTGTTTTACTGATTCTTGTCTAGTGTCCTCATCATGTTAGGACCCTCTTATGCCAGTGTTACTGGCAACCAAAATCAAGGTCATCAAATATCATTTCAAGTCAGTCAGTTTGAGGATCATCCTGCCTCACCCTACTTCTTGCATCTAAATGAAAATCCTTCTCTTATTCTTGTGTCATCTCTTTTAACTGGACTCAATTATCATTCATGGTCCAAATCAATAAGAATGGCCTTATTATCCAAAAATAAAATCAATTTCATAGATGGCAGTATTAATATGCCAAGCAGAGAGGATCCCACTTACTTGTATTGGGAAAGATATAATACCATAGTGTTGTCTTGGTTAATGAGTAAGCGATTCCATAGCTCAAAGCATCATTTGGTTGGATTCAACTGCTGATGTATGGAAACATCTCCATGATAGGTTTTCTCAAGCAAATTCCTTCCATATTATAGACCTGCGGGAAGAAATTTACAATTTCAAACAGGGAAGTGTCTCAATCTCTGACTATTACACACATCTAAAAATATTATGGGATGAGTTTTTTAATTTACGAACAATACCTAAATGTTCATGTAAACCTTAATGTGCTTGTGATGTCATAAAAATTGTTAAGACTTACCAAGATAGTGACTGTATTATTCACTTTCTCAAAGATCTGAATGATTCCTATTCCACAATCAAATCACAAATTATATTCCTAGAACCCTTACCTGACATCAAAAAGATGTTCTCCATGGGTTACCAACATGAATGGCAGCTGCATTTCTCTAGTTTATCTGCACCACAATCAAACAATTATGAATCTCAAGCATTCCTTACAAGGTCAGAGCCTAGGAAACCTTTTCAATCAAACAACAAAACATTATACACTTACTATGGTTATAAGGGGCACATTAGGGATAAATGCTATAGAAAGCATGGGTTTCCACCCAACTTCTCATCAAACAACAACAAATCAAGTTCTCATTAGTCAAGAGAAGGCTTCAAATCAAAATTTAAATCTATCAACTAGATTGAGACTCACCTTGAACCCGCTATGGACACTAGCTATACCCCTCAAGTCACGCACAAAGAAGGACCTTCCTTCAGTCACAGCTTTAATCTAACACAAGAAGAATATTACTAATTAAAAGACCTGTTTAGTAAAGACTAAGACCTCTAGACCCACTTAGTCACAATAACTCAAATCAATACTATCACAAAAGATACCAGAGGTATGTCTTTATATGAGAAATCCTCTTTATAGTCATCTGCTTGCATTTTGGATTTAGGATTCCCTGATCACATTATATGCAGTTTGCATCTCTTCACTGAGTTTTCACAAGTTCAGAACATGACAGTAAGACTCTCCAGTGGCCAGCATGCACCTATCACACATATAAGATCAGTCCATATATCTTCACTTATCCTAACCAATGTTCTTTATATTCCTTTCTTCTCATTTAATCTTATTTCAATTAGTCAACTCACTGATTCTTTACATTGCAAACTGACCTTTACCAAACACTCATGTGTCATTCAGGAACTCACAACTTTGAAGATGATTGGTTTCACTAAATAGTCTAGTGGACTCTCCTACCTAACATCTATGCCCCAAGCCCATACAATTACATCACAGTCCAGTTACATTTGGCATAAAATATTAGGCCATCTTTCTAATGACAGGCTTAAGATATTGTCTAGCATAAATAGTTATATTACTTTTCAGCATGTTTCACAATGTGATACTTGTCATTTTTCAAAAATAAAAAGAATACCTTTTTCACTAGGTACTTCAATTGCTCCCTCTTACTTTGACATTGTGCATGTTGACATTTAGGGACCTTACCATACTACTTCAATACATGGCCATTGTTTCTTTTTTACTATAGTTGATGACCACAGTCGAATGACCTCAGTGTATTTGATGAGACACAAGTCAAAAACTAGACAATTAATCAAAAATTTCTTTGATTATATGGCTTGACAATTCACAAAGCAAATAAAATTCATCAAAAGTGATTAAGATGTTGAATTTTGAATAAAAAAATTCTTTGCTAATAATGGAATTTTACTTTAAACTATATGCATTGAAACATCTCAACAGAATCGAAAAGCAGAACTCAAACATCAATATATCCTTATCGTAGTAAGAGCCTTAAAATTCTAAACAAATCTTACAACCAAATATTAGTCAGAGTGTATTTTACATGTTGTTTTCCTCATTAACAGAATACATACACCTCTATTATCAAACAAATCACCTTATTCTATTTTACTTGGATATAATCCTAATCTTTCCCACCTCGAAGTGAAGAGACTGCATAGTTGAACCTCTCATCAAGCTCACAATCCATTTGTTCAAATACTCTCTGCTCTCTTCAGCCAATCCTCTGCCTCCGGCAGGTCTATACTTCTATAGAAGTCTATAGCCCTTACTTCCTAAGTTTATCATAAAATCATATCCTAAATGCACCAAATTCATTCTAATATGATGTAATTCAAGTGACTAAGTACTCTAACACTCTAACTCTCAATAGTTTTGGAAACTGACTATTACAATTCTCTCCTTGAGAAATTTTGTCCTCAAAATTCTTACCTAATTGATTAAATAAATGGAGGTATTGTTTCCTCATGTTCTCCTCAATCTCCCACGTAGATTCCTCTCTTAAACAATTCCTCCAAAGGACTTTAACCAAAGGATTACACAGTTTCTTAATTGTTTAGTCTGATATCCATCTATTTTATCTTGTTACTCTGCATAACTCAAATTGTTTGCAATCTCAACCTCCTATGCTGGAAATATGTGTTGGATCTGACTGATACCTCCCGAGCATACTAACATGAAATACATTATGAATATCAGACATTTCTAGCAGTAATGATAATTTGTAAGCTAATGGTCCAACTCTCTCAATAATCTCATAAGGACAGATATATCTAGGGCTTAACTTTCCCTTTTTTACAAAACCTTAACACTCCTCAATAGGGCGACACTCTCAAAAATACCTTGTCTCCTACTTGGTACTCCCTATCTTTTCGATGTTGATCTGCATAACTTTTTTGCCTATCTTGATCCGCCTAAATCCTATTGCGAGTTAATTTTACCTTATCAACGGTATATTGAATCAACTATAGGACTTCAACAATCCTTAGGCCTTCTTCCTCCCAGTATAAAGGTGCTCAACACCTTCTTCCATATAAAACCTTATACGGAGCCATAACAATACTACTATGATAATGATTATTGTATGCAAATTCAATGAGAGCTACATACTTATCCTATGCTCCTTGAAACTCCAAAACACAAGCCCTAAGCATATCCTTAACAGTTTAAATAATCCTTTCACTTTGACTGTCTGTCTAAGGATGAAACATTGTGCTAAAATTTAACTTTGTACCCAATGTTGTCTATAAGCTACCCTAAAATCTATAAGTAAATGGGATCTTAATCTGATACAATAGATATTAGGACCCCATATAACCTTACTATCTTATTTACATATCTCCGAGCTAACCAATCTAGTGTGTTATTATCTCTAATAGGTAAGAAATGAGCTAATTTTGTTAATCTATCAACAATGAACCATATAGCAACATGTTGCCTTAGAGTTCTTGTCAAACCTATAATAAAATTCATTGTAATCCTCTCTTATTTCCACTCTATAATAGGTAATGACTGCAATTTCCTAACTGGTGCCTAATGCTCTGCCTTAACTTGTTGGCATGTTAAACACCTAGCAACATACTCAGCCACTTGCTTCTTCATCCTTGGCCACCAAAAATGTTTTTTCAAAGTATTATACATCTTGGCAATACCAGGATATATAGCATAGGCTGCTATGTGTGTTTCCTCCAAAATTTCCTTTCTCAAACCATCAACATCTGGTACACATAATCTCTGATTCACCCACAATGTATTATTTCTCAACTCAAATTCAAAACTTAGATTTTGTTTTAACTTCTCTACAATCTTCACCACTTCTGGGTCTTTGCTTTAAGCTATTGTGATCCTTTCAATGTAATATCGGTCTAAGCTTCAATGTAACTAATAATGATTCATTTTGCTCCAAATTTAGCTCAACATTCAGTGCTCTCAGTTAACCTAGATTTGGTAACCTCAGTGCTTGAATTTGTGCTACACTGATATTAGATTTCCTACTTAATGCATCAGCTATAACATTAGCCTTACCTAGATGATACTATATCGTGCAATCATAATCCTTAAGCAACTCAATCTACCTCCTTTGTCTTATATTAAGTTCCTTTTGACTCAACAGTTATCTCAAACTTCGATGATCTGTAAAAATCTAAAATGTTTCTCCATATAAATAATGTCTTCAAATTTTCAAAGAAAGCACTACTATAACAAGCTCTAAATCAAGAATTGGATAATTGAACTTATGAGGCCTTAACTATCTCAAAGCATAAGCAACCACTCTACCATATACAACATATCCTCCAGATCCAGATGGAATAGTCAATACCAGTGCCATAGTTAATCAATGATTTAACGCATCAAAGCTCCTTTGACATTCATCAGTCCATCAAAAAGGTGCGTTCTTCCTTAGAAGCTTTGTGAAAGGGGCTAAGATCAATGAGAACCCCTCAATAAACTTCCTATAATAACCTACTAGCCTAAGAAAACTCCGAATCTCTGACACATTTCTAGGTGTTTTCCATTTCATCACGGCCTCAACTTTCTTTAGATCTACCGGTATACCCTATCTAGATACTAGAGACCTTAGAACATCATCTGATCAAGCCAGAATTCACACTTACTAAACTTGGCGTACAATTGCTTTTCCCTCATTATCTATTAAATTAACCTTAAATTCTCAAAATGTTCATCTATACTCCTTGAATACATCAAGATATTGTCTATGAATACAATAACAAAGTGATCTAAGTAAGGTTGGAATAATTTATTCATCAATTTCATAAAGGCAACCAGAGCATTCGTCAATCCAAAAAGCATCACCAAAAACTCGAAGTGTCTATATTTGGTTCTGAATGCACTCTTTGGTACATCAGCTTCTACTATTTTCAATTGATAATACCCTAACCTCAAATCTAGTTTTAAAAACACTTAAGCTCCTTTTAACTGATTGAGTAAATCATCTATTCTTAGTAGGGGATATTTATTCTTCACTGGCACCCAATTTAATTGCCTATAATCAATGTATAATCTTAAAGTCTCATCCTTTTTTTTCACAAACAAAACTGCAGCCTCCCAAGGTGACACACTAGGTCTAATAAAACCTTTATCTAACAACTCCTGCAACTGAATTTTAAGTTCTTTAAGTTCTACAGGTATCATACTATAAGGAGGAATAGATATAGGACCAGTACCTGGGATAAGGTCAATGGTGAACTTCATTTCTCTATCTGGTGGTAATCCTGGTAATTCAGTGGAAAAAACATTTAGAAAATTCCTAACAATAGGAATATCTTGTAATGTTTGCTTAACTCAGGTATTAGTCACATAGGCTAAATAGGCCTCACATCCACTTCGAATCAATCTGAAAGTGCTCATTATTGAAATCTATATGGCTGGCACTGCTTGACTAACACCTCGAAATATCACCCTTGGTTGAGAAGGAGATTCAAGAATAACTTCCTTAGTGTAACAATTCATCATAACCCTATGAACAGTAAGTCAATCCATACCTAAAATAAGGTATATCTCTTTCAACTGCAGTACTATCAAATTAGCTTTCAACTTAGCCTGGTCAACTCAAATAATACACCCTCTACATACTTCTCTAATCATTATAGTACTACCTACTTGAGTTCTCACCTCTAAGCTAAATTTCAATATCTCTCTCTCACAATGCAATTTGGATGCTAGATGTGGGGTAATAAATGAATGTGTATATTCGAGATCTAAAATGCAAATGCCTCAAAATTAAAGATATGTAAGACCCCTGCAACAACATTTAGGAAATTATGTGCCTCCTGTCTCGTAATAGTAAAGATCCTGACCTGAGATTGTGGTTGGTTACTCTGTACCTCAGTCCTAACACTAGGACCTACTGAATTAGCTTTTCCCCTACCTCTTTCGCTCTGTCTTGCTTCACTGGCTCTATTATATTGGAAAGTTACTGGGCAGTCTATAATCTGATGCTTTAAGGAGCCACAGTGCAAAAAGCTCATGATACCTTCCAACATACTCTACTATGTCTTCTTCCACAGTATTCACAACTGTGAATTTGTTGTGCTTGTCCACCATAAGTTTGTTCTCTAAACCACCACCATAATGAATAGAACCGCCTTTACGTCTAAACCCTGACTGCCTCGATCCCAACAATGATCACGATGATCTATTCTGACGTTTACTACTAGAGTCAGCTTGAAACTCGCCATGCCTCTTAATCCTAAACTCCTGTCTATTCTCTCCTTATTCATCCTTCAGTGGCTTCTCAATCTAAATCAAAGCAGCTTGCAGTTCAGTAAAACTATTCAAATTTGTAATAGCCAACCTTATCTTGATCTCCATATTAAATTAATCCTCAAACCACCTACATTATCTTCCTCAGTCAGGATTAGAGTTGTAATATACCCCAATATTTCATCAAACCATACCTCATACTCAGCTATCGTAAGATTTCCCTATTTTAGATTGAAGAATCCCTTCATCTTCCAGTCCAAATATACCTTTGGCATGTAATTAACCTTAAAGACCTTCAAAAAGTCCCTCCCCTCAAGTCAGTCGATAAGGTCGAGTGGAACTACTTGGAACTGTCTTCCACCATTGATAGGTTGGAACTTGAAGTAAACAGACTGCGTGGTTGAACCTCTCATCAATCTCACAATCTCTTTGATCAAATACTCTCTCTATTCTCTTCAGCTAATCCTCTTCCTTGGCAGGGTCTATACTTCAATAGAAGTCTATAACCCCTTACTTCTTAAGTTTATCATGCCTCATTTCTCTCATCTCAGGAACTCTCTGAGGCATTTGTTTAGACTTGTGTACAAAGGATTCTCTATTGGCTCCTATTGACTCTAGATTAGCTGATTCTATGACACGATCTCCTATAGCAGATGACCTATAACAAACAATAATAATGATCACTATATGGTTCTCTTTTTATATGCCATGTTAAAATGTTTATATACTTCCAAACCATGCTCTGATACCAAAATTATAATTTACCACTTCCATAAAGAATAAGCCCGAACATACTAGAGAATATTCGAGAACATACTTTATGAAAATGGTTCATTAAATGTTGAGTCTGAGGCTCTGTGTGCACATATCTGAGCTTAAAATTCTTTTCACGTTGGCTGCTCCGGTCATAACTCTCTTTTATGTGAACATGCACATTTCATGTCATGGAATGTAACATTTTAACATATTACATCATCCATCACTTTCAAGAAACACATTCAATTTTCACAATTCATCGGATCTATGTCCGACATTCAACATATAGTTAAGAATTCACTTTTCTTATTCACATTCAAATCACAAAACTCCCAATATAGTCCCGAATATAAATCCCCTCAAACAATCAATTGTTCAGAATCATCAATGTCACAATTATATTAATGTCGATTCAATATAGAGAAATCCAGTTTAATCAAAACAATATTAACAAAACACATTTCTAATCGAGGTAACACATCTAGGTTACTCACAATACACTCTAGTTAGCTATTGCCTCAACGAACCGGCAATGTCTGGACGGTGTTGGTCGATTTGTGCCTCTAAATCAAGCAATACACACATGTGCATATTACTAACTTGTTTAATCAAATAAGTACTCAAATTTACACATGTATATGTTCTATGTTCAATTCATGCTCAATTAATTATTTTGGGAATGTAACCTTATTGACAGTTCTTAATATTTATATGCAATACCTTGTACATCATTTTGTTTGCAACTAAGTTTATGCTTTAAGTAATTTGATTACCCTAAATTCATCAATCATACATTCATCAATCTTTTCTAAGTATTAAATACTCACACAATTTCCCAATTCTCATTCAATCATACCTAATTCATTTATTATATCCTTTGAATCACATTTGCATTTACATGAACATCTTTATATTATTAACAACTCATATCTCTCAAATGCATATACATTGATATTGTTGGACCCCGTCTCCGAGGCCCAACATTCGAACCACACAAGTACACACAAGCATAGAAGACCCATATCTCACCACAAAAGGGGAAACCTACAATAGAAAAGTTGGATAGGCTTTTTAATAAAATATGTTCCTTACGCTCTCACGGTTCTAGCTCCACTGAAAACGCTCAATTCGGATCAGGAATGAAAAAGTTATAACCATAATAGTCAAAATTGAACACTTTACTGACTTCGCGTCAAAAATGGAAAACCTTAGAAGCTAGCTTGCTGATTGGTTTCTTCATAAAACTTGTAGGTTTAGGTCTCTAGTTTAGTTTAAAATAAGAATCGCCTCAATCGGAGCTCTATAGCTCAAGATATTCTAAAATTAGTGAAGTATATTCAGACTTTAACAACCGATCGCCACACTTTGTTTCTAACCACCATTTTCAATTTAAAAGAAACTATGATAAATCGAGTGAGGAAAGATAGGAAAATCTCTTAGAAATCTATCGCTTCAAAAATGAGGTCGATCGGAGGTCTGTGCAAAAAGTTATGG
>JANTPM010000245.1:10383555-10396906 GCA_025434745.1 Erythroxylum divaricatum | reverse complement strand
ATACATTTTCAAAGAAGGCCATAATACTCATAAATCAAGCAAAGATGAAAATAAACTTTAAACCTAACCTACCCATAAGACATTTAAGCTAGAATACCCAAGATCTTAGCTTAGAAATCTCAGAAATCCATAGATCTCACCTTCTCTTCTTTCTTTCTACAAACCCTACACAAACCCTAACTTCCATCCTACACCATTTTCGAACCTATCATAAACAAAGATGGAACTTACCTCTAGCAAGTCGATTTCTTCTCTTTTTCTCCTTCTTTCTTCCTCCCTACGACTCTCTTCCACTTAGCCGAAGGTCCTCTTCCTTCTTCTCTCACGTTTTCTCTTCTTCTCTTCTTTTCCTTCTTTTCTTTCTCTACGACACTTCCTCTTCTTCTTAACAACTTAACTCATTTATTAGCTTTCACTTAAAACCTCCTCCCAAAACTACATAGTTTTGATATTGGGCTCTCCCTTATTCTCTTACAAGCAACTATAATGGGCTCACCTCTAACTTACAAGCCCACTACACATCACCCATTAATTTCTAATCCTCCTTCTTCTTATCTTTCATTCCTAAAGCCCAACATAAAAATATCTATATAAATACATATTTAACTCAATTAAGGCAAGATAAAAAATATAATTAACGAATAAATTCATAAATCAATAAATAAATAAATTCAAATAATAAAATAAAATTTTGGGGCCCAACAGATATCAATCATTCCATTCCTTAATTTATAACCTCAATTAACAACTTAAAACTTATCAAACACTTAATCACTTAATCAAGCAACTTTTTAGGTTCATTTCAACCCTAATCAGGTCCATTTACACCATTATAAAGTGTCTTAACCTTATATAGCCCAACAATTGCATAAAATCAACCTTTTCAACTTCCAAAGTACTTCCTATGATCGTGGGAATCATCCTTATAAATCCCACAATCATGGGATGAGTGAACCGAAATTTCACTCACCCATAACCTTCATTTTGCTTCCAATTTCAAACTATGATCTTCCATGCATAAAAACCAAAACAAATCTGTCATTCATTTGATCATACATGTAGTCCTAACTCTTCCCTATTCCAAGATCACTTTATTAACACCTTTTTTTAGCATCAATTTACCTTCCTTGTACTTCAAATTTCAATTTAATTTATTATATAAATAACCTACAGCATACAATTCATACATCAAGAACACAACATAACATATCCAGGTTCTTCCATCAAATTCTAGCACAACCTCTTCATCAACATATCATGTAATATATTCCCAATTCAAACAACATAAACTTTCTACTATAACAAGCCATAAAGAATAATCTTATACTTACTTATTTAGCTCTAATTCCAGCTCAATACATCAGGTCAACTTTGCCTTATATGCATACAAGATTCAACACATGTTCAAGGTAGCAATAGAATGATTTTGGCTAGACAACAACAAACTAATTCTTTAACTATCTTATGAAGGGTAAAAGTTTGGATTATTGATGTAGCAATTGGACATAAACTTGGCAAAGTTTAGGGTTGTAAGGCTTGAGAGGATTTCGGTGGTATGTGAGAAGAAGAAAAGTGAAGAATGAACATAGTTGGGACTACACCTACAGGAGCTTAACACCTAAGGTGCTAGTTGTCCCCATCTTAAGTTGACATATGTCCATAGGCAAGGTCTCCATTTGTCAAGTATATAAGCTACCAAATTTCACTTAATTACTTATTCCACTTGTCATTTAACCATTGCTTCCATTTGTTAATTAATCACTCTTGCCAAATGTCACTTATTCCTAAGCTTAATCATCCTAATTTTCTATGTATGCATTTGTCTTACCATTTGGCATTTTTTCCTAGACCAAATGTACATTTTAATTCATCACTTTTCCAATTGTACCAAATTAATTCCAAATTTACTACTTGTAATCAATCAAACCAAAATGCAAGGCATAAATAATACGCAATTCATATCATGATCATTCTAAACTTTTCATACCCCGAAATAAGATAATTGAGTGCATATACATTCTTTGCAATGTGTACTAAATCATAATTTATGTGTATATGCTATTGATATACATATGAATGCAATGAAATTCATAAATTTGCAATGTTTTAGGTTCTATGCAATAGTCTAGGGTTCTAATCCCTCAATTTGAAAATTTGGCTATTGCAGCATCTATCCCATATTATATAATTAAGATAAACTAACAATTAAACCTTAATTTATTTAATATTTAAACAAAATAACAAATTTATTAATTTCTAAATTTTGATGTGTGTTATTCCTCTTTTTCATTATTCTTGCAAGAGATGAGGGGAAAACATCATAATCCGAAAGAAGATAATAATAAGAGTTATGTTTTTGTAAGCTTTTAATGAACACCTATGAAAATACATGTTTCATATAAATATAGGGAATAAGGGAATTGAGTGTAATGGCCAACTGAGGAAGTTAGTTAAAAATTTGTTGGAGGAATATAATCATTAACTTTTCTTTTCTCTCTTTAATCTCTAATTTCTTATTTATTATGTGAAGAATTATCATATATCTTTACTCGCAACAATGGGGTATCATAGCAAAGAGATTAGATCACATGACTAAAGGAAATTTGAATATTTTAAACAAAATCATTTCAAGGCAATGGAAGGTAAACATGAGCACGAAGTTAAGGAAATCAGGACAAAATTTTATCAATATTTTCAATAATATCAATCATTAAGAGGCATTAATAAGAATATATTTTTAAAAGTGAACATTTATTTCTACTAGATGGAACATGATGAAGGTGAGAATCGCATCAATGCTATATTGGTACACCAACTTCAACGTCAACCGTAGGGGACCATGACTTACATCTAACATCACAACAAACATAAGGAACCACAGCTTACATGCAATACTACACAAACCATAGGGGACCACTGCATACAATATTAAAAAAATAAAATAACCAGGACACAAACATAAAGATTTAAGGGACCGTATAAAACATAAAAGGCAGACAACAATGACCTAACACGATGAAATATTGTCTGAGGAAGAACACACATGGAAGAAGATGGAAGACGCTCAAGATGAGGGATTGTGTCAGAAGAAGATTGGAGATTAGGGATTAGGGAATGGGAAAATGGGATTGTGTTAGAAGAAGATGGGAGAAGAGCATGAAGATTAAAGCGTGGTGATGTCTATAGATGGCATTCGTGGGATTAAGGATTAGGGATTTTGGTAGAGGAAAAGGAAAACGATACATTTGTCACAAAACTATGTTTGGCCTTATTAAAATGCAACGTTTCTATCCAAAAATGTTACAACTAAGGGAGAAAGAGACGCAGCATTTTTGGAGCTGATGTGGGACCCACCTCCATGCCACATCATCAATGGTGGGTCCCACATCTAGCAAAACTATAAAAAAAACTATGTCAACATTTAACAGGCCACGTAAGCAGATAACTGACGATGCCCTTATGACATTAATGCTCGAGGTCCAATCTAAACAATTTCTAAATCTTGGGGTCTTATTTGAACGTCTGATAAACTTTAGGATTCAATTTGAAAACTGTGAAACGTTATGGTCTATTTTGTACATTTGTGAAAACATTATGGGCTAATTAGCCCTTTTGACCGTATGTCAAATTAGGCAAGTTCACCAAAGAGGCCGCCTCCCTCACATTACTATTTTTTATATTCAATATAAGTACAGAGTATGAGTAATGGAGAGTATAACTAGCAGTTTTTTAGATTCAAGTATTATGCAACTAGCAGCATTTGACTAGATTCTTACGTCTCCGAGCTAAGTTTATTGTTGTTTAAATAACTCTTGAATTCAGCTCATTATTATTTGAATTGAGTTGGATTCTCTTTGTTCAAACATACCTTAGACAAACTTGGTTATACAAATAAAAGAGTTTCAAATAAATATTTACTAGGTTGAATATCAAAAATTTAATAAAAGGATTTCTTCAACCACGGCCTTAATTAAGGAAAAAGCCTTTAAATAAATGAGTGATATTCTTCATTTATTTATATCAATCTTTTAAAAATTAAACCCAAAGTTAACAAGAGATTTAAGGTTTAATAGATTCATATGGTATGAAATCATCATACAACTGATCAAAGATTAAATAAAATTAAAGAATATGAAATATGATTAAAAAGATTGCCCTTACTTATCAAAAATTTTAAAGTTTAATTGAAAAAAATTGTTAAATAAAAATAATTAATTTATTTTAATTTATAAGATCTTATAAAAATTGATCAATTAATTAATAAATTCAAAAAATTTCATATTTTAATATATTTATTGATCCGATTAAGGTTTTTACTCCTTGCCTAAGGTTAGTAGCCGGGGAACAGTCAACCGGCAATAAAAGAGAAAAAAAACAAAGTGAAGATGGTTGCTTAGAAAATCTTGGCAAGAAAGCGGTATGATGCAATGACGGCGATAGTAGTTCTAGATTTCCAAATTCAAGAAGTCATGCAGGGAATCGATTAAAAAAACAAAAAAAATATCTTTAATGGGATGTAGAATTTGTAGTTTTTGCAATAAAATGCCAAAGCCTCTGTTGGAACTTGGAAGTGGAGGCACGAGTCAACGGCATGCGGCCCACTTATCACTCGCTCTTAACTCACATTTCTTATTAGTTTGGATAAATATTAAAGTTAAATGATATCATTGAAAAGAGAATAAAAAACTGTCAGTCAATGTTGACTATTATCGTACACTAATTATGCTGATTTGTCAGAACTGTTACTTCCCCATTCGATCCTGAGGAGGCAGGCATTTTCATATTAATAATAAAACAAACAAATTAAAAAGTTTCTTTTTACTAAAATTTGTCAACACAATGAATAGGAAAATAAGGCCTTTCGAACTATTTAATTTTATTTAACGGTTTGATGAATAGGAAATTTTCTTAAACGAAACCTTTTTTTAAACCCTAATTTTAAAAGCCACGCAATTTACTGAATATCCTTCGACACAAGACACAAAGAAATTTTGGGTCAGGAATATAGATGTGCATAGAGGCATATATTACATTTCCAATATCAAAACAAAATGAAATTTGTCATCTTATGTTAGTATCATAGGGATCTAGAATCTATTGTAAGAATGTGGCTCAATTAGTGTTCATAATCTAAATATATTAATAATAACATTAATGTAAATAAAGAGTCATAATTAGTCCATACTTCTTATTTAATAGTCGAATAAAGCTCAACCGTTTATTTTAGTCACTTAATAAACATATCAAATTAAAAGTGATAAATATATAAATTGGTCCGCTCTTTACTAATTAAGGTTATAGAATATTTTCCATCAAGTTAGAGAATCAAGAGAAATAACTAATTTTAACTAAGAATGTAGTCAAGTTTCTTTATCTCTTTTTATTAGTGACATCTTCTACGTCAAATGCACAATATTACACTCTTATGATTTGTAACAATTATTTCAAGATCCTGAAGTTATAAATGTCAATTTTGATTTATGTTATAAAAATCATGTTTTTACATATGGTATCAGAGCATGTGTTTTAAATAAACATTTTGTTCATCTATTTTACTATGATTGTTTTATGATGATTGTCAAATATTTTGAAGTTTGAAGAGTTTTGTGATTATTCACTATTAATGATTTCTATTAAAAATATAAATAAAAAGGATTTTTTTACATAATTACTGTCACGTTTTATGCATCTAAATATACAATTGAACTCTAGTTGTTGGGTGAAAGTCAAACACCCGAACCACCAAACTATAGGAAAGAATACTTGTTAATTGTTTCTTTAGAATTCTAATTTGATTAGAATTTTTCTTGTTGAGAATTGACCCCTAGTCTCTTAGGTGATGCTATGTATTCTATTATTTTTATTAATGATTTAATGTTAGATTTATGCAGATTAAATTATATGTTATATGTTAAATTTATACATAACATTATAAAAGGATAATTTTTTGTCACGTATAAATAGTTATTTATTCATAAAATATTAATGTCTATGATTGAATTAATTATATAAATAAATGATGTATATTAGTTGATATAGTTTTAGAATTTATCCAAAAATAAATTATTACTTTATGACTAATAAACATAATATAACAAAATCAATATTCACTTGTCAACTATATCATATGTCCAAAGATATTGATTGTATTTGATAAATTTTTCTTTGATTGTCTAATAAAGTTTGTATGGCATTGAACTTATGATAATATATTGTTGAGTTTGCCTAAAGGAAACCTCCAATATACTCTAAATGTTTAATTATTTGAATCAAATAATTTATCGAGCATTTATATATTTGCAGCTATTTGTCTTCATTTGCATACTTCTTTCGTTACCGTGTTTAATTGTTTGAATTTCTCTAAATGGTGTGAACAAGTCAATTTTTATTTAGGTATTTTGGATCTTGACTTGGCGTTATTGGAAGAAAAACCTACTGCTATTATAGATACGAGCAGTGAGGTTGAGAAGACAAAATATAAAGCAGGGTAAGGTCTAACAGATTATGTCTTAATTTCATGTGAGTGACAATTACCAACAATATCAAGACCATTATTCCACAAACTAAAAGTCCTAAAGAATATCTTAATTTATGGAAGAATTTTTCATTTTGCAAATAAGTCTCTCTCTAGTTCTCTAATTGTTGAATTCACAACCATGAAATTTGATGAGTTATAAACCATGCAACAACTTGTCCTACAGATGATAAATATTGCAACAAAATTAAAAACTATGGGTATGATAATTAATGACTCCTTTTTAGTGCAATTCATTACAAGATCATTATCTCTTTAGTATGAATCATTTCAAATTAACTACAACACTATAAAGGACAAGTGGAATCTTAATGAATTGTCTTATATGCTCATTCATGAGGAAACAAGGCTAAAGAATCATGAAATTTTTTCAATTAACCTTGTGGGTTAAGAAGCTATCAAAATTCACAAGTCAAAACCTACGACATTTTAAAAGAAAGTGCTTGCTAAAGTGACACAGGTTACTACTAATGTTGATAAGAAGGATCAGAATACAAATAAGTGTCATTTTTATAAGAAAGAGGGACATTATCAGAAAGATTATCTAAAACATAAGGCTTGGTTTGAAAAGAAAGGTACATCTAACCTTTTTGTATGTTCCGAACTAAACCTAATTGAAGTTTCTTCTAATACTTGGTGGCTTGATTCTAATGCCATTACTTATGTTTCTAATGTTAAGTAAGGATTTCTAACAATCCAAACCATAAATTGAACTGAGAACTTTACGTTCATAGGAAACTATAAGAAGGTCTCAATTAAAGGAGTGGGGACCTAACATCTCATATTGGATATTTGTTATAAACTAGGTCTAGTACAAACTCTCTATGTATGTACAAACTCTCTATGTATGTACAAACTCTCTACGTACCTTCATTCTTAGAAACTTAATTTCTATTTCTAAACTTAATGAAAGTAGGTTTACTTTTAAGTTTGGTGATGGTTGTTTTAGTTTATTTAAACATATTTTCGTTATTGGCTTTGGAATTCTTATGGATGGTTTATATAAATTGAAATTTGATGTTAATTTTTTTGAATCCATATTTTCTATTTATCATACCATTAGAACAAAGCGTAGCATAAGGAATAATAATTTAGCTTACTTGTAACATAGACGTTTGAGTCATATATCCAAAGAAAGATTTAAAAAAATAGTAACAAATGAAACCCTTCTAAATTTAGATTTTACTAATTTTGATGTATGTGTAGATTACATTAAGAGAAAGCAAACCAAACATGGTAAAAAGGGAGCCATAAGAAGTACTCAGCTCTTTAAAATTATACACATCGATATATGTGGACCTTTTGAAACTCCATCTTTTAATGGAGAAAAGTATTTTTCACCTTTATAGATAATTTTTCATGTTATGGATATGTCAATTTGCTTAATGAAAAATCTTAAGCTATCAATGTCGTTGAGGTGTTTGTAAATAAGGTTGAAAAGAAATTAGATAAAAAAAATGTGAAAATTCTAAGATTTGATAGAAGTAGTGAATATTATGAAAAATATGATAAATCAAGATAATATTTAAGTCCATTTACAAAGTTTTTCAAGAAACATATCATATGTACATAGTATACTATGTCAGGCACACCTCAACAAATTGGTGTAATAGAAAGATATAATAGGACATTAATGGATTTAATTATGAATATAATGAGTAACTCTTCATTTCTTAAAACCTTATGGATGCATGCACTTAAAACTGATGTATATTTGCTAAATAAGATTCTTAGGAAGGTAATACCTAAAACTCCGTTTGATTTATAAACTAGAAGGAAACCTAGTATGAGAAATCTACATGTTTAGGATTGTCTAGCAGAAGCATGAGTTTATAATCCACAATAAAAGAAATTAGATTCTTGAAATGTCAATGGCTACTTTATTAGTTAAATAGAGAAATCTAAAGAGTATTGGTTTTACTATCGAAACCTTAGTTTAAGAATTATTGAAATAGTTTATGCTAAATTTATTGGAAATGGAGAATTTGGTAGGAGTGTTGAAAAACATTTTGTGGATATTAGTGAAATAAGGGTTGATGTTCTATTACCTATAAATGTTCCAGTATCCACATAGATACCAAATATTGTCCCAATATTAGAAGAACAAAAAAATTCTAGACAAGATTGGATGAAACAATACCTCATTAAAAAACTATATTACAAACAATTAATTTAAGTTAACCATATGGAATAGCTTTGAATAAACTTATAAGATTAAGGAGATCAATTATTTTGATGAGTATAAGGTCTATTTATAAGAGTCAGAATTCGATTATGACATTAAAAATGATTATGTTTCATTTTCACAAGCCATAGAAAGTGATATGTCTGATAAATAGATTGATGATATGAAAATGAGTTAAATTTAATGGCACAAAATAATGTTTGAAACCTTTGTGATTTTCCAAAAAGATCTAAGCAAATCAGTTGCAAATAGGTCGGCTTAATCGGTTCAAATTTGAATAACAGTTGTTGACTGGGATCAGGACATAACCATCCTCTGAACCATCTGCTACCAAGTTCATGGGGAAGAGAGAAGGGCCAGGCAAAGGCCACATGCTTTCTTCCTTATGATGGAGGTTTAGATCAAACTTGACTCAAATAGAAATATTAAATGATATAAAGCTAGACTTGTTGCTAAAAGTTATACTCAAAAGTATGTCATTGATCAAAAAGAGACTTTTTCACTATCTCCAAGAAATACTCATTGAGAATAATTATAGAAATAGTGGCTTAGTTTGATTTAGAGGTACAACAAATGGATGTGAAAATTTTCTCTCTGAATGGTGATTTTAAGGAGGAAGCTTATATAGACCGACCTAAAGGTTTTTCCATAGAATGAAAGAGTCATATAAATTGTAAACTTAAGAAATCAATATATGAACTTAACAAACGTCCCAATATTGGTATATAAGTTTAATGATATTGAAACATTTTTTGGTTTTCAAGAAAATACTGTTGATCCTTGTATCTATCGAAAGATTAGTATAAGTAAGTTTATATTTCTAGTTCTATATGTTAATGATATTATAATTGTTGCTATTGATTTGGACATATTGTATAAGTCTAAAGATTTTCTCTCTAAGAATTTGAAATGAAAGATATAAGAGTAGCATTTGATGTGATAGGAATTTAAGTATTTCGAAGTAGATCAGAAGGACAAGTAGGGTTGTGAAAAAGCTATATTAAAAGAATTCTTGATAAATTTAATATGAATAAATATTTAGTAAGGATTGTCTCAATACAAAAAGGGTTAAATTTAGTCTCGTGCGGTGTCTTAAAATTGATGTGGATTGTAGACAAATGGAATTTATTCAATCTGTTTCTTATGTTGGAAATCTAATGTGTTTTCAAGCATGCACAAGATCCAATATTAGCTTTGTGGTTGGAATGCTAAGCAGATATCAAAGTTATCCTAGTATAAATCACTAGCAAGTTGCAAAGAAAATATTTAGGTATCTTCAAGGAACAAAAGAGTATATGCTCATGTATAAAAGATCTAATTTACTAGAAGTGATTGGATATTCATATTCAGATTTTATTGGATGCATTGATAGTATAAAATCAATGTTTGGTTTTTTTCTACGATCAAAATGAGCAATTTCACGACAAAGTACTGAAAAATCTATCATTGCTTCATCCACAATAGAAGTAGAACTTGTAGCTTGTTTTGAGGCCACAATTCATGTTTTATGATCGTGGAAATTTATTTCAAGGTTTGGGGTTGTCAACACCATCATTAAGCTATTGAAAATTTATTGTGACAATTCTACAGTATTTTTCTTCTCCAAAAATGACAAATACTCTAGAGATACTGAGTATATGGAATTAAAATATTTTGTCATAAAAGAGGAAGCTCAAAAACAAAGGGTGTGTATTGAACACAATAAGATGAATCTTATGATTGTAGATCCCTTAACTAAAGGCCTTCCACGAAAGATATTTAAGGAACATGTTTAAAGCATAGAACTTTGTTATATTGATGATTGATTTTTATGACTTTTTAACACTCTTAAGTTCAATAAACTTTCTGATTCACAATTTCTTACTTATTATGAGTGTGCAATTGTAAATTTTATTAAATAAGAAATAAATTTGTCTATGAGACATTAATGTGGACCTTTATAATATTTATATATCACTTACCAGACTTAATAAATTACTAGTGTTGTGATATATAGAAGGAAGTATGCAAAGTTGAAGTGTACGATTGTCATACCCGCATTATGTGGTTTATCATATTGATGTAAATTATAAAGATATTAAGAGATTTATTTATGCGTGCCTATCGTTTACACTATTAAACTAAAATTTGAAATATTGGGACAACTGAGAGAATGTAAGAATGTGACCTAATTGGTGGCCAAACTCTAAATATATTAATAATAATGATATTAATATAATTAAAGAGTACTAATTGGTCTATATTTTCTATTTAATAGTGTAATAAATTTCAACGGTTTGTTTTGATCACTTGATGGACGTATCAGATTAAAGTTATAGATATATAAATTGGATCTCTTTCTACTAATTAGAGTCACAAATTGTTTTCTATCAAGTTTATGTAACCACTGAGAGTCAAAAGAAGAAAAAAAACTAATTTTAACTAAGAATGCAGTGAAATTTCTGGATCTCTTTTTGACAATGGTCTCTTTCAAATCAGGTACCAATATTATACTCTTATGATTGTAACAATTGTTTATTTAAGATTCTAAAATTATGAATGTCAAGTTTGATTTTAACAATTGTTTATTTAAGATTCTAAAATTATGAATGTCAAGTTTGATTTATGTTATAAAGATCAGCTTTTTATATCCATTTCAAACGAGAAAAAACAAATAATATATACGCGACTTTGGAGTCACTACGAGGAATTGCACAAGAAAAGGTATTGATTCAGGCCGTGCTTAGGATGTGATGCAACATAATAAGTTGTTGGGTACTCGATATCTATCTCTGTATTAAATCTGATTGTAAATAGCATAGGATGGCTGATTTTTAGGCAGCTTTGTCTTTGTAACGAATGAAGAGTGCCTTTTGTCACAAGTTCATTAATCGCATAAATTAACAAACTTAAATGTAAGTATGCAAAGAAGATTCCATTTGGATAAGCTTTAGAGCTAGCTGTCTGTCACTAGGATTTTACATTCCATTTTTTTCACTTGATCTTGTGAAAAAGAATTTATAGAATAAACAGAGAATTGTGAAAACTTTTAATAGGGATAACTGGTTTTTAAAAGGAGATATTAAGTTAGCTAACCCAAAACGAGGTGTCTCTTTCGTTTGATATCTATGAAGACTTCTCTATAGCACCCTCATTCCCTCCTGAAATATCCCTTTCTAATTTTATTTTGCAAGCTATGGTATATTCATTACAGCTTAAGCCCAGTTCTTCACATCAAATTTGATTAAATTCATTGGAAAGTTGACCAATTATCATCAGCTTCTTGATTATGCCAGTGATTTAAATTTGGGATAATTAGGTAAAATTCATCCATTAATGAAGCTCAGGTGTCTTCCCTCGTAATTTTATTTTCCATTTCACAGCAGTAGGAAAAGATCCCAAGAAGTTGGACATTTTTGGTGTCGTTTTGGAGTTGGAGTCCTGAAAGGTTACGGTTGCTCAGATGCCCATTAAATGATCAAAGCATTAACTCACAGTTCTTTTGGTGATTATCAGTCTAGTCTGTAATGGAAAATCCAGAAAGCGTGACAAAAGAATGTTGCCAACCATGAATCGTCGATGTGCGTGGTCTAATTAGGTCAGAACCCGGAAAACAGAACCAAAACAAAGGCAAACTACTGCAACATAGAGCGAGCAGAACTCATAAAACTCATTCATGTCCTACCCATCAGATAACACTCCTCAGCAATTTCAGATACACTCCAGTCCACAAGCACCGCTATTATCATAGTATAATGGGAAGAGAAATTGCAGAACAACATCAAAACAAGCACTGCAAATGGCACTGTGAACCAAAGATACAGAACTATCATCTTCTATTATGAAAACATAAGGAAAAAAAAATAACAAATTTTTAGTCACACAAATTGTTCAAGCTACAGTTACAAGCACTGGTAATCACTTCTCAAAGCTTTCTTCACTCAGTCTATTCTGTACAAAAGAATATTAAAACCCCCCAACACGGCGAACTAGGAAAGATATTAGGACATAAGAGGGAGCATCGGAGCTCTACCCCGTTGGAGTCGCCGGTGTTTTAGGCTGGAGCTCCAACATTCCCGACAATTTTGAACAACATAAAACCAAAACTAGCAGATGATTTGATAAGGCCCCTGATGATTCTTATTTTGATCTGCCCTCGTCTTGGAGGGACTGTGTTAGTGTTTGGTTGTCTCATGGTGGGGTTAAATGCTACGAATTCAATGGCTCTGAGGAGGTAACACTCGAGGATTTGGAGGCAGAAGCAAGGCGTCTCCACAGAGAGAGCGGAATGAGAGAAGTGTGGGTGGGGGCTGTGAGAGAGCAATATTTAATTATTTATAGACGAACATGTCAGATTCTGACTCAACTAAACTCAGTTGCTTGATCGGCAAGCTGACATGAGTCAGTTCTCTGTCTTAACGAAACACAGCTAGTGCTCTCAATACATTTGTGACCGTGGATTGTACGTCAATGTTTTAAAAATCGGACCGGTGATTGAATCAGAGAAGCAACTAATTTAATGGTTAATAGTTCAATCGGAATTCAACCGTGGTCAAATCGGTGATTAATAAATACATAAATTTTTATTTTATATATTATATATATAAGATAATTTTTAAACATACTATTTAATTATTTATTTATTTAATTGT
>JANTPM010000245.1:10342088-10353572 GCA_025434745.1 Erythroxylum divaricatum | reverse complement strand
ATTATGAATAATTTTATTTTATTTAAGTTTTATAATTAAATTATATGTAATTAAAATTTAATAATTATTAATGAATAAAATTAAAATTAAAATGTATAAATATTCAAATAAAATTTTATTTAATTATTAAAATATATTTTCAATAAATATTAATTTATAAATAAAATATTAATTTATAAATTATTTATATTATTAAAGTAACATAATTTTATTAATAATTTGTTATTAAATATTATATAAGAGATTAAATAAATTTATTTAATTAAAAATAAATTATCTTTAAATTTTATTTAAAATATGATTATCGTCAGTTAAAAAAATATAACTACGTTTAATATTAATAATTAAACATGATTTTATTTTTATTTAAAAAAGTAAAAATAAAAATTGAAAACAGAAACTGCAAAAGTAGAACAAGAGAAACTTTAAGCGAAAGACGGTCCTCCAATCAGTTGTTCCATGCCACGCTATTTTCCATTTTTAGATTAAGGAGGTCAAATAAAATACAAGCTTTAATAATGGAGGTCGGGAAATCTTAATCATAGGGTTTTAAAATTGGCGGGAAATCAGCAGAGAAAGTGGTAGAAAAGGAGGATGGTCAGAAGCAACTGCTATGGCAAACAAGTTGATAAGTGAAATGGGACTTCCCAAATCAATCGCAAACGTTTTCTCTGCTCGGAACATCAGAACTGCCAAGGTCCTTCTATATCTATTAACTTCCTTTTTTTTTTGTTTTGCTTCCTGTAAATTGGAACCAATTTCGATATTTACCTTTTTCTCACTTTCTTCCGTTTTATTTTGAGTTTTTCTTCAACTGTTTGGTTAAAGGAGGCATTATCCTTAACGGAATTCGATTTGATGGAGTTGTTGGATGTCGGATTAGCTGAGGTCACATCTGCGGTGGCGCATATCAGCGCCGCCGTGTCTCCGCCGTGTCAAACTGTGAGCAATTGCCTACAATGATTTTGATTAGTTTATTGGAGTCCTCTTTTTTTTTTCAACTTTTTCTTGCTTTTGAAAAGTTGTTTTGGTGATTATGTGCTTTTAGGCGTTATCGTTAATGGAGCAGAGGATAAAGAATGAGGAATTTAGTGGTCATATCCCTACTAAGCTCAACGGGTTGGATGAGGCTTTGTGCGGTGGGATACCGTTTGGTGTATTGACTGAGTTGGTTGGCCCTGCGGGAATTGGGAAAACACAAGTATGGATTATTGAAATTCGTCTTGTTCTGCTTTATGTCGCCCTTCTTTTCATAATTGGTCTTGTTTAATATCATCCTACAGTCAATTTGAGTGTTTTGTTGCTTTAGAAGTGTCGATTGAGCGGGTAGCTTCTACATTACTTGGACAATTTTGTCTTTTAGCATTCATCGTTTCGGTAAACTTGATTGAATGGTCCATGATATCTTTGGTAGTTACTTTTTTTTTTTAATTACTCGCAGTTGTGCCATATTTCCTCTTGACAAGATACTTTGCTGCAAGTTGGAACATATGGAAGATGGCCTTCTGCTGCTTATACTATATTCCCAATCTTATTACTGTGGGGACAAAGAGACTGCCATAGCTATTAATGAGAATGATTACTGCAGTTTGATGCATAACTGATATACCAGACTTACTTGAGTTGAGTGATGGGAATAGGCTGCATAATTATCAATTTATTACTACCTAGGGGAGAAAGGGGAGAAGTTGAGGACTTGAGAAGAATTCAGGTCAGTTGGCACATGTGCTTTTGTGAGCTCTGTTGCCATGGTACGTGAGTAAATGCATGATCAAAGACTGACTGAAATCAATTTAGTTAATTGGTCCAATCAATTGCTGGGATAAAAATAGTGAACTTAGTGGAGAATGTTGAGCACGGTATCTGTTGGCAAAATGAAGTACTGCTACTGAGACGGGGGCCTTTCTCTTTTTTTATCCCAAATCATATTGAAAAAAAAAATTGTGCCAGCATTGTTCTACTTCCACTGATTTACAAAACAGGATTTCTTTTTCAAAATTGTTCATATTATTGTAAAGACATATATGTAAGGAACAAGTAACTTAGATTCTGCAGTTTTGTAATAGACAGGCTCATTGTTAGAGTTGAATGTTGAATTTCTATGGTCGTTGGATTTACTTGCAGTTCTGTCTCAAGATGGCATTATTGGCCTCATTGCCAGTAAGATATGGGGGCTTAAATGGGCGTGTGATTTATATAGATGCGGAATCCAAGTTTAGTTCAAGAAGGTGCTTGAAGAACACCTACTGGCATTAATTCTCTAAGGTTCATGGTGTTTGTGTGCTCTGTTATGTACACTAACAAAGAAATTCAGATATTCTGAAATGTGCTGTTCTTAGGATGATAGAAATTGGAGCTAGTAGTTTCCCGGAGATATCTAACATGCAAGGAATGGCCCGGGAGGTACAGAAAATTTGTTCTAGTTAGTAGCTTCTCATCTTTATTTGAAGTAGAAGGATGATGTTTCTTTAGTACTGTAGATGGCTGGTAGGATCGTCGTTTTACAACCTACATCACTTTCAGAGTTCACTGAAAGGTATGAATTGAATTAAAGATTGAACTAAATATGGGGAAGAAAGATTAAATTTTCACATGTCATCATGTTTTGTGCAATGCAAAAAAAAAAAAAAGAAAGTAAAAGCTCTGTACAATTTCATATATCTGTACTTCGTTTATCATTACTATTAACATGTTATTGTAGAGCACAATGAGTACATTTCTAATAAGTTACATCTTTTCAGTTCAATCAAACCTCACTCTTCTCTGTTTCTCATGCTTGTCTACGCTTCAACTAGAGAGACACTGTTTATTGGAACTTACTAGGACATCTAACAAATTTAATTATGAACAAAGCAGACAGTCACAAATAGCAAACAATTCTGAGCAGAGAACTTTTCCACGGACTTGGAAGGATATCTAACCAATTGATTTATGAACAAGACAGACAATTTTGAATAATAATTGACAATGAACAATGAAGATCTTAATTTAAGTGTTCACACTGTTCCAATTACCTTGGTGCTATTACCAATATATCTTCAATTGACAAGGACTGGGCTGTTGTAAAAGAGCTATTAGGTCGCTTGCGATATTTTGCTAATATGAAGTCATCTGTCCAGATGCATTCTCCTGACAACCAAACTCTAGGACTACAGGAGTCGTATGCATTTATCTCCTACAAAGCAGTTATCAATTCTTTCCTTCTCCTTTGATAAGACAAGCAGTATGACATTTATTTTTCATCCATTGCAATGTTTATGGCTGTTGCTTTAGTGTTAAATATCCTCGTCATTCATTTCTTTCCATTTTCTTCAGCAGTCATTTTATTCTTTATTAAAATACTATTTGATAGTGAATTATAGATTACTATATCTCCAGTTTGCAGCAAATCAAGGTTTCCCTTCTCCAACATGAAGTGAAGTTGCTGATAATTGACAGCATGGCTGCTCTTATTTCAGTGTAAGCTTTTGTAGATCCTATAACAATGATTGCAAAAATTTTGATAAGTCAATTTCAGGAACCTTTAACATCTCACAGATGAGCAAATATATATAACTCTTATGTTTTCTGTAACAATCTGGGTCATGAAAATGATTTATTTCAAGGGAAAAGAAGCCTAGTCAACTGACGTTGCAGAAGTCAAGATTGTATATACATCTAAGATTCTGAGTAGAAGCAGCTATATTCTGATCTTGAACATATTCTTTCCAATCAAATATTAAATTTAGGTACACAGATGATCCCCATTTCCATGTTCGTCCATATTAAAATTTTCCTATCCTAAGTTGAGGAAGAATGACAAGCAAGAGTATAATTAATTCGTTAATATTCTAGTAAATTAGTGTAATTCCTTGTACATGGAAGCACTTAAAATTTATGCTGATAATGTATGTTTCCTGTCTTTTGTTGGACACATTTTTTATGGAATGTCTTGAGTCTCCTTTGACTTTTAGGTTATATTACTGTTAAAGGATTGTTGAAGACTAGGTTCTAGTAGGTTCCAGAAGAAGAAATTTAACATGTGAGGGTATAGTGGGGAATGTTGTGAGAGTTAGTTACATGACAAGAATAAAAGGGTGTAGAGGGGGAATGCATATTCATTCGGTTATGATATTGTGATTGGTGATTGTAGGGAGGTTTAGCTAGCCCTCGAAGTCTAGCTAAGGAATAATAGTTACGGATATTCATTCATTTCTACTTCTTTGTTCTTGTTTTACTGCTGCGTGTATGAGTGTTCTGTTGATGCTATGTGGTGATTCGTAGTATAGGGAGTTGTTCTTGTGGTGATTCACTGTTAGAGAAAGTGGTCTCTAACAAGGATCATCATGTTATTTTGTTCAGGGAACATGGTCAACAGGCTCCTAGACAGCAGTCATTGGGTTGGCATATTTCTTTCATCAAGTAAGAACTTCCATCTTACGACAGTATAGCTAATTTCAGCTTACAAACTTTGTGAGTAGCACTGCTTATATCCCTTCAAAAATGCCCAGGTCTCTTGCTGAATTTTCAAGGGTTCCAGTTTTAGTTACGAATCAAGTGAGATCTCAACACCATGATCAAGCCCCCCAGTATGCTTTCCAAGGTATTTTAGAAGGTAGCATTAACTTTTGTGAAAGCTCTCACTTATACGTTTAGCAAGCTTTTATTATTATTATTTGTTGATGTATAGATAGCAGTAATGCTGGGGATCTAGAAAGAGCCAACAAATACGATTCTCATCTTGTTGCTGCCCTGGGAATTAATTGGGCTCATGCCGTCACCATCCGTCTTGTGCTTGAGGCTAAATCTGGTTTGGATTTCACCTGCAACACTTTATCACATATCTCACTGTTGTTCTTTCTCGAGGGAATTTGGACCAAATGAAAATCTTATCAAATAGAATTAAACCATAATTTATAGGCTGATTGTATCATTAACCAATTCTTTTTTCAATTTTGGTGCAACTTATCATGAATAATTATCTTCACTTTCATGCAGCATGTTACTTGATTTGAAGTTTTTGCCCATGCTTATGAATGTTTTCATTGGTTTTCACTTGTGTATTTACATTTCTTGAGAAAATAATCCTTCCAGCGGACTCCTAAATTGGAATCCTTCTGCACACTTTGTTTGATTTGAGCATTATGGGCTATAAGGCTTGGATAATGGACAAATTTCAAATTCCTACTCCTAGATTTTGGAGTTAATCCATTAAGACCTGTAGGTAGTCTCTCAGTTACTACTGCCCTATATTCAGACTACGATTCTCTTTCAGGCCAGAGGTATCTGAAGGTGGCAAAATCACCACTATCACCACCTTTAGCTTTCCCTTTTACCATAACATCTTCAGGGATTTCACTGCTGGATGATGAAGGATTTGAACTTAGAGGACAAGAGATCAGCACAATTCACTTTCAAGGTTTGCATTGTAACCAGTCATACTGTAGACCTCTAACTCATTCAATGATTTTCATGTTAACTGTATTGTTCTTACGTTTTATATAGAGAGCGATAAGCAAATGCTAAATGCAGGCCACAACGACTTCACAAAATTTAATGGATGAAAGATGCAGTAACCAATCATAATTGAAGTGACATTGCTTTCTGCTTGGCCACTAACTACGGTGAAGGAATGTTACTCAAAATTTTGAACGTTGTATTGGTTACATGCCCAATTTTGAAATTAAGTTGACTTTGAGTGGGATATATTACTTAGGTCCTTCAGATGCAATGGTTGATTTCATTTTAAGAATTGGCAACCGTTTTGATGCATTTAAATGAAATGTTTGTTTAATGCCTGGCTTATGATTTCCTTTCTGTTAATGGCAACACCAGATTGTTCGTTGTCGATAATTGTTGTTGACAGGTGATAGTCAGTTCAACTATATTACTGAGGAAGCATAGTTGGAATCAAGTTGGATTACATCGATGTCTTGTCTGTCTTCTGTTTTGAAAAATAGAAGTCGAACTAAACCAATAATTTACCTCTCCTTTACACAAATTACTGGGATCAAATGTTCGAATTGTAATTTAATTTTTCGAGAAGACTTTTAGGTGGCATATCTCTTGGATCTTTGTTCAAACACGAAAATGGAGCTGTAAAGCTATCTCTACAGTTTTTAACTCAAGTAACGACTCTGAAGAGCATCTCTTTGATGTATATATTTGTCCAAGGTCAAGGTACCTAAAGGCACTATACTGTATCGGAAGCCAACTTAGGAAGGCGTAGTGTTGGGCTAGAGGTGTAGTACAATTGAATTTGTGAATATAAACCAATTCAAGTACATTAGTTAAGTAATACGTTGGCCATTTGCACACGATAAAGTAGTATGTGACGGTTTAGAAGTACAAATTAGTCTTTCTTAATCACGAAATTTATGAACGTTTTAAGTACGTGCATTTATTTGGTTTTGAGATATACAATTGCTTCTTGGTTCTAACCTTCTGATAATTAAAGCATTTACATCGAGTTCATAAAAATAAGCATATGCATCTCACTTTACCCTCTCCGTTAAAATAAAAAGTATAACAATTACGTATGTGTAAGTGCATCTTTAGTAAGGCAGGTAATCTTTTACACACCACATTAGTGCAAAGGAGAAGGAACTTACTTGAGGGTTAGAAACGTTTCTAGTGGCTTGATTGACGCACGCATGTCAATAGGCCAGGCTGGGCCCGGGCTGTTTACTCGAGGGTTAGAAATGTTTCTAGTGGCTGATTGAAGTAGGCTTGTCAACAGTTTGGGTCAAAAATTTTCGGGCCGGCCAGAATTGCCTGGCCTGTGGCTCGGCCGGGCCATGGGCAACACGTTAGGCCTTAGTTGGCTCAGTTGTTTAATATATTTTTAAAATTTTTATATATTTATTTAAGAATTTCAAGAAGTTATATTTTTTAAAATACATAAATTATGAATTATAGTATTAACATAATTGTTTATAGTAAAATGTAAGATGAAATTATCTATAAATTATACAAAAATATTCATATAAAATAAAAGATATAAAATCTGAACCAATTTATATTTATTAAAAATAAGTAGCAATGATAATGTTGGCATAATTATTCCCTACAAACAAGTTAATTTAATTTTAATTTTATAATTTTATTATAACGATTAATTATAATGTAAATGTAAAAAAAGTATTATCTAAGTACAATGAATTTATTTCAAATATTAATTTTACATGTTTAATAAATTATTTTATTTCTTTTTAATATGATTTTTTAAAAATGTGTTTATTAAATATTATTGTCTTTTCATATTATATCTATTATTAAATAATCATAGTAAAATTTTTATTTTTATTACACATATTAAAAGAAATTAATTAATATGATAATTAATATTAACACATTTAAACTTTTTATTTTATTTTTCGTATTTAGACAATATATGCATTATGCATATATGTATTTATATTAATCTTATAATGAATTAATCACTTTATTAATCCCAATGTATCAATTCCAAAAGAATATATAAGTAATTGAGTTACACAAACAAATAAGTACTGTATATTATATTGAAAATAGCTATTATTTTATGCTTTAACATGTTATTCATATACCGCAAATTCACATTTATAATGCAAACATTTATACTCAAAGCTTATTGATACAAATTATCAATACAATTTCACATCATTACAATTCGTTATTACAATCAGTACGAATGTTCATAAATACCAATTATTTATGTTGTCATGTTGTGTTTCTTATTTATGACTGTTAAAATTTCTTTCTGTGTTTAGCCTGCACATTTTTTGAGAGTTTAGATAACGAATGCTATCCATAGCCAAAGATATCAAACTATGGATACCTGAAGGTATTGAGCTGTGGATGCCTAAAGTTATCAAACTTTGGATACCTAAAGGTATCGAACTGTGGACATCAGTGGTGTCAAACTGTAGCAGTTGCACTGTAACCCCATAGGCATGCCTATCTATCTACAACTAAGATAATAAGCAGGCACTATAATGTTTCCTTTAACCATTTGTAAATTTCACAATTCATATATTAACAAATAATATGATGCACTTTTCAAGTTATAAAATCTGTATTTGCATTCGAACATGCAATTCAAAACTTACCACAACTAGAAGGATATCAAAATAACACTTGTATAATCATACTATACACATATTAGTAATGAATGTGCTATAAATCATTTATGTATATGTAAATTTTCTTTGGAATGCATTATGCTCAATCTTATATTCCATTGTTTAGTCTCCCAATTCACATGTGGTAAGTCCTATTTCACTTATTTCTAGGTGTTTGAAAATTTTTCATACACAGTCATAAAAGGTTCGGATAAGATGCGGTAAAAATTGGAAACGAAAACAATGTCATAGTCATGATAGACACTTTCTCTATTCATACCACTACTTGTTCCTCAATATTAATATAGAAAACATCAGAACTTTCCAGTTCTAGACATTTGTTTCTTTATCTCTCGTTTCTATAACACTAATAATTAGGTCATTTAGACTACTAAATCATGAGATATAGACCAAATATCATATACTGCTCCAAAATAGGGGCAACATCAAGTCACCATTTTCGATCTCAATTTCCAAGGTCATAAAGCCAGAACTAAGTCAGAGTTCCTTCTTAGCTTTATTATTAGGTTTCATATGCAACTTACATCATACAATTTGGAGGTCTGTAGGCTGAGTTATGACTTAAAAAATGTGACTAACTCAAATAAACCCTAGACAGAATTCCACTACATGATACTCTCTTGTCATATACAACCAAGTTCATGCAAAATAACACCAACTATCATCCCAAGAACCATTATGTATCCAAATAAACCTTTATAACTATTTAAACATACACACAAAGAGGAATTAAACTAAGTGTAATCCTAAACCATAAAATTTGCTAAGTATTTATTATAATGCCTTTCCTTTCCTTCCTCTTTGTCTTTGCTTGACTCATCAACTAGAAACACCACAAATACACATCTCAATCCCACTTCCAACCTTATAACTTTAGTTCTTCATAAGCAAAGCAAGGAAGATGAAGATGAGAAGACAAACCATAAACTTTTACCTTGATTTTCACTTAGGATTAACTTGATTCCTTATGCAAAAATGGTGTGATTAAGGTGATGGAATGGAAAGGAGATGAGAAGAGAAAATTCTGCCCTACATACACTTCCCTCTCCCCTCTGTTCTATTCCCTTTATGAATTTTCTAGTCTTAGACATATGTTTCAATTCAATCTTGTTGTTATCCTAAACATACCTTACCTATCCCCATTATATCCTACACAAAGACCTTTTGATTTTTGTTTATAGTTTATACATAAGTGGTGGAGATGTGATTTTATTGCAAGCTTATGGTAAGAGTTCTACTATGCATTGATCGAGATTTTTAATACTTTCACCCTAAACACTTGAGTGTACTGAGTGAAATATTAGTAAGGGTATTAAGATATACGCTATTGATTTCAATGTGATTATTGTTGTGATTACTATTTATATTGCTTATAAAGTTAATTTTAGAATAACTTGACTCTAATTATATATTGATTTGATTCAACATGATATGATGATGTATAGTATGAATGGGCATATTGAGGTTAATGATAGATTAATGTTGTAAAATAAATAATTTTAATTATGGTTTTCTTGAGGAAAAACAAAAGCTTAAGTGTGGAGATATTTCATATATGCATAATTGATCATAATTTTACCTCATATTTGATGTGTTTTTTCTTAATATTTGATACTGTTACTATATATTTGGTATTTAATCCTCTCCAAGTTGTTTACAAAGCATAATTGCCTTCATAGACTAAAAGGAGAATAATTCAGGCAACATCACGACATAAATTGAAGATTTGAACTGCAAAAATGATGCACGATAGTGCACATGGCTATGCACTTCCTCGAGCTCATGCATCTTCATGATTCTTGTAATTTTTAGTTATACAAGGTCTAATGCATGGCCATGTATCTCCCCAGAACCCTGAATTTTGTTATAAAAAGGCGTTTGGAGAGATGAAAGAGGAGGCAGTCAGTAACAGTTACGGAGGAGACATTAAGAAGTAATTTATAGATGTAAAGTTCTTTCTCAAGGGGAGGTTTTGGTCTAGAGAAGTGGAAAACACAAAAAGATCATCTATAGATCCATCTGAATACAAGATCAAATATCTACTTTGTGAGAATATTTGATAGAAGATAATTAGAGAGATTTAGAATTACTTGTTGTTTTCAATTCATTGTTCTTTCTATTTATGTTTGATATCATTTCTAATAATGTGTAACTAAATCTCCAGTTAGTATTTTTGTTAGATGAACCTTATGTTAACACTTTGATATGGTTTGATTCTTTTATTAATGCAATTAGGTTAGTTGATTATTGCGATCCAATTACTTGATTTATTTATATTCTAGTAATCTGAATTATTAGTCCATAATCTAATTTCATACATAGCGATTAAGAAATCTTAGGTTTGGATAGATTCATGATAATTGGAAATAGTTTATTGCAACCCTAAAGATAGGTTGAAATAAATATTCCAGTTTATTGCAACCCTAGAAATAGGGTGAAACAAATCTTTCGAATTATGGTCAAACCTAATAAAGAGACTCATAAATCAATAACACAATCCTATAAAATTTAACATGAGTAATTTAGTTAGAAAATTTAGAATTAGTTGTTAGTAGACTCAAGATCAGCTATTAGCATACCATAGAGTCTCCATGATCCAATTCGTCAACAAACAATTGCATGATAAAATATCAATCTGTTAAGGGTTTAGGGGGATTCGAAACCTAGATACTAATTTCTGATATCGATAGTTTTCCAAGTAATCTCCATTATCACTGTGTCTATTATTGTTTCCTATTTTATTTTAATTTTACTTTTTATTTTCGTTTTTAGTTAAAATTTCCAAGTAATTTCCATGATCTTTGTGTCTACTATTGTTTCCTATTTTATTTTATTTTCTTTTTTTACTTAAAATCTAAAATCAATCCTTAGGCTAGATAATAGGGGAAGGGTAATTACTAGTATTCATCATCATTGTGAGATTAACACATACTTGCCAGTACTAGCTACATCTACACCATACACTTGCCATTATTAGAATATTGACTGTCAAAATAAGTCAATCAGAGGCATTTCATTTCTATAAGATAACATACCTATCTTTTGGCATTGTAAAAATTTTTATAGAACATATAAGAATCTCTAACAAAGTCTCCCAATACAAATCACTATCCAAAACTTTGCTAGTAGTTTGTTTAGGACCAAATTGACCACTACATTTATAATTGTGATAAAAACTTAAGACATAATGATGTTCATCATTTGGCATTGACCATGTATCGTTACGCTAGTCAAAATAAAATAACTAGAGCTACTACTATAGAAGTGGTGACTCTAGGTCGATCCCACAGAGAGTGTGTGCAAAGTTTATAATAATAATAATAATAATAATAATAATAATAATAATAATAATAATAATAATAATAATAATAATAATAATAAT
>JANTPM010000245.1:10325541-10338982 GCA_025434745.1 Erythroxylum divaricatum | reverse complement strand
GTGCGTTCAGGGAAGCCATAGAAGCCTGTGAACCTCCAAGAGCGAACAGAACACCGAATTTCACAATCAATAAAATTGGCAGAATAACTCTGAATGGACAGTTGTACAGAATTACTCCACAAAATGGAGAGGCCACCCCCATTGCCCAAACTGTCAACAGAAAAGCAAGAATCAAAACGAAAAAAAGAACGTAAAGCTTCCATGCGAACACCGTGAACCTTTGTTTCAGAAAGAAAAACAACTGCGGGTCGATGACGAAGAATCAAATCCTTCAATGCCCGAACTGCTCGAGGGTTACCCGCACCTCGGCAGTTCCACACTAAGACCCTCATGGTCGGCGGTCGACCTTCGGATGAGAAGGTTCGACCGTTGGATGCAGTGTTGTACCCTCTGCTAAATCCCTTGGTGCAGAAATAGAAGGGGTTGGAATAGTCTGTGGGAAGCGTGGCCGCTTCTTTGGATCAGTGGGCTTAGCCATAGGATCGTCTTCCGCAGGCCCATTGGACCCGTGAGCCATGGTCTGCCAATCAGTATCCATTTCTCCAGCAGTAGAAGACGTAGTGGCAAAGTGCGGAGCAAAATTCAAATTTTCGCAAAGGAAGGAATTTTGAAAATTTTGGGAGGGCAACACAGCACAATTGCCGCCAACCAATCCCTCAGAGTCCGGAGCACCCAAAACCGTAAGACCCATCGCGTCCGACCGCAACCAAGAACTCGTCGGACGTTGGGTTCGCCGACCAGCCGCCCGCAAGCTGTCATCCCACATCGGGGTTAACTCTTCGTGCTTGTGATGAAGAAGTAAATCACAAAAAGAGTCAGTATGTCCCAATTTCCCACAGAGAAAACAAAAAACAAAGATCCGTTCATAGGAAAACAAGGCATAAAATGCGGATCCGTCAAGGTCAACAATCTTCTTCTTTCTTCGAAGTGGTTTCGTGGTATCAAGCCGCACTCGAATCCGCATCACATATTCATCAGTAGTATCCTTGCGTATAATAGGGTCATATGCAATGAAAGAGCCAATAAAATCTCCCAATCCTTTGGCAACCAACTCAGTCATATAACCAGACCGAAGCTTTCGAACTACCACCCAAACGTCAGTAAAAATAAGGGGAACATGCATAGGATCCTCACCAGGTTGGATTCGATGAAGTAGTAGCAAATGCCGGTTAAACAGCCAAGGAGTGCCATCCAGAACCCTATCCAGATCCACAGTCGCATAAAACCGAAAGAGGATGCGTTTGGCGCCCAAATCGGAAATAGAGATGCCAGCGAGGGGGTGCCATAAATCAGCTAGAGTCTCCTTCATAGACACAAAATTGATGCAGATATACGTGAGGAACATACCAACCAAACAAAGATCAAAGGTCGATTGGCAAGGGGCAGACGGAGGAGGAATAACCAAGCTGTCTTCTTCCTCATCAGATAGCGTCAGGCGGTGGAGAGCAGTGTCCATGAATAAAGCCAGGGTAATCGCGCACCTTGTGATGAGGCTAAATGCAGGAGAAGACAAACCACTACGGGAGTCTGTTGCGATTGTAACAGGGTAGAGGAAGCTGGGCAATTGCTCACCACATTTGAAGAGAACCGTAGAAGAAGTGGGCTTCCGTGCGTTTGTTCGATTCAATTTCATCATATCTTCAACGTAGTTTGATATGTCTTAAAATGGAAATGTAGTCAATCTTGGACCGTATGAGCTCACCGAGACCATCGGATTTCAGGACAAACTTTATTACTTGAGATCTTAGCTCTAAAGTTATCTTATATAGTATCGTTATGTTTTGATACTTTTTATTATATATTCTTGTCATGATAACTCAATCAATATTCAATAGTCATTAAATATAGAATGAGCTATATGGAAGTAGTTAAGAGATAAGAGATCAATACATGATTTATCTCTCTAGGAAGAATGTTATTATTCTTAATTACTATTGAAACTAAAAATCATTAGGCAAGCTAGAATGACAATTTGAAAATAATTTTCAAATGTCATTAATTAATTTTATTATTAATGGTAGAGAACTAACATAAATTGACTCATATAGAGTAGACATTAATTTATTGCTTTATGTCTAATCAAAATATTATATGATGAACAAAATAAATTATATGAAAAATTATGCATGGAAAAGGTTAATCAAAATCAATTTGATGTTTCTAAATATTTATATGGTCATGATGCATTGATAGATGTCAATCTTGATCTATGGATATAATTTTTTATTAGGAAATTAAAAATAAATTAAAAATTTTAATTTATCTAATCCTAAATATGATTTAGGGTTATAATTTATATCAATTACTAACATATTTGAGAACTAAATGGTTCGTAAGATATTTAATATTTAAGGATTAATATGAGATATTATGTCATATTTGGGCATAATTGATGTTTAGTTAGAATTATTTGTAATTATAATTAAAGTTTAATTGAAATTAGAATTTAATTTCAATTAAATTACTAAAATATCCAAAAACATATTATAAATATGTTTAAAGTCTAAGAGAGCTAGTATTCCTTGCCTAACCTTTTTTGTAATAATTGTAGAGTTATCTCAACATATTATATGGGATACTGTTAGAAACCAGATACTTATGCGACTGTGATGGTTGAGATGAATCAATTTAAAAAAAACAACAAGAAAATGATTAGGTACAGATTATGATTCATATTTTATTATAATTTATATATTAATCATTTTATAAAATTTTAGCAATATTAACTTTCGAGAAATCAAAATGAAAAAACTTTCATTTATTATCCTGTTGTATGCAAGATTGAATTGTGTCTCAATTTCTCAATAATGGTATTAAAGCTAACTTTTAATTCTATAATTTGATTAGATTTTTTTTACTGTTATTAATTTATAAAATTAAGGTTGACTTTTCTAAAAACTACACCTCGCCCATCTTTGTTTAAGCTTTTTGGAACCTAATTAACATGCCTCACACTTGTTCTGCTCACTTCTTGTAATTATTCTGAATTTTTTGCCTCTAATATATTCATTGTTTCTAGAAACAGAAGATGCCTCCCACATATTTTATGGATTTGAAAACTTAAATTGCATATCCTTTAGCAATACATTGTTTCTAGATTTGCGTTGTGTTTTGTCGAAATCATATGCTTGTCCCCTTGTATCAAAATCTAGTTAATTTGTGTATGTGTGACTATATTTGGTTATTTGTCCTAGTACGTAATACCGTCTCCACTAGAGGCGGTGCTAGTCGCTAGTATAGTTGCTTCTCTATAGCTAAAAGCGACGAAGACAGTGGCTATCTCGCCACTGGTGAAAGGCAAAATTTGCCCAAAAGAGAAGCAAGACATCTAGAAGAGCAGAAGCAGTGAGCAGTCAGGAGGAAATCCAACAAAAGAAGCACAAAGGCGAGAGCCAAGCATTTTATGGACAGACACTGCTGGTGTGTGCAGTGTACGCACCTCACAGAAAATGCTCTGACGCATGCAGTACATACATATGCCATCCAATTCCCACAAATTTTTCATTTTATTGTTATATGTTTTTAAGCTTTATTTTAAATCAAATTTATTTAATAGAGATTAAATTGGTTTAATTTTGTAATAAATTTTTAAAAATTGTTTTCAAATGATTATTTTTATTAAGGATACTTTGAAATTTATTTAATTTTTTAAATAGCACAATTATTAAAATAAATTAGCTATCAAATTAATAATTAAAATCAAGCAAAAGTTTAAAACTATTATCTTTTCATAGTTAGATTATGTTATTCATATTCATTTTCTTCTTATTATTATTATTTTCATGATTATCCGTATTATTATGAATATTAGTAGATATATATATTTATCTTTCTAGTTAATTTTTATTTTATTTTATTCTATCATATATCATTATTATTTGTATTTATTTATTTATGCATTTTAAAATTTTTGATTTTTTAAACATTTTATAATATATATTCTATTTATTTATTGCTATTATCGTTTTAATTAGAATTTTAATTACTATTATTTATTTATTTTTTATTCTTTATTTATTTGTTTTTTTCCTTCCTTCCTATTTCATGTGGATCGTTTAGAAACAGTTTCTCTATTAGTTAAGGGTAAGACTGAGTATTACTAAACTTTCCCAGACCTTACACCTCAACAAAATTTATACTGGGTATTGTTATTGATGTTGAGATGAGATCATAATTTCAAAATTAAAATAATTATTTTTCTTAATCTCATTAAGATTAATAATTAACTTATTCAATTTTAAAAAATTGCTTCTAGAATAAAATTAATTACATTTTAATTAGATTAAAATTAATTAATTAAAATCCTTTAAATTAAGAAAAATATTTTCTTAAGTAATTAAAAAATGTGGTTCTTAATTAAATTTATTTATTTCAATTTTGATTAAAATAAATTAAATAATTGTATTTATATTTATAATTATTATTATATTTATGTAGAAATCATTTCTTCATTTATGAATAATAAGTTTCTTGATTTACTAAAAAAAGTTCTTAATTAAAATTGAAAAGATGTTTTTATTTATTAATTGATAAAAATAAGCTTTCTTTAATAAATTTTTTAAAAAATATAATTTACTAAAGAAATATTTTATAATTAATTAAGAAATTAATGTCTAAATAAATAATATAAATGACTTTCTCAATTAAATTTAAAGGTTTTTTATTTAATTTTGAAAGTGGTTTCTTTTTAATATTAGAAAATAGTTTTCTAATTAAGGAAAAATAATTTCCAATTAGATTAGAAATAGTTTTTTAATTGGATTAGAATGTCTTACTTTTTAACTTTTAAAAGGGAGTTTTAAAGTTATAATAAGTAACAAATTTATTGAAAATTATTTTCAATTAAATTTTAATTAAAGGAGTCAAGAGAGTGACTCATGATCATATGAATTTAGAGTTAAGGTTACGAATAACATATAAGAGGTATTTTGGCAAAAGTTGTCATCTAATGAATTTAGGAGTCACATGAGATGTGATTGATAAAGTTTTTATCTACCTAATTTAATTTATTGAGACAACTCAAGATTAACTAAATATGAATGGAATCCTAGTCCACTAAAGAGGTTAGAGTAATTTTTCCAAATAGTAGTGATGTATATTGTTTTGAATAAAATAGTGTAACTAAATATATGATTAAAGCCCTGATCTTATTTAGTAGTCATAACATATAATCAATTACTTGTTTTTCTTACTTTTATATTTGTTCTTAATAAAATTTACCTTGTTTAGAATAGTTGATACTAAATTGGTGAACTAATTTTTTTGGATATATGTTAAGTTTGAGAAGAGTTCTCAAAGTTTGAAAGAAAAATTGTGTGTCAATTATAAAATTTTGCTATTGCTTTCGATAAAGGATTTAGTGACAAAGTCTTAGAGATATATTAACATCAAATAGATGATAAAATACATGATTATTTTGAGTTAACTAATTTCCCATAAACTTTGACGATAGCATTCAACATGTATGTCAATGCCATGATAAGCATAATGCAAGAGGTTGTATGAGGTAGAGCTGAAAGATATAGTACCTTGATTGAATTATTATACTCATTTTAGCCAATTAAAAGCATAAATGCGGACTACAATTGAAGCCATTTGCTATAGAATGAAAATATTTATTATTAGAAAAAATGATTGCATGTCTTTTTTTACCTATACAAAATATGACAGGGATCATATATTTCTAGGTCATGCTTATGAGTATTTAATATTGAATTTATTTCAACATTATTTCAATATTTAAGCAAGGCAAGAAATAGATGTGTGAGTGAAAGTAGTTGATCCAAGTTTCCTTGTTAAGTGAAAGTAATTGATCCAAGTTTACATAAATAGTTTGTATGAAATGGATCAAAGGAAACTTATGCTTAATATAAGTGGCAAGAATACAAAGTTGGATAACTAAGACTTAATCGTTTTCTACTGTATTGGTTAAATCAACATGATGAGAATCACAAAGTCACATATAAAGATATACGTGTTCTTTTGATTATGAATCATATGAAACTTGTTAAGTTGAAGAATAACTAAATCAATTTTTGGTGAAAGAATGATGATGATATTAAATTGTTAAATCTTATACAAGTGATGTATTAGATTTAATAACAATTAGTAAAACTATGATACTTGTATTTTATTATATTACTAATGATTTTATATGATACAATAATATGTATTAAATAAAATATCGCCTTAAAATTTTGCAAAGTTAAAACTATTCAAATCTAAGTAGAAATTAAGTATTGAGAATACTAAATCTCATAAGAGTATGGATTTATCTAAGCAAGAAAATATAATATGAGATACTGTATAATCTAATATCTATTTCTTTTATAGCTAAGCCTAGTATAACAACTTACCTTTGATAATTTTAACTAAATCAATTAGCAATATGTCTTATCATATATCAAATGTTAAGAATTTTAAAGAGCCAATTTTAATGATTTAGGGACATGATACTTAGTTGAAGCATATATTATCCACTAAATTTAGAATTAGATTAGATAATATAAGGTCATGAGATATCCAAAAATTTGGATATAATCTTACAAACTTATTGAACAAATTATTTGTATCAATGAACACTTATAGGAGAATAGCTCTCAAGATAAATGGTGAGAGTAATATAAAATTGAAAAAGTTTAAATCTCATGATAATACATCCAATGAGATTAGTACCTTTATTGATACATTTGACGTGTAGTTGAAAGGTGATGAGACGTTGAAAGACCAACTTTTATAATGAATTTAAAGAGTTTGTTTTAGAGATGATATTAAATTTATTATGTCTACAAAAAGGTTAGTGGGAGTATGTAGAGACATATTGCTTACAAAGAGAGCTATATTTTGTATTTTTAATTGTTGAAAATATAATTGTATGAGAACAATTCATATTGGATATAAAAAGGTAACAACTTCATTATGAGATATAGATCTATATAGATAGATTGGGAGTTGTTTATCTATTATAATCCATGTATATAGATAATGTAATAAAAGGTGTTTTGTATTTAAGATATTTTATAATTGTGAAGCATTAAAGATATTCATTATTCTATATATGAGTTGATAATTTAGTTCAAAGTTATAAGAATATTAAGTTTATAAGTAAATCCTAGTTAAGATATAATTTACTTGGAATAGTATTATTTTGAGATTGGAAAGGTTCCACTTAAGCATTAATTGCTAATATAGCCAAAATACATTTATTATTTAATGGAAATGATTGTTTGGATCATAAGTTTTTTTTTATAAACTTAGCATAATTTCTTGCATTATTTAGATAGTAATGTACTGTAGAACATTAGAGCTTTCAAAAATGCAAAAGGAGCTAAGATCTCATTCAAGATTCAAGTATATATTTAGGCAGTTTCTTTTAATTATTTTGATAATTAATATGAAAATTGGAAGATTTAAGCAAGTACTCACTATATAAGATCTTGTAGAATTGTCTCATTAAACCACTATTCCAACAATAGCATGATTTTCATATAGAGATATGGTATAAGATACTTAAACAATTAGCTTAATGCAAGTGAGAGATTATTGATTTATGCCCTACAGTCAATCGGTTGGTTGTAGTTAGTAACATAATTATTTAAAGGCATTCTTTATCTTATATATATTCATATGTATATAATAAAGCCCATGAGATAAATATAAACTGAAATGAATTTATAATGAGATCGTAATTATGATATTCATATTACATTTATATATTATCCCTAAATTGCTCATAATCATTGTTCTATTAAGATAAGACATTAATAAATCATAAAAAGACTAGCACACATTATGCTTCTTCCTTATGAAGAAAGTAGTAGATCTTAATGACTAAAATATGAAGATACTTAAACAAACGTGTGAGTGCATATTAGAGAATAAGTTCACTAAATTGATCTTGTATGAGAATTCTATTTGAAACATTACTAGTATGTCTATGAAAATTTTCATTGTGATGATTATATAAGTGATCCTTTAACTTGAGATTTCTAAAGTTATCTCATATATAGATTGTTATATTTTGACACTACTTATGACCTATTTTAGTCAAAAGTACTTTAGTTGATTGTCATTGGATATAGTATAAACTATATGCAGGTAGTTGAGAGATCAAAACAAAATTCATTGCCCTAAAGCGATTAGGGAGAATGTTTCATTATTTTCGATTAGTATTGCTTAAGAAATCCTTAGCCTAGGTGGAATGAGACTTTAAAAATAGTTTTAAAATGTCACTAATTGACTTGTCTATACGTAAAATCATGATTCTTGATACATAATTTTTTCTCTTTCACATATTGTTCGACTGACTTTAAACAATCTTCACCTTTCTTGCTGAGATCCTAATCTCTAAAAATCAATTACTAATGGTAGAGAACTAACATGAATAAACTCAAATAAAGTAGAAATTAATTCCATACTTTATGCCTAATCAAAATATATGAAAAGTGTTTTAATCATATTAAGCTTGATTGTAAAGTTTGAGAAACTATGATTAAATGTGAGATATTTTACAAATAATGATCAATATGAGATATTGGATCTTATTTAGACATTATTGATATTTAATTTATAATTCTAATTAAAATTTAATTGAAATTAATTAGAATTTAATTTCAATTAAATTACTAAAATGATTAAAACTTATTATAAATAAGCTTAAGCTCTTAGAGAGCTAACACTTCTTGTTTAACCCTCTCTAGATAAGTTATAAAGTTCTTTCAACCTATTATATGAATATCGTTAGAAGTCGAACACTTGTGTAGTTACAGTAGTTAAGATAAACCGATTTCAGAAACGTTTGAGGGAAATGAAAAAAAAAGGACCAAGTTTTAAAATAAGGTAAGAATCATGATTAATTCTTTATTATGATTTATGTGTTAATCATTTTATATAATTTTAGTGAGTGTGGTTTTAGAAAAATAAAATTGTTATTATTCTATCGCGCGTAGGATCAATTTCCCTCTATTTTCCCATACATATTAATGATTTTTTGATCATTTCATTAAGACAATTATTTACATTTTTAAATTTTATTTAATACATTAAGAAGCAATGATGATAACATTTGTATTATGAAAATTCATTATAAATAAAGGAGTTGTCATCTTTTTTAAATTTCACTATTTCTTGTTTCTAAATTCACATTCTACTTACAATAATATACATTTTTGGACATTCATTTTAAAACATCAATCAAGCTATTAATAATAATTCCTTAAATTCAAACTGGTGTCGGATTTCATCTGCATTGATTGGTATCTATCGATATATATAAACAATACAAATTATCTTGTATCACACGGGATTATGTATCAGAGCGTAGCTTGAGATTTTGGTTTGTACCAAACATATCAGATGACACAGTGGTGAAAGTTTTAATATCGAAAATATTTAATAAATAGAAATATTAAATTAAAATGTGAAGTATTTTTAAATATTAGTCATATTGATTATATAAAATTAAAATATGTATTGATTAATATTTTGTCGTAGCAGTAATAAAATTAAGGGTTAATTACAAATTTTTTTTGAACTTTTTCAATTTTGTAATTATAGTTCAAGCTTAAAAGAGTAACAATAAAATGCTCGAACTTCAATTTTTTTCAAATCTAGCTCGAACTTCATAAAATAGCAATAAAATGTTCAAACTTTTATTTTTTTTTAATTTTAATCCGACACTGGTGTTTACGTTAAGTTTGTTGACGTCACTTTTCATGTGTTTCAGAAACCTTAACTATTAAATGTCAATCAAAATTAACACAATAATGAGGATAAATGAAATGAAGTCATTGTAAAAAATGGAATCCCTAAATCAGTTTACACAACTTCAGCCTTCTTTATTTGTTTGTTCTCCTGATGCTCTTAGCCCATTGGTTTCTAGTTTATTCTTCCATCGACCCAAACTATTCTCACATTGCAGCATACTACACTAGCAAGCTTTTCGTTTTTAGTTCATTCTCTCGATACCCTCTACGTGAGGATATTATGGTTGTATAATCTGAAAATCAAAGAACTAAGGTTTCGAGAAAACAAACTAAAAATGAATGAAAAATTGAAATACAGTTAGAATTGAAAAATATTAAAAAAATTGAGTATTTTATTGTTACTTTTGAAGTGCGAGCTATAATTGAAAAAATTGAAAATTTGAGCATTTTTTTAACAAAGTGTGAGAATTTTTTGGTAATTAACCCTAAAATTAATATAAATTTTGTTACTATTTTCATAATTTTGAGCCTAAAACACTATATATTTTTTATTAAAAAATTTATAATTTGTGATCTGCACTTAAAAATATTAGCTAATTTCATAACAAACTATTAATGAAATAGAATTATTTTTGCAATTAGAAAAAGGTATGAAAAAACATTTTCTTGTGAATTATAAATATATTAAAGAGTTAATTTCATGTCCAACTAATGGAAATCTAAAATATCGTTTTCAACGAGTGGATACATGATTAAAGAAGGAAATAAAAGTGATAATTGCTTGCTCAGTTTTTTTTTAATGGTTAAATAATAATTTATACATATATTTTTTATCATTATATAAGAGAATTTATATTCATATGAATGAACAACTTCAAAATATATTTCACTTTTAAGTAACAAGTCTATTAATATTCTTTTTTAGAATTTATAGTTTTGGTTTATATAAAATGAACTAAGTTACGAGGAGTTTCACTTCCAGTTATTATGAATCAAACATCTTTAAACGGATAATATTTTAAAGATAGATTAAATATCCATAAAAATATTACAATTGAATTATTTTCTTAGACTTCCTTTTAAAAGAAATACAAAATTTAAAACATTGATAAATAAAAAGAAAGAAGAGAAGGGGTAACTTCTCTATTTATTAAATAAAAAGCAATTTAGCATAAAGTCTATTATTATCAAAAATAATTTTAAAAAATGAATCGTCAAAATGTTGCAAATTTGAGAACGTGAAGAAAATATGAACAACATTAGATTTAACGCATTGCTAGAAAAATGGGGTATAGAAAACCGACAAACAAAGAACATTTAATTATGCTGACAAGAACAGAACAAGGTCTCACCTAATTGTGCCACCACCGTCCACATCAAATTGAAGCAAAATTGGTACACCCATTTTTATGTTGAGAGCAACCATTCAACCTTTCCCACCGTCAGTCCCCAACTATAATATAGATATATATACGTTTTAATTTATGTTCAACGTCCACATTAGTTTTCCGCCTTTAAAACGCATCTATTATACAAACAAATTCTCATAAATAAATGGATTTGAAAAAATCGTAGATTTTTGCAAAAAAAATCTTTTTCGTTATTTTATTTGTAAAGGGAAATGAGAACACAATTACAAAGCGAGTCGTGGGAATCGAGTCCCTGACATATCCTCTAGAAGAAGAGAAAGACACCCAGTAGGTGTGGTATCAAAATATGTAATTCCGACATCAAATTGTTCGGCGTAGGTCGCAAGCCAATCAGCACATCTGTTGCCTCTCGATAAATATGTCGATGAACAACAGTCCAGTTTCGAGTAAATAGTTCGTGAAGCCCCCTCACGATAGGATTGAAAGATGTTGAGCGATCGACTGAGGAGGAGATTAAGTTGATCACGGCTATGGAATCCACTTCAAGATCGATCTGTCGATATCCCAGATCCCACACGAGAGTAAGACCAGTAAACACGCCCCATAGTTCCGCTGTCATCGACGAACATTAGTTGAGGTTCTGTGTGAATCCTCCAATCTAATGTCCTGTACTGTCTTGTATGAGTCCGCCTGCTGAAGCCAACGACTTGAAACGCTTACATGCGCCGTCTATGTTGAGTTTAATCCACCCTATGGGAGGTTTACACCATCCGATGAGTTGTTCCTAACGAGGACGAGGGCTGGTTGTAGTTTGACTTTGCCACTTCTCGGCCTGATGGATCTGGTCTACTTAAGACAAAATGAAAAAATTAGGTAAGGTTGGCCAAGTAAAAGATTCATAAAAAAGGGACAGGTTCCACCATTTCCACAGAAACCAACAGGTAGTGCCAAAAAGGGTAGCCCACTCATACCCAAGAATGCTTTGGTGAGTCTGGAGATTGTGCAGTAGCCACTCCTGTTGAGGTTTGCTGAAGAAGTCAGGGAACCTAAGATGTGCAGTGAATATGTGTCACACGTGTTGAGCTCTGGGATAGTCTCGCATTGCATGAAGAGAGGTTTCTTCAGAGCTGCAATGGTAACAAGCGTCGTCTGTATTTAAATGGTGGCGAACTTGTTGTTGGTTAATGAGGAAACGATCGCGAGTCAATAGCCAGAGGAAGGAGCGAATACGTTGAGAGCCCTTCCACTTCCAGATGGCACTCCATATCCCGTGATTGGATTTGCCTTCATGATCTATAATCAGGGAATAAGTAGAAACTATAGTGAATTGCCCAGTGTCGGAGACCCCCCAACCCAGTTTATCCTCTTCCAGGTAGGGCTTAGGTAGGAATGTTCCTGCAATAAAACGACAGATCGAGATGGCAAACAGGATTGAAAGGCGTCCCAATTCCAATTGCCTGCATTGTCCGTAAAATATTGTACATTGTGGTTGAGGACGGGGGATGTAGTATGTGTGAGGAGCGGACCTACTCCCGGAATCCAGGGGTCAAGCCAGAATCGGGTCCTAAGGCCATCGCTGATCGTCCATTTCAGGCCCTTAAGAACAATGGGCCAAGTGGCCTTTATGCTCCTCCAGACCATGGAGCTACCATTAGCAACGAAGGAGGTGGGAAGAGTGTTGGCATCGACTTTGTATTTTGCCATAAGAACTTTAACCCTTAAGGAAGTAGGCTTGGTGATTAGAGTTCATCCTAGCTTCGCCAGAAAGGCATCATTAGTTTCCTAAATTTTTCGGATGCCCAGATCACCCAACTCTTTGAGTTTACAAACTTCGTCCCAGTTCACCAAGTGGATCCACTGTTCGTTAGTGGGAGAGCCCCACAAAAATTTCCGCATGAATTTTTCCAGTTCATCGCAAAGGCTGCGGGGTAGACGGACCGTCTGCATGGTGTAGATCGGAATAGCTACTAGAACCGTCTGAGTTAAAGTGATTCGGCCAGCGAAAGATAGAAGTTTGGCTGACCAGCTGGCTAATCGTTGGTGGACACGATCAAGAATGTATTGGCACGGTAGTTTAGTGACCCTTTGGTGCAGGAGAGGGACGTCAAGGTAACGACCCAGGTCATTGGTTTGCTAGAAACCTAGCTCGTTGGTTAAAAATGCCTCATATCAGGGGTAATGTTTTTGGAAAAATAGCATCTCGATTTATCCATGCTGACTTGTTGCCCAGACGATGCACAAAAAGCAGCTATAATGTCACGGATAACAATCACTTGCTCGATGGAAGCTTTCGAGAAGAGAATGAGATCGTCAGCAAAGAATAAATGAGTAAGGGGAGGCCCGTGTCGACTCAAGTAGATCGGGTGC
>JANTPM010000245.1:10300114-10325441 GCA_025434745.1 Erythroxylum divaricatum | reverse complement strand
GGCTGACCAGCCAGATAAACGTTGTTGCACCCTATCGAGGATGTATTGATAGGTTCTTTTGTTGACTCGATCATGCAGTAGAGAAACTCTAAGATACTGGCCGAGGTCATTCGTCTGGGTGAAGCCCAGAGCTTGGCTTAAAACTCGTGAGGTCCGAGCAGGAGTATTTTTTGAGTAGTAGCATCTGGATTTTTCGTGGCTGACACGTTGCCCTGAAACAGCACAGAATGCTTGTAAGGTATCCTAAATGACGGACACTTGCTCCATAGAAGCTTCGGAGAAAAGGATGAGATCATCGGTAAAGAACAGGTGGGAAAGATGTAGGTCGTGTCTGCTTAGCTGGATAGGCTGCCATCGACCTTGAGTCGCCGCTTGGGTAATAGAGTGGCCAAGATGTTCCATGCACAGGACAAACAGATATGGAGAGATTGGATCACACTGAAAGATACCGTGGGAAGGGCGAAAGGTTTTGTTAAGTTCTCTATTCCAGGTCACCTGAAGGGAGACCATGGAGATGCATTTCATGATGAGGCTACTGAGCTCCACAGGAACGCCAATGTCAATAAGGGTATCTTGGATAAAGTCCCATGACAGACGATCGTACGATTTTTCCAAATTCACTTTAATAGCCATAAGCCCTTGTTTACCCGTTTTCCATTTCATGGTATGAATGACCTCTTGAGTAATGATAATATTATCAGTAATAAGTCGCCCTGGGACAAAGCTGCATTGGGTGGGGGCTATCAGATCCTCCAGGTAGGGTTTAAGCCTATGAACGATAACCTTGGTGATGGCTTTGTAGAGAACGGAGCATAAAGCAATTGGCCAGTACTATGTAATCAGAGTAGGGGTTGAAATTTTGGGTTTGAGAACCATAATGGTACGGTTGAACTCCAAATCCCAGGCCTCATGACGAAAAATACGATGTAAAAATAAAGTTATGGACGGGCTAACAATGTCCCATTGGGATTGGTAGAAAAGTGCGATTAAGCCATCATAACTAGGAGCTTTGTTGGGTGCCATGGTGAAGAAGGCCGTCTTAATTTCATTCGGATCAGGTGGTTTGGCCAGATCAGCTTGAGCATGACGGGGCAGGGGAGGGAACTGGTCATAAATCTGTCGGGCAGCAGGAAGGTGGTTTTTGGCCGTATATAAGTTTTCGAGAAAACTCTTTGCTAGTCATCGGAGGCTAATGGGATCCGAGACCACAGATCCTTGTTCGTCTCTTAAAGAGGTGATCCTTGCTTGTCGTCAATGGGTCATCGTGAGGGCATGGTAATATTTGGTATTGCGGTCCCTTTGGCCTAACCATTGGCTCCTAGATCTTTGATGCCAGTAGAGTTTCTCTTGAAGAAGAACCTGCTCCAGCTCTGAACGAAGAAACTCCTCCAAATCCCGGAGTGCTGGGGGGTTAGTAATTTCCAACTTTTTTTGGATTCCACCCAGAAGGGCCAATAGTCTCTTTTTTTTTATGGAAAATGTTTCCAAAGGTGGTATTGTTCCAGTGCTGCAATCGGTCCGAAAATCGTTTGATTTCGCCACTCATGTCAGAGCTACGAGGTTGCCAATTCTCAGCAACAAGTTGACCAAAGCTGGGGTGGGTAAGCCAGGCTGATTGAAATCTAAAAGGCCGAGAGGAAGGAGGAGGTGTCGGGTCTAGCATGAGAGTGATTAAAAGCGATGATGATCAGATTTCAGAAAGGGGAGGTAGTGAACGATGGTGTTGGGAAAGGCAGAATGCCAAGAGGGAGAGCTAAAGGCTCGATCTAAATGAGCAAGGATTGGGCCTCTCCGTCAGGTGAATCTTGGGCCGGAAACTCCCAGATCATAAAATTGGCAATTGTGCACACATTCTCTAAATTGGGGATTAACAATAGGTTGGAGTTGAGATCCTCCTCGTTTGTCATTACACTCGAGTTTAGCATTGAAATCCTCTCTTAACAACCCAGGTTTCAAGATGATTCGGGCGATGTGCCATAGATATTTCCATAAGTATTTTTGGAGGGCATACATCGGGCTAGCATATATTGCGGTGAATTCAAAAGAAAGGTTGTCCAACTCGATGGTGGTATTCATAAAATGGCGGTGAGCAATCATGATTTGGACCTTAATGTCTGCTTCCACAGGAGCCAAATATCGCCTGAATAACCTTTCACCTCTACTCGAAAGGAGTGTCCAAATCCTAAACTCTTAATAACCTTTAATGCATGTATCCCATTGATACGTGGCTCCACCAAAACCACAAGGCAAGGGTTATAGAGAAGAGTGTAGTTTTTGATGATGGGCTTAAAGGTTCGACCTCTAGCCCCTTGATAATTTCAGATAAAAATTGACATAAATCAGATTATTAGGTTAACTAATCTACAAGAACTGGGAATCTATGGTCCGTCGACGCTCGACCTTGGATGGGTGATTGGTCTTGTTGGGACTCTGCCATCGGAGTATCGGATTACCTACATAGGTCTAGCGCGAATGTGGACTCCTCTTCCAGATCTGAAGGTCTTGGGGGAGGAATTATATGGGTGCTTTCGTTGGGGAGAGCATGGTAGTAGGAATCCCTTCTACGTTGGTATCCTCCTCCATATGCCCGCAATCTTTGTTACCTCGAATTGGTACATTGATAGATTGATCTGGTAGGATGGCTTCGGTATGTGAAGGGATTGCTAGGGCCACGTAGGTGGTCCTGGTGTATTGAGTATCGTGGCCCATGGGCATTTTATTTCTCATTATGGAACTGGGCTTGCTATGGCCCACTGAGTGCTGGAGGGCTGAAGGTAGCTTGGAGGGGGCGTAGGCCAGGCTGGGTAGGCGGGCGTGTGGGCTGGAGGAGGACGGCCCAGCTCGTGGAACCGACGACATGCATTTAGGTATGGTCTCCCTATTCGACGTTGGCCTTCTAGAGATTTCTCTCGTTTGGTTCGGAAGTAACGAATCGTGGGTGGAATGGTTGGGCGGCGCTTCAGACGCTGGCGTCTGGTCGTGCGTGCCATCTAACAGTCCAATACCTGACAGGGCCTAGAATCTCGATCCTTGCAAGCAGGTGGAGAAGACGGTTTTGAGTTTGTCTTGGCGACTAGCCATTGTTAGCAAGGTTGTCTAGCGATGCCGGCGATTAACCTGCATCCAAGAGCCAAATTCTACTTGTTTGGGTACCTCTGAGGAAGGGTTAACTTGATGGGCTGGTGGGATGGTCATTTATGGGTCGACGATGGGGGACGCCATCGCGGGTTATGCAGGCTTTCGGGTTGGGTAGCTTAAAATGCTATATCCTACTCTATCGTAAAAGAGACAAATTTGAGGAAGCCCCTCGTATGCCACAAGGATAATTTCTCCGTCGAGTTCGACTACTGATCAAAGTGGTGAACTTATGTCTATGTCAACCGTGACATGAGTGAATTTGCCGCGGTAAGTTTGTTGTGTGTTGTGATCGATCTTTACCGTGTGGCCTACTAAGTTTCCAAATGTGGTGAGGATTGCGGGATGGTACCCGGCCACAGACAGGTCCAGGAAGCACACCTAAGCCACAACGTGTGAGATTTGTCCTGAAGCTAGGCAAAATTCCGGGTGCCATGGTTGTACGGAGAGGGCGTGATCGGAGATTATCCACGGACCCTACATTAAGGTACGTATGTAATCGTCCTCTTCAATGAAGTTGATGAGGTAAAAGTCATTATCTAAATCGACTATTTTTATCGAACCCTTATTCCATAAGGACGACAAACTGGATTTGAGGAGATGGAAGCCTATTTTGTGTCCCAGAAGTTTAATCACGACGACTTGGGTCCATATTTTATCCAATTTGTTTTTGAGGGTGTTGGATAGCTCCACCCTCAGTTCGAATTCTCCTTGTATAATTGAGATATTCCCTTCGGCTATCTTGATAAGTTCCTCCTCAGGCTAGTCCATGTCTGTAACTCCTGATCTTTGTTCAGCTTGTCCTCACTTAAGCCAAGAGAGTCTCTTACCAAATTACCTCTGCCTTGATCACTTCGTTATTTTAATGCAAAGTATTGCTTATTCACGGGTTAGTTAGTTACGGTTGACGGCAGTTTCGGATTTCAGAAATTAAACAAATATTAATTAAAAATATATAAAAAATCAGGTGACCAGTCAAGCCGGTAATCAGTGTGCTTTCAAGCTAGAAAATGTTTATATATATTCCACTGCCCTCCTTAGTTCTTAACTCAGTCTGAAATGTTCCCTCACGCCTACGCGTTCCATCTAATTCTCTAATAAAAAAAACAAAGGAGATTTTCACTCTTTACCCGGTTTCTGTGCTGTCATCAGCGATGACTGCGACTGCGTCCACAAACTCATCGCCGACTACTTGACGAAATGCGTCTGAACTTCACAGTTTCATCTTTCTACATTACGTCGTTGACTTATTTTGAGCTTGTTTAGCTTAAGTACTTGTTATCCGGCGACCGTGAATTATCTCCGGCTGTTTCCAGCAACAAAGTAGCCTTCGTTTCCTATTCTGCAGTTTCGATTTTTGTTAGGTGTCTCTAGCTGTTTGTTTTCTTTTTCTTGGAAGCTTTGCTCCTCTACATTTCTCAAGGTGTTTTCTCTTGTTTTGTTTCTTAGTCTTCGATCCGATCAATTCTGAACAGTTTGATTACTATTCATCTAAAAAGATCATTTCCTTCGACGCTCAATACTGTGGTTATTCTCTGATAAATTAGCTTCTAAAATTGAGCTGTAAGAGAAAGTGCTAGAAGAAATTAAGAGGAGAGTAGCGTAGATTTGTGAGAGCTAAGGTAGTTAGTAATGTTGGATCTTAAACTGAATGTGGAATCGGTCGAGTCGAGTCAAAACTCAGACTCACTAGCTTTACTGGAGAAGTACCGGAATCGCCAGTATTCTCATCACAAAGGATCGGGGACCTCCAATTCATCAGTCGTCAATGCGGACGCATCCAGCAATGACGACTCGTGTTGCACACGCGCCGCGGATGCCGGTAACAACAATCGCAGTAATGCATACACCTTCAGCTTTGATATATTGAAGGTCGGAGGGGAAGAAGATGAAAATGAGAAGGAAAACGACGGCCTAGTGACGAAGGAGTTTTTTCCGGTAAACAACGGGAAAAATGTGCGAGGCGTTGATTATGGAGTTTCTGGAAACTCCATGGATCTCTCGTTTGAGAGGCAGAAAGAGATTGCTGGAGGCGCAGAGGTACGTGTGATGCAGCAAGCGTCACAGTCACAGCAGGTGAAGAAGAGCAGGAGAGGGCCTAGGTCTAGGAGTTCACAGTACAGAGGGGTCACGTTCTACAGGAGGACTGGGCGATGGGAGTCTCATATCTGGTACTATTATTCTTTTTCCTTTTTTTTTTTCCTAGTCTTTTGTTTTTGATTGCATAAGTTCAAGTTGCCATTGGTCATGCCTTTGCTATCAGGACCTCGTATTTTAGCGAAAATTTTACTTTATTGTTGTTGTAAATTTGTTGATTTGGGTTGGGTGACTGAAATATGTTTACTTCGAATTCGATACTTGTGTTAAGTTTCTAGGATTGTATATCAAGATTTTAAAAGTAGTTTTTTGCGCAAGGGCAGTGACTTTAAGAGGGTAATGTTGTGTTTGGTTGATTTATTGTAAGGTACGTGTCTAAAGGCTAATTATATACTCTTTTATGTGCAGGGATTGCGGGAAACAAGTCTACCTGGGTATGATGAATTGCCTTCTGTTTTTCAGGATTTACATCTTAATTTATTTTCAATTTTTCATCGGCAAGAGGATGTCGTTTGTTGCGAATCCTCAAATTCCAATTTGTTTCGTTATCCATTGCTTTTATAAATATTAACGTGACGTCGGATTTATTAGGTGGATTTGATACCGCTCATGCAGCCGCTAGGTGAGTGCATCTATTTACTACATATTTTGAACAGTTCCTGGACGATAAAACAAGGATGGTTTTCTTCTTTCATATATATATATATATATTCAAATTTTCTTTTCTATTTGTTGCTTTTTCTTAGTAACTCCATGCTTTTTTCTCCTTACCCTTTTTATTTTCGAAATCCAGAGCCTACGATAGAGCTGCAATCAAGTTCAGAGGTGTTGATGCTGATATCAATTTTAACCTTAGTGATTACGACGAGGATTTGAAGCAGGTTGGTCATTGCAAATGACACCTACGTTAAGCAAATTATTATTCAAGCATTTTCTGAACTTGGCTTCTTTCTTAATCGGATATAAGTGCAGATGAAGAATCTCTCCAAGGAAGAATTTGTGCACATTCTTCGGCGACAGAGCACTGGTTTTTCAAGAGGGAGCTCAAAATATCGAGGGGTAAACTTGCACAAATGTGGCCGATGGGAAGCTAGAATGGGTCAGTTTCTTGGAAAAAAGTGAGGAACTACTTTATGAATTTCTTGTTCAATTTATATAATACTCGAACGTATATAAAGCGTGTTTCTGCATTTGTGTGTATGCTGCTTCAAACCAACAAAAAGAGGGATCAGTTTTGTAATTTCCATGTAACCCAAAAAAATAAATAAATCTAAATATCACAGTATTTTTGCAAAGAAGAGATGACGGGCAGTGGTATTTTCATCATGGAGATTACGATGCTTGCTTGCAGGTATATTTATCTTGGGCTATTCGAGAGCGAAGTAGAAGCTGCAAGGTCTCAGTGATCATGATTTACAGTCTACTGATACTGAATTTATTACCCTGAATTCTCAACCTCAATAAGCATCCATCAACTTTTGATTTTCTGGAAACCAGGGCTTATGACAAAGCGGCTATCAAATGTCATGGAAGGGAAGCAGTAACAAACTTTGAGCCAAGTTCATATGCGGGGGAGAAGATATCTGAGGCCGGTAAGGAAGGTATTGTGATTTATGTGTGCTGCTATGTGTGTTGTTGTATTCGGCAGGATTCTGAAGAAATCATAACTGAAGTCTTTCCCTGAGTTAATTGATCCGAGTTTGGTAATGGTTTTCTGATTCAGGTGGTGACCACAACCTTGATCTAAATTTGGGAATATCTACTTCTTTTAGCAATGGCTCCGAGGAAAATGAAGGGTATCTACAATTCAATTCAATCCCCTATTCTGTACTCAGTGGGAATTCAAGGGTAATTTACGTCCTTTTAATGTTTAAGTATTCATGTTTCTTCTTGATTATTGTAAATTTAGAGCGTTACTTGACTTTTTAATAGCAAATCAACTGCCTTTTTCTGTAAATGATGACACACTTTATTTTAGCTTCTTAAAAAATTATATTTTAATTTTTGAAAAAGTTATTTCTATTAAAAAAATATTTTTAAATTTTATGTCCAAACACCTTTTTTTTTTAAAAAAACTTTTGCTGTAAAAAAAAGTACTTTTTTTTCTTTCCAAAAGCTTAACCAAACAAGTGTTTAGTATTAGGCAAAGTATTAGGTAACGATGCGTGGGTTCTTCAAACTATGAGCATGGCTCTGTTTGTTTTCTCCATTTCTTGCTAGTTCGTAATAATGTATCTTATGCTTATTCCATTTACTGATGTTATGTTCTACACGGTCTGATTTTGCAGATGGAGGACTCAATGATTCCAGTGATGGTTGATCAACCTTTCAAAGGGCTAGTGAGGAAATCTGATCACCATATGTGCTGGAATGGCATATGTCCTAGTTTCTCTCCCATTGAGGTATTGACATGTTGCCGTGTCCGTGTGTAAATTTACAGGATCCTGTATTTTTCTGCTGAAATTAGCCGCTGAATCCACTCGTGATTTGTCACTCTGACCTTTCAACTGTTGGAATAATATATATTCCATGGAACTATATATTTTTATTCAACTTGTTTAAGTTTTTAGAGAAAGAACATAAGGGACTTAAAATGACCGATCAGTGTTATGTGTTGTTTGTTAATTGCTACTAATTCATGATACAAAGCATCAACAAATTTCTTTCTCTACATTGTTTAAGAGCTCTTGATAAAATGACTATGTATCGGTCAAAACTTTTATTTGCTTGGTTGTAATATTTTGACTTGACGTTTTGGCAGGCAAGAGCAAAAGATAAAAGGATTGACGGGGGTTCTTCACACGGGCTCACAAACTGGACATGGCAAATGCATGGTCAGGTCACTGCTTCCCCAATGACACTGTTCTCTACTGCAGCATCATCAGGATTCTCAAATTCAGCTAGTACTCCCACCGCTGCCGTTCTTCCATCTAAACCTCTCAATCACCCACCGACACGCAATCTTTGCTTTACTTCACCCTCGGCCACCGCCACACATGCCTCTCAAGTCTGTTGTTCAATGAAGTCACCTCAGGCTCCACCATGACCTCCTATCCTCCCTGTATCAAGGAGGTAGGTAGTTTACTGGATAGCGACTAAGTTGAAATTCATTCTCCGATTCAATATTGATTCCATAACATACCATGCTAATACTTATTTCTGACTTTGGTAAAACAACTATGAAACCTTGTTAAATATGTGAAAAGAATACTAATCCCGTCTCAAAAGTGTTTCTATGAGCATCGATAGTAGCAGTGACGCCGCAATTAATAGTTTGAGCAAATACTTCAAATGGAATCATAACCTATAGTGTAAGATGCAGAATTTTGTGGTCACTGAAATCTTTGAGACAAGCGCAGAATCGGATGCATCCAATTTTCTGGAGGAAATTTTCCTCTAATTCTATGTTTGACCAAAGGGACCCGCTTCTAGAGATGTGACTGTGATTGTATTATACGTCGTAGCACTACAAAAAAACATATGCTCCGCTCCTTTGCGGGACAACAAAAAGTGCGTGTGCAGACAAATAGGAGCCGTACAAATAGTTTCAACTCCATATTTAAGATTTTCTTTTTTTTAAGGTCTTAATTTCAAGTTACGTTAAAAGATGAGAAATAGGAAATATTCTTGTTGATAATCCTCTAACTCTCTAGGCAAAGCTCATTGGTCGGATCAATTACGGATGCTTTACTTCTAGCAGTAATGTGAGAGTTTGAGCCACTGAAAAATTTAGGGTTTAATGAGAACCTGATGCTGAGTAGGACTAGTGATCAGTCATCAGTTAAACAATTAAGTATGTTAAAACTTTTTTGCACAGAAGTGTATAGGCTATGTAGGAACTTGAGGGATCTTGAAATTTCAAGTTTATATCCTTTAGGGTTCTTAGGGTAAGATCTTAGGAATTTAAGATTAATCCGACTAAATCAAGACTAAATCAAGATACCTGATGTAATAATAAAAAAAATGTAGGCAACTAGGCACGTAAATTAATGCCTTGGACTTGTCATGACAGAGGGATTTGGGATAGGAACCCAATAGAGAAAAAGCTATTTTCCCGTTCTCTCTCTTTTTTTTTTTTGAAAAAGAGAAATAGCTATTATCTCGAGAAATAATGATCCAAAATACAGGCAGGTATATCAACCCACACCTGAAAACGGCTATGGAGAACAGATGCCCAAGCGAGAGAATGAGCGCCCCCATTCTCCGAACGCCTAATTCAAGAAACAGAGATATCGTTCCTAGTGCATAAAATAGCCTTACAGTCCGAAATGATAAGACCAAAATAAGAAAAATCCAAAGACCTGGAGTTCAAAGCATGGATAAGGAGTTGACTATCAGTAAAAATAGAGCCTGCTTGTAGCATGCCATCACGAGCAAATAACAAACACTGTCGAAGAGCAAGCGCCTCCGCCATTGCAGGACTGTCAGGACCGTCCTCGTAGCCCAAAAGGGTGAGTGAAAGTCGGCAAAGATTGAACCATCAATGAAAGTCAACCAATAAGATGACAACGTCATGGCAGCAACTGCCCGAAAACACAATGGTAGCGAAAAAGCAACTGTCCTGGTAGTACCACCCGACATGATCTCTTAGAAGTCCAAATAGTAAAAATTAGCTTGTATATGAATCTAATGTGGCGTGACTCGTTTATTATGTCATAATTTATCATTTCGAGCCGACCAAAGCTTATCATTTATGAAAAGAATATATACGACCCACAACCAAACAAAGAACTAAGCGACAACTTACATCCGAAAGAAAAGCGTAACCTTCAATTAAGCGTTCGAACTCACAACGTTCGGCAGTTGCCTTAACGGAGAGAAGTTTGATAAGACGGAGAGAAGTCGCGTCTTCATCGATGTCTGTTTTAATATATCCACCATTGAGAGTTCGGTGCCTCTGTCCAGATGTTTGAATCAACTTTTCTGTGTACTCTTTTTGTTCATTTTATAACACTTGTCTGTTTTCTCTAACAACGTGCCGTTTGCTTAGTCCGTTTGTGCTTCCTTATTTGCGTCTTTCTTGTTCGTTGTGCAATGGTTTCACGGCATAGACTTGCATGTGAACACCACAATCTTAAGAATTCCACCGAGAAGATCGAGGTCACCAACTCCTTTAGTCCTTAAAGTTGAGGTACGAATAACATCAATTTGTCGGTCCCCATTCCCGCCATCGTACCCCTTTTTCCAATCTCTCCATTATTGAACATAGACCAATTCTTTTTCCCTTTTACACTAATCATTCAGTGAAGACCAGCGTTAGATTGCTGCATCATGGCAAGGGTGATAGTGGTCAGAAAGACATAAGCTTTTAAATCAAGAATTAATTGAATGCAAAAACAATTAATTGGTCGTTATTTAATTTGAGTTTGTATACAGTTTACATCTTTTAAAAAGAGAGGACAAAAAAAAAGGTCAAAAATGATAGAATTTTAGGGTTTACGTTGGAAGAGTCGTCTGGATAAGAGCTGTTTCATAATGTAATTTCTTTAGACGTTACACGTAATTTATAATGTAATGAAAAGGGGTTGTCTTAATTATCTATTATAATTTTAAGAAATAGTTTTAGAATAAAAATATATATTCAAGTAATGAAAGAATTATGAAATGAGTTTGAAAGTAAGAGTGTTGGAATATGGAGTTTAACCATTTTTCTATAACTTGAGTTCATAAATATCAGTATTTAGCAACTTAATTCACTCAGCCGACACCTAGTAAAGCCCTAATTGGTACCAATCATGATTAAAGGAAAGGCAGCATCCATTTGTTCTAACTTATAAACATTTTAAATTGATTAGGGATAGATTATCATATGAGTGGTCTCAATTAGTTTAACAAGAAACTTAAGCATAATTGGTTAGAAGTTACATGAACATCCATCATAGCATATTGGTATCTAATTAACTTTGTACTGAAACTCTAGTATATCTTTTATTTTAAAGTTACTTTTTCTTTTAATTTACAATCAAAGTTAATATCTTCTGAATTACAAAATTTTATTACAACTATTGATTGGTCAGCACCATCACCAATGTTGAAAGAACAAAATAGTTTGAGATGAACCTTGACTTCGTTCCTCAAGAGTCATTCATCAGTTGGTTAAATAATTAACAACTGATTGAAACATGAATTTGACAGCCAATTAGTCTTATAGCTCCAATTCTGAGTTAGAAGAATCATTAACTCGATCAAGGCTGATTAACTACGGTTTGGTAGTGATTGGCTGATAAGGATCTAAAAGACAAAAGGACAGAGCGTTAGGTGGACTGGTTTCCATCATCGAGGCAAACCTTACCCAACACTTGAGCCTTTAAGGGGTTCTATTACTTCCATCATCCATTCATCCAATAAATAAAACCCAAACCCAAAAAATTGAATAGATATGAACCTATAGTTGGGGACTTTGTCAGATACTAGAAGCCTTAGGTTTGAATATCGTACAACGACTTTATTATCTTTTATCACATAACTTTAAATTATTCATTAATTAAGTTATTTATTTTATAATACATAATTAATAGATTATTATATATTTAATAGAATTTTTTTTATTAATAAAAGAAAGAAAAAACATACCCACACTAACTAGTACACTATATAATTAGAGGCAAGACTATTTAGATTTTTGGTAGGGTTGAAACAAGCATGTTTGGTTCGTCAACTATCTGGCCTACAACAAACATTCCTTTAGAAGATTGATACTCTATATATCTAAATGTAATAAAAACAAATATGACATATATATAGGGTTCAATATTTCTTTTTCCAGCATATGAATTGACCGTCCCCTTAATTATTAATTTTCAAATCAGTCAGTAAATAAGGACATACAATCTAATTGGGCTTCCTCTTTTCTTTGTCCTTTCCTAAGTTAGAGGTGTTGTTTGTTGCTTTTGATTATTAATGTGCATAAAGCTTAGTGTACTTTTCAACTGAGGCCATCAGCATATATTAAAACAGAATTGGGCTGATTTGAGAGAAATTGGGTTCAGGTCACCTATAATTAGTTAACCCAAATCCAAATCTTAAGACAAAAGAAGAAGGTTGAAAATTTTGGATCAATTAATTCCTTTTAATTTATAAAAAATATAACGCATCTCCCAATGATTTTGTTTATGTATTACATAACCTCTTTCATCATATTTTCACTAATTTCTTATCTATTCTTAACTTGAAAATGATGTTATATTAAAACTTAAATTTTAATTTATATTGCTTTAGGTAAAAAGATAACAAACTAATGACATACGACCGAAGGGATTATATGATTGCTAAATATCATCACGAAGAGTAAATGATAAATTTTAAAAATATAAAAATTAAAATGGAATTGAAAAACATCAAATTAACTACAATGGTCCAATATATTAGGCCTTAACTTTTATTATACAACCATAGCTTCGTAATTCATGTAACAAGGTCATCCAATAATCTTTGAGTCAAAAATTGAATGTTGTCGAGTAGTGATGGTTGAAAATGAGAAGGAGACGCTAGTCCTCGTGCAGAACCTTAATGCTTGGCAAGTTTACCTACTTGAAATTAGGTTTATATTTAGGATCTAAAAAAGATGTATGTAATGCAATTTTAGTAGCTCGAAAGAAATAACCATATGGCTGGTGGATTGAGTAGAAAAGAAGTGAGACTTGATTGCGAGTAAATCAAATTATAAATAGAAAAGAAGTGTGATTCGATGGAGTAAATAAAATTAGAAACCACCTTTAACAACAGAGAGCAAATCAATGCAACAAGTGAAAGATAGTTTTGTGCAAATTATATATTTGGTTTGATTAAGTTACGTTGCTTATGTTGAAAAAAAATAGTTGTTTCTGCTTATATTTGGTTCCTTGAGAAAGCAATTACCAAAAGTGACGCATGACTCTCAATGCACTAATCACCTCGGAGTTCAACAACTGATGGTGTTCGTTCCTTGATCTTATTGATACTAAGATATTCAAAAATAAATTAAGGCATATGTTAAAAGGTTAAAGGTGCAAATAGTAATATAATATTTTTTAAAAATTTTAAGTTCTTGCCTATCAATATTTGTAATACTACTTTACATTTTAATTTTTACAAAAATGATATTTCTTGCCTATCAATATTTGTAATACTACTTTACATTTTAATTTTTACAAAATGATATTATTTACTTTGGATTAGTTGCCTCTAGCTAACCCTAACGTGATATGATAATTTAGTAATGTGGATGATCGCTTGTGATGTCATATTTTTATAATTTTAAAATAAATTTAAACTATTTTTAATATGTGTTAATTAATGACAGAGAATAATTTCGGGTCATGGGCTATGAGATCTATTGAGAGATATGCGTGGGCCACACTATGTAACACAATACATATCACATGCAAAGTAACGCAATCCACAACATTAGTTTCATTTTTTATTTATTCTCATTCAGTCATTTTGTACAGATGTCTCTTAGCTGTCTTAGTGTCCTTTTTTGTTACAATAGATAGTGACCCTAGCCAATAGCGTGAATATAGTCTTAGTATAAGAGTTCTCCTTTTGTACACACCCAAATTATGATGAAATACAATTTTCTTCACCTACCTGTACATACTTTTCATGGTATCAGAGCCTAAAGTCTGATCCAAGCTAACATATTCTTAAAATGTATAACATGGCAAATGACAGTGAAGCCAGTAACCCTACACAAAACCTTGACCTCGAAACATATACTCCATCACAAACACAGAAAACCCTGGAGTTGTTCTAGTCACTACACTATTCAATGGCAATAATTACTTGACTTGGAGTAAGTCCATGATGATAGCTTTATGCGCCAAAAATAAACTATCCTTCATTGATGGAACGTGTGTACAATACAACCTATGGAAGACAGAGCACTCCTCGCTAGATGGAAACGTGCAGACTCTATGGTGAAGTCATGGATCCTTAACTCTATAGTTAAGCAGCTAAGTGATGCCTTCTTGTCATTCTCCATAGCCAAAGAATTCTGGGAATAGATGAGAGAGAGATTCGGTGAGGCCAATGGACCGTTGCTATATCAAATAAAAAGAGCAATTAGTTCCTTTAAACAAGGTAATCTCACCATTTTCGCATATTACACAAAACTAAAGAAATTTTAGGATGATTTAGCTAGCCTAGGCCCTATACCTACATGCACTTGTGATGCGACCAAAGCTATGACTATCAAGGAAAACACACATAGACTGGTGTAGTTTCTGATGGGATTAAATGAGGATTATGAACATATGGTCAACCAAGTCATACTAATGGAACCATTAACCATGGTCAATAGAGCTTTTGCTATGATGCAAATAGTGGAGAGGCAAAAGGCAGTAAATTCCAACCACGATAGTAACCTAAATATGGCTATGATGACAAGACAAACCAACTTCAACACCAAGAAAGGTGGAAGAAACACCAGAATGACATTCAACAAGAAAGAAGACAAGTATTTTGAAAAATGTGAAAAATTGGGATATACCATCGAAATCTGCTTTAAGATCCATGGAGTGCCTGACTGGTACAAAGAGCTAATCGGCCAGAAGAACAAAGCAAATCTTGTTGCAACTGCTAATACTCCTGCAGACACTCCACACGAATTCAATGAGAAAAATGAGAGAAATGAACAGATCTCACAAGGCTTAGCCACCTTCATTCAACAGGAGATATCAAAGGTTATTAAAGGAAAGGCCACGAGTGAGGTAAAATTTGGCAGGCGAGCAAATTTTGCAAGTAATAGCATGAGTTACAATAATGGTCATAATGCAGAAAATGAATGCATGTGGTTGGTTGATTCAGGTGCCTCATCTCACATCGTCGCAGATCTTGTTTTGTGCGCAATAAATATGAACCAAACAACTTGTATGAACCAGTAACACTACCAGATGGCACAAAGCAACATGTGAAACACGTATGTGAAGCCTCCATTGGAGACAAAATTACCTTTAATGAAGTCCTACATATCCCTAACTTCTTCAAGAATCTACTCTCTGAGCACAAACTCTCAACACAAAATGACATTGTAGCTATTTTCATATCTAATGAATTGTTTTTACAGGACCTATAGACTAATAATGTCATAGCAGTTATCAAGGCCAGAAGTGGGTTGTATGAGCTGATAAAGGACAATTTAATACCTTTAGGAACCTTGAGAGGAACCTCCTTAGATTTCTACCAAAGCCAAAATTTTGTGTTTAGTGCCACTGTTTCTGTTAATACCTGGCATAGTAGACTGAGGCATGTTTCTAAGGAAAAGATGCAACATATCAATGAAATAAAAGGTTTTAAATCCGATTTATCCAATTGTCAAATCTGTCTTATGGCAAAACAACACATGAAGCCTTTCCCTAAACACAAAATACAAACCACTCAACCCTTTGAAGTCTTACACATAGATATATGGGGGCCTTATAGGGTACCAACCCTAGATGGATCTCAATTTTTCTTAACCATTGTAGATGACTACTCTAGAGCACGTGAACCTTTTTACTCAAGCACAAAGACAAAACATATCCTACCATAACACAATTCATCCAATCCATAAAAGAACAATATGATGCAAAGGTACTTAGAATCCAAACAGGCAATGGGAAAGAGTTCATAAATTACGAGTCCTTGCAGACATGGGAATAATGCATCAAAAAAGCTGTCCATACACTCCACTGCATAATGAAATGGTGGAGATCAAACACAAACACCTATTACAAATCACAAGAACCCTATTGTTTACGGCAAACCTACCAAAATCATACTGGGGAGAAGCTCTTCTCACTGCCACCTACCTCTTAAACAGAATTCCCACTAAAGTCATGTAATGGCAAACCCCATATGAGAAGCAACACAAAAAAAACAATATATGCACACTTGAGAGTTTTCGGGTGCCTATCCTTGAGGTGTATTTTCCTAGGATACATGCCGGATTACAAAACCTACCAAGTCATGGATATTAACACAAAGACAATCTTCAGTTTAAAAGATGTCACCTTACATGAAAATACCTTTCCTTTTGCAAATACAACTACAGCCCCTGAACCTATCCCATTACCCCTTTTCCTTCACAACACAGCAAACGATGATGGTATGCAAATAGTAGCACAAGAAGACATGCGAGGGTTGCCAAACACATAAAGCATTGAACACACACCAGAACTCACAGAAACACAACCACAACCAGACATTGCCATTAACCAAGACACAACTACAGATAACAATGTGAGGAGAAGTCAAAGAATCCATACCACACCAAAATAACTTGATGATTACATCCACCAAGCCTCTGCTCATCACTCCACTTCTGCCCTCGATAATGCTAACAACATTTTTAAGTTTTTTTGTCTTACAGGAACAATAGAAGACAAAGACTCAAGCTTTCATATTGCACATAAGCAAAAATACAAAGAGTTCATTAGGAATGTGTCTACTGTTTTTGAACCCATGTCTTATGAGACAACAAGAAAGTCAAAGGAATGGGTAGATTCCATCTTATTACCACCGACATCAGGTTCGAGTCTTGTGGAAGTGTGGTGCTACACATATCATCGTCAACAACTGTTGCAAATTCTATCTTATCATCTTCTTTTTCACTTTTAGTCTTGTCTACTGTTTGCTTTTAGATTTTTTGTACCTAAGCACTGTTTGTTTTAGGACTTTCGGTTAAAGTAAATTCCTTTTGATAAGGTTAGGTGAAATAGTTGTTAACTTTTGTTAAAGTAGCATCATTATGTCTTAGGTAGATTTACTTTTCTACCCCTGACTTCGTTTATAAAAGCAAGGTTTAGTTTCAGTTGTAAGTAGACTTACCTGCAAACTTACATAAAGACTTACATAAAATGAAGAAGTTAGTTTTCTTCTAACTCCTTTCTCATTTCTGAAAACTTCAAACCCTGAATCCAAATCAATGTTTTCCTCCATGCCTAAGTTGTAGGATGAGTATGCTCTACTCTCGCCTCCTATGAGGATCTTATGTATCAGAAAGTCTATGACAGTCTAGAAAGAACTGTTGCTGTTAAACATTCTACTGTCTTGAGTCAGAAGCATTAACGGGAAATGACGAGTAAGAGTATGTGAGTGAAGTAGGGTTCCTAAGAGGCGTGAGCAATAAGTCATGTGTAAGCCGAAGGACAGGCGTTGAGGGGTGTAAGACTCCGATAACTGGAACTACCTACGTAGTGATACATACTTCCCAATCCGACTTTGGTTAGTCGATGATACAACCGTCGTGGGTTGTTTAGAGAGTTAGCCAGTTAGGTTAACCAGAAGAGGTCATAGTTTCCCTGTGTGCCCGAAAGGGTCCCTGAGTGGTATCAAAGCTACCAAGTAACGGCCTAGGTTTGCCCAACGTTACAGGTTCGAATCCCAGAAAAACAATTTGGAAATGGGACACATCGTTAAATCCAGAATATAGATACCACTCAGGATGAGTGCGGGCTTCTGAAGCAGGGGGTATACTAGGTACAAAAAATCTAAAAGCAAACAGTAGACAAGATTAAAGGTGAAAAAGAAGATGATAAGATGGAATTTGTAACAGTTGTTGACGGTGATATATGGTTCATCCTTCATCAGTAGTTGTCTCAAAATACGTTCTTACTTTACAGGTGTAAAGTAAGGTCTTCTCACTTATCTCACAATTATACCGTTTAAGAAGAATGAGGATATAAATTCTACGAAACCCATACATCTAGGAATGAATCTTGATGATCTAAAGCTCACACAAGATGAGTGTGCAATCCTATTGTAGCAAGGATTGATCGAGCCCACAAAGTCAGATTGAGCTTGTCAAACGTTCTGTATCAACAAGTGTTCAGAGCAAAAGCGTGATAAAAAGAGATTAATCATTGACTACAAGCCTCTTAATGCTTTCCTGCAGGATGATAAGTTTCCTATACCTAAAATCAATACACATGTACTATTTCTCAAGGAAGTTGTTATATTTTCAAAGTTTAATCTCAAAGCGGGATTTTAGCAATTGAGTATTTACGCTTAAGAACATTACAAGACTGCATTCTGCATTCCCAATGCTCAGTTTCAATGGATTGTGATGCCTTTTGGACTTAAAGTCGCCTCATCACTGTTTCAAAAATCCGTTACAAAAATCTATGAGCCTATCTTCAGCAGTGCTTTAATCTATATCGATCACATTCTTTTGTTCTTAAAATCTCATGAAGAACATCAAGCCTTGAACAGATTTTTAGATCTTACTCAACAGTATGGTATTATACTTTCGGTCTCGAAAAGCACTATTGGTACAATACAAGCACTCTTTGTGGGTACCACCGGAAACAATTATTGTAACTTCTGGTGACAGTGGCTGTGACTATTATTATTATAAATAAATATTTTAATAAAATAAAATATTGAAAGAGCCGACCAAAATGTCCACGACTTCCTTAAAGGCCTGATGAACTCTTCTCTCACATTCAGATGCGTACACATATGCATAGACATAAACCATCATTGACATGCATTGGAGCATCATCTCGACTTAAGGAAGCTTTATCTCCTTTATTTAACGCAATTACTTCTAGGTTGGCACCATCAAATGACCATCTACGTACATATGCGAATGACTTTTCAACTTATTAAGTCCTAAATAATAAAATAAAAATCCACCGAGATAGATTTTCTACGACTTCCTTAAAGACGTGATAAACTCTTATTAGAAAAGATATTCTAGAAGACTATTAGTCGTCATTTCTTCGAAAAAGTTATGTGGCCGACCAACTTTGATGACGTATGATTTATATGACTTGCTTTTAGGTGAAGAAACTAATCTTGAAGTTCAAACTAGTGTGGTAGAATTATCTCAATCATAGGGTGAATTATGACGTGGAGCTAAAGATTATTTCAAAAATTATACTAAAAAAAATATTTTAAGTATCTAAGATCTAGTATTCAAAGCAATAGATAAATCAATAAAGATATAATTTACTTATCACATCAAGGTGGCTTAAATGGAGAGGTGAATTGAAATTTTATGTGATAAAAAAATATCGTTTAAGCTCAAAAGTAAATTATATCGTTTAGCGATTAGGTCAGTTATGCTTTATAGAACTGAATATTAATCTATCAAACAAGTACATAGAAAGAAGTTAATGGTGGTAGAGACGATGATGTTCTGTTAGATGTGCAATCTTACTAGAAGAAACAAGTTCAAAAATGTAATGATAAGAGACAAAGTAAAGGTGACCGATATTAATGAAAAATTAAGAGAGACAAGATTTCGGTAATTTAGACATATTAAAAGAAAACACCCTGACACTACAATGAGAAGATACGAAAATACTATACTTAAAGACTATAAGAGAAAAAAAAAGGACCTAAAAGAATTGAGGGAGATGATCAGGATTGATACGGTTTTGTTAAAACTTACCAAGAATATGACCTTCAATAAACAACTTTATCATACTAGAAAACAAGTAAAAAATCTCACATATAGAGGTCATTCTCTTTCTCATAAATCTTTTGATCTTTTTTTTTTAGTTTTATATCTTATATTTGGCCTCAATATTTAATATGTAATACTTCTCTTTTAGTTATTTAGCTTAAACATTTTCTCGTAATGGCTTGTGTAATTTATTTATTTAATTGTCTTCTTTCTTGTTAATATATTTATTTACTTTTTTACTTTTTAATTTTTATTCTTTACGTTGCTCTATATTTATTGTATTATTTATTTTATAGTTATTATTATATTTTATTTATTTATACTATCTTTTATTTCTATTTTATTTTTATTATATTTACACACGCATACAGACAAATATATATGTGTGTGTTTTTACTAATCATAGTAAGCCTACATATTAATGGACCTTCTTAGATTTTATGTATCAACAGAACTTTCATTAGATTGTTGTTGTTGTTGTTGTTATGTTTCAAATTTGCATGTCTTAATCATCAACCCAATTAGACTGCACTGCACCTGAAAACACACCATTAATGGTACCATAACCGTAACATTTGGCTACATATTTCTCGAATGTCCTCTAGAATATAATAAGGAAGCCCATAACCTCACAAACTCATCATCTAGCTCCTAGTCTTGATAATTTGATGCTATACAATGAACATCGTGGTCTTCAAGGGACTGAAAGTGGTGATCCTATCTCTCATATCGATAAATCTATTTGTCATATTCAGATGCTTCTTTTCAATTACAAGACTTATTACGTGTGTCTCTTATCGGTTCTAATTTGTTATTGGACTCTGCTTTCACTAGAACTAATAGTGTTTTCATTGATTTTTTTCTGATTATTTTTTGTTAAAGGTATTCCCACGAGATCATCTTTCAAATCGGCAAACTTGCTAAAGGTTTCTAACCTCTATCTTTGACGCATGAATCACTTGCCTCGGTTCTAAACATCCACGCATCTTTCTAGCTTGTCAACATGACATTCACGTATTAAATAACCTGAATGGCATAGAGCTAGGTTGAGGAATTGGAAGCTTGAATTGCTAATTATACTTGGGACTTGAAGCCATTTCATGATTAACAGAACATCACGAATGCAAATGAGTGTTCATAAATAAATACCATGCAATATCGTACGTTTAATAGACATAAGCGATGCCTCATTGCTAAAGGTTTTCATTAGCGACCTGTTGTTGATTACCATGATACATATAGCCCAATTATTAAGCAATTACTGTGCGTTTGATTCTTAGTTTTACTGTGCTCGCGTGGTTGGTCCATCCTACTTATGTATGCAAACTATGAAAGTCATTTTACGGTCTCAAAGAGACACCTCAACAGTATTACAAATATCTTACAGTTTCATTACTCAAGCTTGGATTTAGAGGCTAAAAAACTGACTCCTCTCTTTTTTTATTCACTAATAACAAAGTTCAATTACGGTCCCATTTATACTGACGATATTATCCTAATCGGACTCACTCAAAGGCAGTAGAATCTTTTATTAAGAAATTGGGATGATATTGGGTTCTGAATTTAAAATCAAATATCGTCAGCTGAATTATTTCTTAAGCATGTCGGCTACTTGGAGGGATTCAAATTTGTTATCAAGTCACTCTAAATACATTTGTGATCTGTTAACAAGAGCCGAAATGAAAAGTGCCAACACAATCAGCACACCAGCATGTTCAAAGACTAAGCTCTCTGCCTTCTAGGGGAATTCATTTCACGATGCTAATTTATATCGATACAGTGTTGGATGTTTGCAATATTTATCATTAATTAGACGTGATATTTCTTTTTTGTCAACAAAGTGTCTCATTTCATGCATTCGGGAAATTCTTGATCAAGGTATAATAATATTTTGCAAATAGTTTATAAACGTCATTAACTAAATCGATAGCTAATGACGAACAATTAATATGATTGAACTAAAAAAGAATTGATATTAACCGCAAGCTTTGTCTAATCAGAACATTGTATAATGAAAGAATTAGATTATATAGAAAATCATGCACAAAAAGGTTCATTAAAATCACTTTGACATTCTTAAATACTTACGTGATCATGATACATTACTAAACGTCAATCTTGATCTATGATTATAAATTATTTAATTGAAGAGTTAAAGATAATTTACTACCACCATCACCACCACCATCACGATTACCACCACCACCACCACCACCATCACCATCATCACGACTACCAGTACCACCACCACCACTACTACCATTGTTTAAAGATAATATACTACTATCACTATCATCACGACTACTACCACCACTACCACTACCACTATCACAACTATCATTACCACCACCATCACCACTGCTACTATTACCACTACTACGTACTAACACTACTAGCACTGCCGCCGCCATCGCCACTATTATGACTACAATTACTACTACTACTACCACTATCACTACCACTGCTATTACTAGTATAATCACCGTTACTACTACCACTACTACTATTAATACTTCTCTCTCTGTCTTTCTCTCTCTCTCTTTCTTTTTTCATGTGGGTCATCTGGAATAACCTCTTTACTAATTAGAGGTAAAACTACATACTACTGGGTGAGGTTGTTATTGTTATGGAAAATTGATGATAAATTAAAAGAAATTTTAATTTTTTAAATTTATATAATTCTATTAATGAATTAGAATTATAATTTATAATCATTTCCAACATATTTGAGAACCTAATGGGTCACGCATATAGAATTGGTTGAAGAGAGCAAAATTAATTTAATCAAGTCCAACTTGATTGTAAAGTTTGAGATACTTTATGATTAAATATGACATATTTAATAAATAAGGATCAATATAAAATTAAAATAAATTTAAATAAAATAATTTATTTTTCATTTAATTTAATTTATAATAATTATTATTAATAAAATATTTATTTTTTTAAAAAAGATAAATAAAAAATCAAAATAAAAGTTGAACTAAATAAGTAAATAGCTATTTATAAAAAACTTTGAAAAGGGGGTGAGGAACGCGGGAGGAGGGATGAAATTTAAAAAAAAATGAAAATTTTGCTAAATAGTTCTGCTATTTTTAAAGTTTTCAGTATCAACTGATATTTGATTAGTATTTTACCGGTTGGTATCATGCAAAATAGCCGATACAAATAACTAGTATCCTTAAACATGGTTTTGTACCATTTTTGACCAGTATGATATTAAACCCATAACGTTGATTTGAACCCCTTAAAACTCGAATTAAAATTAGAAAAAAATTGAAATTCCAAAACAAATATAAGTTCAAATATGGCTTTGATTTGTCAGTTTGAGTCCATCAAATTTATCATAATTAGTTAGACTTAAAAGATAATTATCAAGTTTAAATTTAAGTTTAACAGACAAATTATATATATATGTATGTATGTATGTATTTGTTTGATTAAAAATAAAGAAATATCTACTAAAGGTGTGATTATTACAAGAATCATTTAGATATTATTTACAAAAATATTTAGATGAAGATAAATAATATATGAAAGTAAAAATATTATGATAATAAAATGTGTGATATTTAAAATAAATGAAAATATATAATTATAATTAATTTGATTTAGTTATATATTAATATTTATTCTTATTCTTATTTTAAATATTTAAGAATAAAATTTATAAGAATTCAATTTATAAATTATAAATTATAAATAGTCAGTAAGTATTTTTATAACTATGGATATGTAATGTGGATATATAAACCATCTGACCATGCTTAATAAGCTCGGAGAATAAAATCAGTTCTCGGTTAGATCTAACCTTATTTTTTAAAGGGTTAATTATTAAAAAAACTTAAATTTTTTACAATTTTTTAATTACAGCTCAAATTTAAAAAAGTAGTAATAAAATGTCTAAACTTTCAATTTTTTAATTTTAACATGAATGTTAAAAAGTAACAATAAAAATATCAAATTTTCAATTTTTTTCAATTCTAACCTAACGTTAGTATTTTCGTTAAATTTATTGACGTGACTTGTCACCTATTTTAGAAATCTTAACTATTAATCCACGTTAGTAAAAATTAACATAACCAATGAAAATTAATGAAATGACGTTGTTATTTAAAAATGACATAAATCAGATTACACATTTTTGATGATCTTATGCTTTCATTTCAGTTTTTTCTTTCGCTTACAGTTTGTTCTCTCAACGCCTTCACCTTTCAATTTTCAGATTACGCAGCTCCGATACCATTACACCAAGAGCATTAGGAGAATAAACTAAAAACGAAGAGCTTACTGATGTAGTATACTGTAATGCGAGAGTAGTTTGAAGTGTCAGAAGAACAAACAAAAAACAAAAAATTGAGGGTATAAGAAGAATAACAGATAATGTCGGGCTAGAATTGAAAAAAATTGAAAATTTGAGTATTTTATTGCCAATTTTTAAAGTTTGGATTAGAATTGAAATAAAATAATATTTAGGCATTTTATTGCTATTTTTTAAAGTTTTGATTTAAAAAATTTGACGAATTTTTTTTAGTAATTAACAGTTTTTAAAACTAAAATTAAGATTAATTTGATTGATTGGATTAAGTTGGCTGATCCAGTAAGTATTAGCTTTAATTCAGTAAGAAAATTCAAGAATTTATTCATTGAGATTAAGAATGAAAATAAGTTTAATTCAAAATTTAGTATCCGCTTAAAGCATATAATTTATCAAAATAACATTGTTTTGATTTTTAAACCAAATTATTTTTATCAGTTATAAAGAAAAGTCGATATTTCAAATTTTCGAGTCAATCAAACCCTACTAACTCTGATTAGGATAATGATTCCATCTCCAGCTTCGTATAATTTTGGATCATATTAAAATCGAAAATAAAAAATTGATCCAATGAATGGGCTTAAACTTTTGAGGTGTATTCAAAACACAGGCAAACTCGAGCTTACACCTTATTCAAGCAAAATCACTCAAGCCTCTCAAAGTATTTTCAAAAGCTCGAACTTCGAACCGGTACTTTGTTGTCTATAACTTCATTCCAGGCAATCGACTAACCTCACATGTCTCCACGAGCAAGAGCATATCAAACATTCTCAGAAGGAAAAACGAAGATTAATTTGTAAGTGAAGAACAACGTTAACAACCCTCGAAAGAACAGAAGCGAAGATTAGTCGACTCGAACAATGTTTACAGAATTGTTTAGACCTTCACTTGGTTTCTCTTGGAATTTTCCTCCACAGGCGTTTCAATGGGTTTGATCACTCCTGCTTCGGTCCCTGCCTGTTTCCTCCACCTTTACCACCTCAGCTTTGTTGGGTATTGATTCATATGGAATTTCATGTTTTTTTTTTTCCTGATGTAGTAACTTGGGAGCCTCTACAAAACCTTGGCTCAAATACACGTCTCGTTTCATAACTGGATCCACAGGTTTATCATTGATGGAAGACCCAAAATGCGTTAATAACTCTGGGCTTGATACAAATAGCAGCCCATGGTGATTGGTGATTGGTGATCTTTTGTTCTTGTTTTTAAAACTTTCGTCCTTTTCTTCTCTACGACCTCTGCGGCATTGTACATAGTAAATAGATAGGTAGTTTTTGTACAGCTAGCAGATTAGTCCGTTAGTATTTCCCTTGATTTTAGGAAACCCAACCAATAAAAAAAAGAGCTATGGATATATAAATACTGTCCTGAAAGTTCAATACAAACATGAAAGAATATCTCTTTCT